>OZ022263.1:182563945-183163945 GCA_963978885.1 Nemotelus pantherinus | reverse complement strand
TTTTTCTATTAAAACTAAATTCCCTGGAACATTGGTGCTGCGTGATCAATATCGTAAAATGTCATGTGATCAGCTTTTCTCGAAAAAGTACGCTCGTACATGATACGTACCTTTTAAGCAGAACGGCACTTAGTAGGGTTAACAATATATTAAGCCTCGGTATTTAAATCCTGAATTAAAGAAATCCTCCGCTTTAATTTTCATTATGACAAAATAATTTCTCAAGCAAGTAAATGACTTGGCTTCATTAAGCGTCGAGCCAGGGAGTTTCAGAGCCTTTGGAGCTGCCAAGGCTCTCTTATCCTACCGTCTCTAGTCTACCGACCTAGTACCCCTTTTACGATTAAATAATTATTTAATTTCGTATTTGTTTTTCATAATTTTGCGTGCTCAATATTGTGTTCTACATGTAATTGAGTTGTTATGTATCGATTTATTGAATGTTAATTTATTTATTTGCATTGTATTCAGTTGTATTTTATACTTTTTTTTAAATTGTTTAATTTTTTTTTTTTTATTATTTCATTTACTTGTAATTTTCTATTTTGTTTGGTGAAATAAATAAATAACTAAAAAGATACACTCAGAAAAATTTCACCACTTAAAATTTAATAGAATCAAATTTAAATCAAAAGTTGAAACCACTTTGAAATAAAAAGCGAATCTTATTTGAATTCCACTTTATTATACAAATTTTCTTTTCAAATCAAAATGTTTCATCATTGAATTAAAAAGAAACGTATATGGCGCCAATTCATATTTGAACATTTTTGATTCAAACATGTTCAAATATGATTTGGCGCCATAGTAGGCTCAAATTTTTCTGAGTGTATGCATGGCAAATTTCGATATCGTTCATGTGAACGCAGGGAGCACATCTGTAACCATGTATTCTTTAGAGCCGAATTTCCACCACTCTTAGCGGGCACCTAGCGCACACATCCAGATAAAATTTTCCAAAACGTTGTCATATGCATCTTTCAAAAACGTTCAAAATTCATTCAACATACTTGATTTTTTTTAAATATATTTGTATAGAATTATAGGGGTACTTGAATTATCACTAAAATGACAGCCACTGCGAAAAGGTTAAATAAAGCTTACATTTTACATCTACACGAGAAACGGTAATTTGAGTTCAAAATGAATATGTTCTTATTCTACACAAAATTTATTATTATTATACACAAAATTTCTTTCTATAATCCTGAATCTAATGAAAATATCGATAAATTCTTCAAATCGCTCCTGCTTATCTATGAAAATATTTGCGATAGTGGACTTAATCAAAGTATCAATTTGAATTAAAACCATAAACCTTCATTTGCCTCTTCCTCTATTGGTTTGGTCACATGGTATCAATGTCGACCACATGGTCTGCATCGGAAATATAAGGCATATAAGGCATAATTAAATATTTGCATTTCGAGGGAGAATTTAGAATTTGGTCACGTACCTTCGTAGGACAAGGACTTTTGTCATCGGTCATAGAAATCGGTTCGTAACGAACTAAAGGATATCTAGATGCATACGAATAAATGATAAAAGCATGCATACGCTGCAAATAGCAATCGGGAATATTGATTTGCCTGAAATTATTAAATTCGATTTTGTCGAATTGAATGAAAAGTGTAAGGAAATTGCATTAATGTCTACAGCAATGGCTGAAGTTCGCATGGATGAAGTTCGAAATGAAACACGGATGTAGTTCGAAACGAAAGGAAAATCATACGTTTTAATAATTTACTTATTTATTTAGTTTTACTGACATACTTTACATGACAGAAACGAATTTTTATTGAAATCCATTATGATTCGACTGACACCGAAAAATGAGCAGAGCATCTCAAGACAAGTTGAAGCTGAGAAGCTCAGTGACATGGCGTGATAGTTTACCACAGGGAAGCAATTATACTTTGGCTATGCTTTCTTTAAATTTGTTACGTATTAACAGAACCCCTCTTGTTAGCTATTTTCAACATTGCTAATATAAAAACTTTTTGGGATTACGAACGTGGACGTGAGAGTACATATCAGTATCATCAGTATTTTAATTCCCATGCTACCAATATATAATTATTTTCTCTTTAAATAGATAGTTGCAAAAGTCATATATTGACAAACATATAAATTAGCGAAGCTGCAACAGTAAACTATGTAAATAAATTATTTTCAAATATAGCTACTGAAACAATAAGAACAACAGTGATCATGCAAATTAAATGTTTATAGTCCTTTACGCAGAAAGAAAATTTCAATATTCTAGAACTTATAAAAAATAACAATAAAATAATAACATTCCCATAACGAAAAGCATATATTTTTACATTTCTAAAATAACATTTAGTAAATATAAAATAGATGAAGTGATAAATTAAAAAAAAATCTATTATAAAACGAATTTGATGAGAAAATTCATTCGTGCTTCTATTTAAAATTTAGTGCAGTTAATGCATTTTAAGAAACCCATTTCAAACATGATTTTAAGAGAACATTTTCAATGGGCATTATTGCCAAGTCACTTAGTCACTGTTCACCTGTACTATTCCTAAGTTTAATCCTTTTTAAGGAAGAAAAACTGCGCTCTGCGGATACTTTTGTTATACTCTCTCTTGCACTCGTTACTTGTAATGTTAGAACTAAACAAACTGATTTATAAATGTTTTAAACTATTTTCTGAGCTATTGTTGGTACAATATGCAAAAATATCTTGAAAAGATTTTCCCTGTAAATTTGCATTAGATTAAAGCACAATGAGCTCAGTTTTTTAATGAAATCGAGTCAAATAGATTTCGCAAGTAAAATCCCGAGTACATAACTTCGTTACAGAGATAATTTACAAATTTGGTTTCGGTCGACCTTTTTCAATAATGTCCTTTTGTTCCGCAAAAGATCCAGATCCAAATGTGGCAATAAGTTCCACTGCAATCATACGTACGCGGCTTCTCTCTCAGTTTCTCTCTTGAAACGAGAATTTTCCCTAAGAAGCAATTTTTTCATTGCTTCCAAATAGCTAGTACAAGCACATTTTTTGAATGACGTCACAATGCAGTCTGTTGTCGGTGGTGTTAAAAACTTAGCCGCGTGAGATGTTCACTATTCGTTTTTGGAAAATTTATTTAGAAAATTCTTATAAACGATTTTTTTTCGCGATCTTTAAATAAATGAATTTAAAATATATATCAGCCAAATGTAAGACAAGCAATGCTTCCCTTGCTTCCATGAACGCCACGCCACTGTCAAAAAAAGTCAACCAAAAACTCTATTGTGTATGGTTTTTACAAAGCTTTATCATAAGAGCATTACATTTCATTTTTTTTTCAAAATTGACTGGGTTGTAAATGTCTGGGCTAATACTCGGAGTTGGTTTTTAGCCCGTCAAAAAGTACGTCCTAAAGAATAAGCGAAAAAATAAACCATGACTAGATAACAGTTTAACATATTTGCGGAGTCGAATAAAAAAACTTTAAAAAGTAATTAAAATCAATACTGATGTGAAAGATAATATCAAGGATAAAGACAATGAATTAGCATAATAATTCTAGACGAAATTATGCAAAGCATATGAGCGCTATGTTAATATGATGTGAGAAAATATAGCTCAACACACCAAAAGTTTTTTGATTTCACAAACACCACACCTGCTTCCGACATCGATGCACAAAAAAAGTTATTGTCGGCCAAACCCTCACAAAATTTTAGACCTGTTCGCCAACCATTTCCAGGAAGTATTTTGTTAATGTACAAGCCTGTCTAACGTTCTGTTCTCTCAAACATCCCCGTCAAATATCGTTTGTGAAATCCATTTAACTAGAGAAGAGATCGCTAAGACCATCAACGATCTTAACGTCAACAAGGATCCTGGTCCTGACTTGCTTCCTCCTAGTTTCATACTCGACTGTATGGAGTCGTTTATCTTGCCCGTGCATAAAGTTTTTAATAAATTGCTTTCTTGCGAGGTTCCCCCTCTTTTTGGAAATTCTCCCATCCACGCCGATTTTTACAAATGATTATAGATGGCTAGTTACAAATTAGATATGTATTACAATACTATCAGCATTACCTACACTGTTTAAAAAATTGTCTATGATAAGCTTACAACTCTAACAGAACCTCTCATAAACGGACAACAGCATGGATTTAGAAAAGGCAGTTCTTTCTGGCATGGAAAAAAACATCAATTTGATAGCATCTACACAGACTACAGCAAAACCTTTGATTGTGTTGATCTTGATACTCTTCAATTTTCATTACATAATTTTGGTATATCGGGTCTCCTGTTAAATTGACTAGTCACTTATCTTTGAAATAAAATTCAGTACGTTAAATTTCAGGATATTTCATCAAAAAAAAAAATTTAGTTGCATCCGGTCTACCACCAGGTAGTCACTTGGGACCTCTGCAATATTTTAGCTGACATGCTCCTGATCTGAAAATATGTATCCCAATGGGTTGAGAGCATTGGTGTAAAATAAACTTGATGCGTCAATAAATGTAAAGGCATAAGTTTTTCCGTGAAGCAACGAATTTAAATTTTGATTAGCCCCTCAAAAATATGTCTCTAATAATGGTGATAGTGCCATATACCTTGGGATTGCTTTGAATAAAAAGCCACATTTTGATTCACAATTTGAAAAAGTTTTAAGCAAGGCAAATAAGCAGCTGCGTTCCATTAAAAGACGTGCGAAAGAATTCAAAGCCTTATGGAGTCACAAAGTCACATAGCGTTCGCCTATTTCGCGAATATGCATACATTATTCCGCACTCTACTTTTGAGTTCGATAGCGATAGGCTCGAGGCAGTCCAAAAGTAGCTCTTGCTCCTTGCCCTGAGAGATCTGTATAATCCATATGAATTTGATAATTTACCGTCATACAGATCCAGACTAAATATTTTAAATGTATCAACTCTATCTTCACGGAGGATGATTATATGCCTCGGCTTTGCTTTTGCTATTATTAGCGGCTATCAACAAATCAGTAAGGTGGACCGTGGCACACGCGTTTATTGAATGAACGCCGACACCACACAGCCAATGAGCCAATTAGTAAATTCTGCAAAATATTCAACAGCCTCTGAAAATACTACTTCTCCGAACCATTTCCAATGACCAAGTTCTGATCAAGTTTTAACTAGTTATGGGCGTTTCTGTTATTTTCAAAAAACGAAAACGAACAATTTTTTTGAGAAAAAAAAACAACTGTTTTTTTAATACTGTTGAAACAAAAACAGTTTTTACCGAAAAATTTTACGCTGCGCGACAAAACAAATATTTGAAATGTATGTAGTTCGATTCAGAAAGTATTATATATACATACATACTATACATAGTTTGACTCTGAAAATCTGTTTTCCGCAGCTAAACAGTTTTCCACTGCCAAACAGTTCGTTTTAACAAACGAAAAACGGTTCGTTTTAAAACAACGAAACGATTGGTTTTATAAAAACTTCGTTTTAGAAGCCCGGTCCAGACGCTAGGTTTTGCACAACGTTTTATCTGCGCAGTCAAAACGTTGCAAAAATAAAGAGCGTCCAGATGATGCAAATCTGTATTTATTTTAGCGCAGTTTTAGTGGCGTCACCATGGAGGAAGTACTACTCTGGTCAATTTTCGCATGTTGTCTCGTGAAGAAAAAGAAACAAATGGAACATCTCCAAAGAACCCGGCGTTCACAGTGGTCGAGGAAATGGCTTCTAAAAAGACAGCACTTTTCTCACATTAAATTACTGCGTGAATTAAGTGAAGAACCTAATGATTGGCGGAACTACTTGAGAATGGACATAGACACATACATTCATTTATTGGAATTAGTGAAACCATATATCACAAAAGAAAATACTTGGATGTGTAAAATACTTTCGTACAAGGCAATAAACTCAGTCAGAAACTCCCGTGAACATTGTCGAAGGTTTGCCATTTGCTAAAAATGAATAAAAAACGTAGCTAATCGTCCACGCGTAACGACTTGTCGGCACAATTCACGGATAACTATGCCTAACCACCTCAGTTATCACTGCAACTGTACCGTCTCCGCGCAGTTCTCAAAATTGCACAATTTTCCTATCCACACGCAACGTTTTATCTGCAACGTTTAATGCCCGGTCCAGACGCTACGTTTTGTACAACGTTTTATCTGCACAGTCTTAAACGTTGCAGACAAAACGTTGCGTGTAGATAGGAAAACTGCGCAATTTTGAGAACTGCACGGAGATGGTACAGTTGCAGCGATAACTGAGGTGGTTAGGCATAGTTATCCGTGAATTGTGCCGACAAGTCGTTACGCGTGGACGATTAAAAACAAAAAAACCTTCGGCAAACTATGGCAAACCTTCGGCAATGTTCACGGGAGTTTCTGACTGAGTTTATTGCCTTGTACGAAAGTTTTCCATGTATTTGGCATATAAAATCCAAAGAACATAGGGACAGGGACAAAAAGAACCAAGCGTATGAGATTTTGGTAGAGAAATTCAAGAAAATTGATGCTACCGCAAACAGAGAAAAAGTTGTGAAAAAAATTAACTCTTTGAGGAGTGTTTACCGAAAAGAGTTGGCAAAAGTTAATAAATCTCATCGATCTGTTAGCCTTTCATGTGGTGATATTGCTATTCTCATAAAAGTATTTTCTTTTGTGATATATGGTTTCACTAATTCCAATAAATGAATATATGTGTCTATGTCCATTCTCAAGTAGTTCCGCCAATCATTAGGTTCATCACTTAATTCACGCAGTAATTTAATGTGAGAAAAGTGCTGTCTTTTTAGAAGCCATTTCCTCGACCACTGTGAACGTTGGGTTCTTTAGAGATGTTCCATTTGTTTGTTTTTCTTCACGAGACAAAATGCAAAAATTGACCAAAGTAGTACTTCCTCCATGGTGACGCCACTAAAACTGCGCTAAAATAAATACAGATTTGCATTATCTGGACGCTCTTTATTTTTGCAACGTTTTGACTGCGCAGATAAAACGTTGTGCAAAACCTAGCGTCTGGACCGGGCTTAAGACTGTGCAGATAAAACGTTGTAAAAAACGTAGCGTCTGGACCGGGCAAGTTTTAGATAAATAGTCCGTTTTAGAAAAACGATTGGCTTTAGAAAAACTATTCGTTGTAGAAGAACCGTTCGTTTTAGAAATGCTGTTCGTTTTAGAAAAACTGATTGTCGCTATTTGGAAAAACTGTTCGTTCGTTTTTTGCAAACTGTTTGGCATTTTTGAGCCCATCACTAGTTCTAACCATGTTCATGTTCTGATCACGTCATAAACTCCCTAATCTGATAATCGCCCAAATTTATTAAATTATTCCTGTTTTTTGTTTTTTATTAATAAATCCATTTATCAACTTTAAAAGACTTTAAATCTTGAAAAAAACTTTATTTAACATAAAAAAAAACAAAAAAATCATATTCTTTCAAATAATTGAAATAAAGTTGGATATTTGGCATTAATTGAATTCAATTGCTTAGGACCAGCATTCAATACTTTTATTTTTTTTAAAAAATCACATTATCTATGTGCTATTAAAATAAAGTATTGTCCACAGTAAAATGTGAGCAAAAACAGGCGGAAAGTTCACATTATTCTCATCACTGTATATAATTTCCATGTAGCATTAACTTTAATTCAATACCATAAATTTAAAAAAATAATTCTAATTAATAAGGTGAAAACGTATTTCACAGAAATTTCTTCTTCATTCGAGCGATGCAGATTTCATAAACATGTTGCGAATAGTTGCGTTTGGAAGTTTGAATTGCATGTTTGCATACTGTGCAGCAGTAGGGGTTTTTGGATTTATTAGCTTTCATGTAGTTTTTGCGGAAATGATTCTCTAGTTAATTGGTCCTTGTAACACCTTGTAACATAAAAAACTATAAGACTTGCATGAAAATAAATTCAAATCATTAAATCGAAGTATAAATTCGTATCATAATGTCCACGAAGCTGTTTATTTAATTCAAAACCGAACAAATATATTTTTACTGATTTCAAAAGCTGTTTTTGCAGTCAATTTTCAACCCCTCGCTTAAGTATGTAATCCTGTAATCGAACTTCCAGCAGTGGCGAAAGTTTGCAAATTCGCCTTATCATTGAACTTTCGCAGGAGTAATCGAAATTCTACCCATTGCCCTCACAATCTGCAATTTGAAGGGGAACTCTCCACAAACATCGAATTTCTCCTGTCTAGTATTCTGTTTCGGAACGAACGAAGCCATAGCTGGTCAGGAGAAGGTATCAACTGGATGGAGTAGGACGAGTGCCTGGCTGTGCATTTTATAGTATATGAGAGATCTGCAAATGACTTTTCATGTATTCTGTATGCATGCACCGTGGGAACTTAAGCAGTGCAGATTTGGATAAAATTAACATAGCAGGCGATGTTAAAGTACTAACTCATAAATGCTTGTGTGATATGTAGGTTGTTATCTGGAAATGTCCCGATAGAATTCATGATAGCTTTTACAATGTTATCTTGATGGATGGTGGAAGATATGTACTTAGATTTAGTGTTATTCAAATATAATAGGTAATTTGTACAAAGTTTACAGTACGCAACATGGGAACTTTGAGATTCATGTTGCTTGAGACTTAGTGAAGAAATAAACTGCTAAAACTACAAATATGATTTGAAATGCAAATGCCATAGAAGTTAATATATTATAAACAGAGGTTAGAAAATAAACATTACTAAAAATATTAAACTATTATATTTGTTGTATAGTACATACACTTTTTTATACTGTCTTGTTGACTGCAATTAGCTCACGATTGTTTAGATGTATTTTTTTCTTTGGATTCGCAATTTATGTAGATATTTAATGAAACAACCCGAAACTCTGTATATTTTGAAAGAAAGAATATTATGTTTAATGGAGTACGATGAGTTAAATGGACAGGAGAATGAATGTGCACTAGGGCGAGGATTTTAAATTTGCTGCATTATTTTAACGCAGATTGTGAACAAATTAACTTTGATAATATCTTTACAGCAGTACCTTAACAAGTTATCTTTAGTTGCATTTTATTTACTTACCAATCGCTTAATTTTTACAATCTCTTTTTCGAATCTTCGATTCAGTAGATCTACTCGTACATATATAAATGTCAAGACACTATTAGCAAACGCAAAAACCAAAAACTCAACTTATAGAGAACACTCCCAAGCCGAGCAGTTACGAAGAAGCTTGAAGCGGAATGGTAAAAGAAGTCAAAATATAGTTGTTTTTTACATGTTAACCGGTATCCGAAGCGCGTGTGAGAAATAAAGAATTTTCTGCAAAAGCCTAATTGTCTTTAATTTGTCTGGCATTTTTTACATGGTCCATCGAGCCGTATATTTTATACCGTGGTAAAACATTATATAAACTCGAAAATTACATAAGGAGAAACGACCGGATTTTGATGAGAAATTAGCAGCGTGTCCGAAGGAATTAAAGCAAAACCCTTCATTTTGCTCTATTTGGGAAATGAAAGAAAGTCAAAAACTGGCCCATATGTTCCAGGTTGTTTGGTACGTTTGGATAAGCGGAGTTAGCAGAGGGCTTTGGAGTTGGGTTGGGACTTGACATATGACTAGTGGAATGGGTAGTGGTGTTTGGGGTTGTGTTCGTTGGTGAAGCACCACTACCCATTCCATTAGTCCTATGTCAAGTCCCAACCCAACTCCAAAGCCCTCTGCTAACTCAGCTAATCCAAACGTACCAAACAACCTGGAACATATGGGCCAGTTTTTGACTATTATTTACATTCAATGATGAAAAACATGCTGGTCGAAATCGTTCAATGCACGTTCGCGCCTCAAACCAACCAACATACTCCATCCTTCAATAAAAAATGAGCCCCGCACTAAAAAATTTTTATTTTTATATGGAATTCAAATTTATAATTGTTTATAATTTCAAAGATAATTATAATTCAACTATAATTTCAAAGTTGACACCAGGCTCCTGCAGGGAACATTACTCAAACCCGTTAATCATCTCTGGATGGCTCGTGAGGGAAGAAGTACCACAATCCTTGAACAACAGCGTAACACATCATTCCATCGCAGCCTTGATCCTCCAGGGATACCGGAGCCAATCTTATAAAAACGTAAACAGACTTTTTCGAGTTTATCGAGATAGTTATATATGGACATCCTCGGGCACAGGGTTTCACTCGAGGACTTCGTGCACTCTCAGAGCGTATTAGCTTCTCCTTCCTTCCGAGAGTGTTTACTTCATCTCCTTTTTTGTCTATGCCTTTCTGTTAACAGAAAAAAAACCCAGTTTCTAGCAAGCATCAGCAGGGCTGGATTTAAGTATGGGCACTTATGGGCAACTGCCCAGGGTGGCAAATATTTGGGAGGAGTGGAAGGGCGACACATTTTCAAAAAGTTTCATATTATCTATGTCTTTCAAGTTTGCGAAAATATAATTCTAATCTTAGAAAATCAGAACAAGCTGAATCAATTATGTGTTTCTTGAAAAGAATAAAAAACTATTTACGCTCTCCGATGACGGAAGATCACGCAACAGTTCAGCAATTTTGTGGATTGAATCTGAGTTACACCGTTCTTTAGACTTTGAATCAAGCAATTTGCTCATAAAAAAGTTAGGCGAGTATTTATCCAACAAATGTAAGTATCTAGTAAAATTTTTTTTGGGTAAATGGCTAGATGGTGGGACCATCGGCCGGACGGGTGTGAAAAAGGGTGTAGCTGGTAGAGTTGACCTTGCTTAACAGTACAAAAGTGATTTGAAGTGTGGGTGGACAAGTGGAGGCGAAGTAGGTGGGGATAAAAATCCATATTTGAAAAATAAGAAATGCGACTTCACAGACCCCCATCTCCACTTTTAAGCAATCTGAATGAAGTCATCTGACCATCCTCGACCCTCTTCACGCCCTGTGCGCAAATACTCTACCCTCCCTCCCGGGGGGTGGAGGGTGGTCCGATGTTTCCATTCGCTTTTTTTAACCATCAAAATGTAGTTCATCAGAATGGAATAATCCGATGATCCACCATCGCCTGCGCCTTCACCTCCCTACCCTCACTTTTAAACGATCAAAACAGTGTCATTTAACCTTCTCCTTTAACCTTCTCTATCTAGACAGCACTCTTTCCTTGCTTGTCAGATTGATTCGAGTTAAAACAAGATGCGAATATTTGTATTTTTGGACATAATTTGCCATCGCGACGAGTTTCTCGATCTTTTATTTCGTTTTAGCGTGTTAAGAGAAGCATTTTTATGCCGGAAGTGCGGAACGATTTATAAGCAGGTTGGACAAGCGGCAAAAAATCAGGTGCTCATTTAAAGTTTCTCCAATGACGGACACTGGGTTTTCAGGTACCCACTTAAGTTTGGAGGGCATTTTTGGCGTTTTATTGCATATTATCTTACATCTCCTCCGCCACATGTCATCAGACTCGAGAAAGAATTGATGCTTTTGAGACAAACGGTCATTAATTGGCAAAGTTTTTGTCGGGAAAATTCGCAGTCCCGGGACTATTTTTGGGATCCACGAATGCACGCTGGGCAAACGGAAAAATTATCGCGGTCGGCATGTAACGGGCAAATGGGTTTTTGGAGGTATTTGCCGTGAGACAAGAGAAGCCTTTGTGGTTCCCGTTGACAAGCGAGACAGGAAAACGTTATTGGCAGCTATCATAGAAAATATTGCTGATGGCACGGCCATATATTCAGATTGTTGGTATGCATATGACTGTCTGGAACAGACAGGCTATTGAGATCTGACAGTGTATCACTCGGTGAATTTTATCGATCCAGTGACTAGCGCCCACACTCAGAACATCGGGAAGTTCTGGAGGGATTTTCAAGGTGGCGTGCCCCGGTTTCTTCGTAAAAAAGCCCATTGTCCAGGTTACATATCCGCATTTTAATCTAAACGCCATTTTGGCTATAACAACGTAATCGAAGGCTTTTTCAATGTCACTTATTTCAGAATACCAAGTAAATTTTTTCATCTTTAAATGTTTATTTTACATTTTTATCGTTTTATTTGAAACTAGTTACAGTGAAGAATTGTTATCCTTATTTGTTATTATGATTGCCAATAAATTATTGTCACTATTAATTACATTTTTTTACGTTTTCCATGTACTTTTAAAATCGCTTCGCACTAAATATTCTGCTGATTGTTTGAAAACGGGAACGGGGAAGTGAAGTTGAGTTTTAAATTTGAAAACTATGAAGAAAAAAAAATCAATTTTTTACCTTCACACCCTGCGCTCTACTTCTCCGCCCGAAAAAACCTTCATACTGTTAAGCAGGGTCAGCCCTATCAGCTCCACTCTTTTTTACTCCCCTCCGACCGACGCACAATGGTATATATCTCGAAAAAGGTGAACTTTATTCAAATTAAGGACTTTTACATATGAAATTGAAACTTGAGGGTAATATTGCCCTATATACCCCCATCATTTGAGGTGGTAATCGGGTTTGATAAGTTTAAGGGTAAGAGCACAGGAGCTGAAAACATTCAAAAATTGCATCTGTCTTTTAACCTTATTTTTAAATAAAGAATATGAAGATCAAAATACCATTGAATAATACAGCTCTCTTAAGCTATGAAAGACATTGATGATTTAGCCTCCCCTCTTTCATTGTGTTCAACTGCAGATAGAATAGAAATTCGGGCCCTAAAACTTCTAGTCCCTTTTAAGTTTAGAACGTCACTGAACGTTGTTACAAAATAGATCTAGTTGTATTCATTAAAGTCCAAAGTAACTATCAAAACTTAATTTACCTGCGGCCAGCGGCGGCTGGACTCGTAAACTCCTTTCAAAGTTCAGCGACCTTGCACAAAATGCAACATTTCCACGTGTTCTGCAGTATTTTCTTATCTTTTGCGCTAGCACATAATAGCAAACATTTGTACCAGGTTGGAGCACGTGAGATTGAGATAAACACAATGTTGAGTTTCATAAATTAAACATTAGTTTTTAAACCCTACATTCGATGAAAATCGATGAAATATCGATGAAAATCTGATCAGACGTTTTGGCGTTATTTTCAAAGCCATGAGTACTGGATTCCCAATCAACATCCATAATTTTGATTTATATTTTTTGGAAACTGCAGAAAAATGCGTAAAGTTGTACGATTGGTACTACATGTCTGCACCCATCCGCAAGATTCTTATTCACGGACCTGCTGTGATTCAACACTTTTTGGTACCTATTGAACAGCTGAGTGAAGAGGCGGCCTAATCGATGAACAAAGAATTTAAATTCTTTCGGGAGTATTTTACAAGGAAGAGCTCCCGTGAGAATACAAATGCGGGCCTATTTAATAGACTCCTTTTGAGTTCCGATCCAGTTTTGAGCACAATATCTTGCAGGAATTTGCCAAAAGCGAAAAAGTCTCAAATGGATCCAGAGGTAAACAACTTACTATAAGAAAACCAAGCTGAAGGTAGTTGTTACTATACATCTATGAATATTTGATTATGAACTTATTATTATATTACAGATCGGGTTCAACGAGACGAAAAAGGAGATGCCAATGATGACGAGGAGGAGGAGGAAGGAGAAGACGTGGATTACTAAAATTAAGATAAAAATACGTTCAAAACTTTGTACAAATGTGTATATAGAATTCCGCATGTTATTTTTGTTCAGTTGATTTATTGTTATAAATAATTTATTCAAAATAATTACAATTGTTTCGATTAAACTTTGTAGGTAGGGGTGCAAATCAAATTAATAATTGTCCGAGATCAGTTGTGTCAAACGAATTTCCACAGCGTTTTTGCCTGCTGTCACGAATGTGCTCCAAAATTTGGCTATCACGTCACAATATTGATAAAAATTGCGTTAGCAGCAAAAAATTCTAAAAATTACATTTTTCTCAATATTGAGGCACGATAGGCGGATTTGGACAGCGGTTTCGTGCTCAGTCAGCAAAAATACTTTAGAAATGATAAGTCACACTCGTTTATTAACAAGAAAAACATTTTTCCTGAGAATGAATTTTTCTAAATTTTGACCACCTTTGGAAACTTTTTGTTAAAAGTTGGAGCCAAAACAACCCCCAAAATGGATTTTCCAACCTAAGAAACACTCAATTTCATACATCTAGTGGTTCTCATGAATAAAGTTCTTCTTTTTCCACAAATAAACCACTGTGCGACGGTCTCATCATCTAAACAATTAGCAAATTTTGGCTCTCTGAAAAAACCAAACAAAATGTTCCTAGTTTCTGATAATCGTCTTTGTATCGTTATTTTATATTGTATGGCTCGTTGCTTATAACCGCATTTGGATTGTATTGGTATGGTTAGTTTTAAGCGATCGTATTAGTATAATATATTCTAAAAAAATGAATAAAAATAATTATGAAAAAATGTTGAATTCGTTGTTGAATTTTAGTCGGTCAATTTGGAGCTGGAATCACACGGGCGGGTGGATATGAGGAGGGGTGCAAATTTTACAACTACCCAGGGGCGGCAAGAAAGTCAAATCCGGCCCTGAACATAAGCCAACGAATTCACTTAAGGTCCTTCTAACATTATATTGTTGCATAACAGCCAAAAACTTTGATCATGAGAATTATTCTCTCAAAATGAAGAATTAAATAAAAACAAAAGAATTCACAGGATAATATAGTATGTAAGAGACAAATAGGAAGGAACTGTGCTACTTTATAGCATGCGCTGGTATGTGAGCATTTTAATGAGAATTAGACAGTCTTCACTTCTGCAAACCATGATCCGAACTCGGATCATTACAAATTGTTTGAAATCGTATAAAATTTACATAAGACATTCGCTGGCTAATAAGCTTCCATGGATTATTTTGGACATTGTTAAACAGTCTCTAAAGAATATAAAAAAAATTATTTTGATCATTTTTAGTTTCCCTTGGCTGCTGTAGAGGGCGTTATCCAAAAGTTACGTTTCAAATGGTAGGACATATTGTGGACCTCCTGTAACAGATATTTGAAAAATTCCAAATGGATTCTATTCTTGAGACTCAAAACTATACAATAAGCCTCTAAAACTCATATTTTTTCATATTTTGAAGTTTTTGTAGGTATATTTCTGAAAAATGCGAAAAAACGGCATTTTTGGGGGGATAAGTCATCCCCGTAAAAAAAAGAGGGAAGTATTTTTGTTTAACTTTTAGAGGCTTATTGTTTACTATTTTTAATAAGTAATCGAATGCTCTTTGGTTTTTTAAAATCAGTCGAGTAGATTCGGAGAAAAATGTCCTACCAATTTGAAAAACGTAGTTTCGAGAAAAACGCGTTTAAAGTTTTTTTCACCATAATTTTATTGAGTAAAAGGTCGAAAACTTTTTTTTTACCTTAGCTGTAACTTTTTTTCTATAACGAATTACTTGATGAAACTTTAGGAGACAACTTTTGAACGTATATAGAATCGAAATATGTAAAAATTTCAAAATCGATTTTTTGAAAATTTCAAAGGCGAATGTCCCCTTAAAAAATTGCATTCATAATGTAAGCAACTGCAGTGCATGCACGTACTCAATCAACTCCACTTAACATGCTCACACCCAATTCAAATCACACAAAAATTCACAAAATCTTAAAATCCACCACTAGAATCTGCCAGCTCGTATTTGAGTTGCGGTCAGTTACGTGGATTATTTGAAACTATTCTAATTATATAAAAACGAGATTAATTGCGCCGAATCAACAGCATTGTATTAAATTGTCACATGACGGGCAGCATACAATGGCCGACTAATACAGGTACTAATCCTAATCACACCGTTCTTGTTTTCATGTACTAGCCATTGTGCGGTCACAGTAGCATTTCCGAAACCAACAAATACGGCAAATTTAATTTCAATTGCAACTTCATAATTAGAACATAATTTGAATGTGCTGGAGTCGTGTTCAGTGAATGCAAATCTACGTCCTTTATTTGGCCGGGATTTGCTTCGATTGCATTTATTCTATAATCAATTGTTATGATGTGAATTGCACATTTCGTAATTATTGCACATGCAGCATTGTGCTCAGCATGAGAGTTGTATTGTTTTGAGCAAGTTAAATGAGCATTCACTGCACATAGTGGTGATTAAATAAAGCATTATACGAATATGTTTGTTAGAAGTAGTTTTAATAGAGCCAAATTTCAATCGCACATATCCTAAGTGTTTACCAAGTGCTCCTATTCTTCAAGACTAGTCTGTGTGTCATCAGGGAACGTATACATTTGACCTGGATTTGATGAAAAAATTGAAGGGAAATGCTGCCTGTAGCAAAGGTATGAGATTATGATTCCGATTATTCCACCGGCCAGCACATCCTCTGGATGGTGTATGTTCTTTGTGGTTCGATAGATTCCGGCCTCAACTGCAAGTATAATAGGAGCCATGCATGCACACAGTCTCCATGACTTGCCTCTGCCTTGCTCATTAAATACATTCAGTTTGGCCGACAAGTAAAGGAAGAGGTAGGCCATAGTCGAGAATGCAACTGAAACGGAGAAGAATATTTTTGCACAAAACTTTCATCGGCAAATTGTCGGTTTACATGCGAAAGGCTTTAAGCCAGATTTTGGACAAATTAAGCCATAATTACTTGATATCTTACATATCTGATTTTCGGGCTCAATGCGTTTCACTTGTAACCCGAAAGTATTTAACTACATAGTGTAAATTCAACAAAGAACCAAGCGGTTATGCGGATTGCCTCCTATTTCAATTCAAGTGTACGTATATATAACTCACACGATGTATGACCACTGGGAAAACTTTTTCGTCCTTCATCAATAAGACGTCTGTCGCCTGTGCACTGGGGCCCCAATTTACCATCAGGAAAGCAGCATTGAAAATAGTTTGGCCTAGGTTTCGGCACGGTAATTTTCATCAAATCAGTTACGCATGCCGTCAAACAAATCGCCAGTGATAGCCCAAGCAAAGAGTATGTGAGATCCCGTTTGTCCTTAGTTATGGAGAATGAGATACAAATGGCTGTCACTGGGATCAGACACCCGGTAATAATAAAAGCACGATCGTCGAGTAACTGTTCTTTAGCTGGCCGCTTGTAACGATACCATTCTTCTGGTTGTATAGTTGGCTCCGACAGACCTGGTACGACAGCTAGATACCTATAAGTGCGAAACTTCCCCTTAAATAATCATATTTATCGAAGGAATACTTTGAAATTTTCACCTGATGGCTAGCAGAAGAACCAAGCGAAGTATAATTTCCGGTAACAAGAAATTTGCTAATTTATGCATTTTAACTGCTTCCAATTTAAGTACTTTAAAATAATTTTAAATATTTTTTTACTCCATTAAATTAATTGCTTATTTAAAATAATTAATAAATATATGAGCTGACACAAGCGACCAAGTTTCAATTTTTCACAAAGTACCGATCCAGGCCATCTAAACAGTTTATATTTGAATGAAATTGAACTAGCTACAGTTTTTATTTATTTATTTCAACCAAACAAGGCGTACAAAAAAACACTTACAATTGAGTTCTTTAGTTGCAAAATGAGACTGAAAGGTTTTTGAAAACTTTTCAGAAACAGCAAAAAACTATATTTTCTTTCCTGGTCAATATATCAAACCCATTTTTTTTTTAATAAATTGAAAATAAAAAACTGCACAATATTACAAATTTTCATAAACTATGGATTATGTTAAATATTAATTAATTCGCATTTACAGTTCATCAGGTCGCGTTTTGGAACAAAATCGCCTTCAGGTGTGGTTTTGGAACAAAACTTCATGTTGGAGTCGGGTTTTGGAACAAAACAAAAACAATTATTTTTTTTTTTCATTTTTTATTTTTGCCTGTAATTTTTGTTTTACAGAAAGTAGGTGCCTACCTTAGAACATAACTTAAAAAAACAATTATACAAAAATAAGTTTAAAAACATGGAAAAATGAGCAGCAAAAATATTGTGTTAAACATTTTTTTTTCGTCAATAATTACTTCCGCATCCCAAATATCGTTCTCTGTAAGATTATTATAATCTATACGACGATAAAAACACTTGTTGGATTCATCAGTTTCATCCTCCGAATCTATATTTTCTAAAAAATAGAAGCAAAATGACACAACTTCAGTCAACGCACACATTTAATGTGTCGGCGCACGATTTCTAAGAACAAACATGTGAAGTCGCAATCAGTATGGTCAACTTTGAAATATTTCTTATCATTCTAGAAAAAGCCCGCTTAATTTAAAACAAGATTAATAATAAAAATAACCATTTAAAAATATGTGACGAACAGAAGTTTAGCCTTTTCTTAAAGTTAGAACATTAGGTCGGTTTTTGGAAAAAATAACAAGAACCGTTTCCGACATTGCTAAGGTTTGAGTCGCTTTTTGGAACCAAACCGTTCAAAATATTAGACGCCATTTTGAAAGAAAAAATCTCTGTTCAGGTCGCGTTTTGGAAATAAGGCTGTTTTTCAAATCACTTTTTAAGGCATTTAGACTGGGTTTGGGATAAAATAAAGTGCACAAATCGATTCCTGAGAAGATTTCCTATAAGAAATGGTGTTTAACTCAGTTTCGTAAAAAATCGCTTGAGTCTCATTTTGCAACTAAAGAACTCAATTAATATTTAACAATTTATATAAATTTGTACAATAAACAATAATGAACGAATTTTAAAAATATAACCATCTTTGGTAGGGAATTGGATAGGGCATTCATGACGTGAGCACCTTAATCAGAGCAGTTTTAAACCTAGGTCGGGAAATGGTTGGGGAATAGTGTTTTGAGAAGCTATTGAATACTCTGCAACATCTATTGATTAGCTCATTGTTGGCGTAAACTGTGTGGTGTCGGTATTCATTGAGTAAACGTGTGTGCCTCGTCTGCCTTACTGATTCGTTGAAGGTGATCTTATTGGACAAGGACCCAACATTGATCAAGCCCCTAATAACATCAAAAGTAAAGCAGGAGCATATGACTATCCTCCGCGAAGATAGACTTGATATATTTAAGAGATTTAGTCTGTATCTGTATGAAGGTAGATTATCAAATTCTTAAGGATTATACAGATCTCTCAACGCAAATAGCAAGAACTGCTTCTGCACCGATTCGAGCCTATCGCTATGGATATCAAAGGTAGGGTGCCAGACAATACATGCATATTCGAGCAATGGCCGAACTAGAGCTATGTATAAAGACTTCGTGACCCATAGGTTTTTGAATTCCTTCGCACGTCTTTTGATGAATCCAAGCTGCTTATTAGCCTTGCTTAAGACTTTGTCATAGTGTAAATTAAAACGCAGCTTTTTATCCAAAATAGCCCCGAGGTCGATGACATTGTCAACATTATTGATTGCAACATTATTGAGGCGGTAATCAAAATTTATATTACTGGTTTTGTGGGAAAAACTAATGACTTGACATTTACTGACATTAGGTCGGTTCCCGTACTACGATTAATTGCAATTAATTGCAATGAAGCGTACTAAAACGGACTAAAAAAACTCTGTTTTAGTACGTTTCATTGCAATTAATTGCAATTAATCGTAGTACGGGAACAGACCTGTTAATGTCGAGATTATTTTGTTTGCACCACTGCTCAAGAGAAAGCGATTGAAGGAAAACTGAGTCTGATTTGGATTTAATTGCGTGGTACATTTTCAGATCATCTGCATAAAAAAGGTGAGGGATGTCTGATAAAACTTCAGAAATATCCGATACGAAAATATTGAATAAAAGAGGCCCCAAGCGACTACCTTGTGGTACACCTGATAAAACTTCAATTTTTTGGATAGGATACCCTGAAACTTAACGTACTGCTTCCTATTTCGAAGATAAGAGTCTAACCAGTTTAATAAGAGACCCGAGATACCAAATTTCTGTAGTTTGATTCGAAGAATATCATGATATCTTGCTGAAGTCTGTGTAGATGGTATCAATTTGAATCCCTTTTTCCATGCCACAGAGAACATCTGAGACGAGCATCACGAGGTTGGTAGAAGTTGACATGCCTTTTCTAAAACCATGTCGTTGTTCATTTAGAAGAGATTCTATTAGAGTAGTGAGCTTATCACAGATAATTCTTTCAAATAGTTAAGGCAATGCTCATAGTATTGCAATACCTCTGTAATTATCAATTGACAGCCTATCACCACATTTAAAAATCGGGGTCGGATGGGATTATTTCCAGAAGGAGGGGAAAACCCCACAAGAAAGTGATTTGTTGAAAACTAAATACACGGGTAAGATAAGCGACTCCATGCGTTCGAGTATGAAACTAGGAGGTAGCAAATCAGGACCAGGACCCTTGTTGACATTAAGATCTTTGATGGCCTTTGCGATCTCCTCTCTAGTTAAATACATTTCACAGATGATATTTGGTGGGAATGTTTGAGAGAAAAGAATGTTAGACATGCTTGTACATGAACAAAATACTTCCTGGAAATGCTCAGCGAACAGGTCACAAACTTCGTGAGGGCATGACGAACAAAAGTTGTTTTTGTACATCGAAGTAGGGTAGCCCGAAGTTTTCCGTTTGGTGTTCACGAAATCAAAAAACTTTTTAGGATCATGAATTATATTTTCGCCCATGATATTAACATAGCGCTCATACGCTTCACGGGATTTCGTCAGGAATTCTTGAGCTAATTCATTATGTTTATCCTTGATATCATCTCTAACATCAGTGCTGGTTGTAATTACTTTGTAAAGTTTATTTCTTTGATTCCGCAAATACCCTAGATTGCTATCAAGCCATGGTTCAGATATTTTGTCTTTTCTCTTGATCTTTGGGGTGAACTTTTCAACGGCGTCAAAAACCAACTCATAGAATAATGAGACAGCGTCATCTAATTCTAGCGTTGAAAAATTACTAGCCCAGTCGACTCTGAGAAGACAATCTGTAATGCTCTTATAATCAGCATTGCGAAAGTCAGATACAATAGAGTTATTGTAAGATAGGGAAGTGAACATATCAGATGTAGATAACAACTCAACTGTGAACGCAGAGTGGTGAAGGGTGTTGCCAAAAAAGTTTTCTGCATCAACAGTTGAGTTAGCCACTACATCGTCGTAGCTATTAGTAAATATGAGGTCTAACCAATTTCCATTTTGGTTAGGTGTCGGAGCTATTTGCTGCAAATCATTGCCATAAAATGTACTAACTAGATTGAAATCGCTGGAGTCAAGAAGATTAAAAGGAATTCGATTATTATCAGTTTCATCAGCTGTAAATTTTAAATTTGGGCGATTAAAATCACCGAGAATTATAATTTTATCCTCCTCATTAAGAGATGAAACTAGGGTAGAAATCAGTACGCATATATCATTATAAACCGCTTCGTCTGAATCGGGTGGGGTGGGTTCGTCTCAAAACACTGATGCAACTGGCACTTTTAAATGTATCTTTTACCGAAGACTGTGTTTCCATGAACTGGATTGCGGTAGTCCAAGTGCAAAAGAAAAAACACTCCCAAGCAAAGGGCAACAAAAAATATCCGCTTTGTGTTCATTTCAAGTCCTACATTGAGTCTGTTCGACATATTTATGTGCACTACAAAGCAGAAGGTTTGAAACCATTTTCAGTATCCATTAAAATGATAACTTTGTACCAGCCATTGTACGATACTATTCTGTGGTTTTGGAAATTGTTACAGTTATTTTCAGCGGAAAAAGTAAAGTTGATTTCCGTATATAGCTTCGTGGAATTTTAAGCGTGTACAATATTAAGTAAATTTAAATAGGTCACTGTACGTATCAAGTAAAATAGACTCGTATGCCTTCTTTTGTTTATTCAATTAAATGTTTTTTCAATACATCAATACATAGTTACAATAATTGCAAATGGTGCAGTAGTCCTCCTTATAAGGCAGAGACTTGAGTTAGGAGTGAGGAGCATTAGCACAAACAAGGAAGAGAAAAAAATCCACACAATATGAACATCAAGGCAAAACAAAATTTACTTAAAAGAAAATGTGCTTAAAATGCAAAAAAACATAAGGAAGTACTATTCAAATTCCAAGATTGCATATGCCATAGCGACTAAGTTCAGATGGAAAGCGAAAGAATAGAAAAATCGCACTCAAATTCAATGACAGCAACTATTATTTTATTAAAGGTGTTAAAGCGATCAATAATATGAACAAAAGACTCGGCGGTACGCAGATCGATGGGGACTTTTGATATTTCGTTTAGAACAACAATATCAAGGTTCGTACTAAAATTAAGCTTTCCGCTAATTTTTTCGAAGCACAGTCTCTAATTTCCCTGCACTACTTAGGCATGTTACGAAGACATAATGAACATCAGTTCGGTTCTATGTCTTCAAGTTTCACATTTCAGACATTTTATCCTCAGAATTTGATTAATCACTTATCTTTTATTAATTTTTTTTGTTCATATTTGCACCTTTTTTTAACCCTTGCTCTGTGACATACGACTTTACTCACAAAAATGTCATTCCCGTTCACGATATTCGACTGTAGTCCACTTTGTACAAAAAATATTCCCCTTTCTCTGCGATATTCAATTCCATTCAAATAAGCAGTTGTGCGTTATTAAATGTTATATATCATATCTGTGTTTGGTACGGTGTCTATATGACGCACCAAAAGGTTTAAGTCAAGCTTACAATTTTGTATTGGGTTGGTTATCTGTAAAATCGAGTCATATATAAATTAAATAAATAATATTTCATTTCAACATTCCTTTATTTGATTAAAAACTGGGATGATTTGAGATAATTCAGCTTTTTATTAAATATACTTTACACATTATTAGGTTAAAAAATCACAGTAGTTGCTAACATCAACACTTATTTACTAACAAAAATACAATTTAAGTTAGCTTCGGGGCTTCAAATGTGTCATTCCGCAAGATTTCCAACTCTTCTGGCAGCGCATATATCCTTAGCTGTTTTTCTATGATCAAGTCTTGAATTTGAGCCAGCTCCTGTGGAACATAGATCGATCCATCTAGGTATAAAGCCTGAAAATTGAAAAAAATACTTCATTATATATAATCTCCCGCTTTAAATACATTACTACCAACCTTATGCCACGGACACTCATCCAAGGCAGTAAACAATGCATTTTTACTTTTTTCGAATGTGGCCTGAATATCGGCCAAGCTTCTGAGATAAAGACGCCAGATAAGCGAGTTCTTACGCAGCGGCGATTTTTTGTCCACAGCGTTTGTTAAAATATGAGCTACACGACGTTTGTACATCGCCTCATTGAAATCAACATTTGACGAACAGTCTGCGAATTCAGGACAATTGTTTTCACTACGATACTTCAAAAGTCGAAAACGTGCACCTGCTATCAAGAAAATCACTCCCAGTGGCGACCCAGTTCTACTTAACAGAGTTCGAAGTTTGTACCAAGGGTGATTTTCCAAAGAAGCACACGCTTTTAGGAAGAATAGATTTTCAGGAAACTCTTTCAGCGCCTTTTCGATAGTCTCGTATGTTAAGAGGTTCGATATCAAACATGTCCGATCCGGGAATTGCATTATCTTTATGTAGATTTCATAGATATTTTCCCGAATGAATGAATGCCGATCGTTCTTTTCAACGAAGTGTCGCAGAAGATTGTCCAGCGATGCCATTGCTTCCAGTTTTGCTTTGAGAAGTACTTGATAATAAACCTTTGCTTTTAAAATGCATATAAAATAGTCCGGAAGGAAGTATTGCTCCAGTTCCATTATCTGAACGTTTTTTTCAATGAACACTAGGTCACTCAGTCGTTCTGTTAATCTTCTGAGTGAAAGCAATTTACGAGGTTCGCTCAGAACTTCACCATCCAATTCCTCCAGGGAAATATCCATCGCGAAGCAAGTCAGTACTTTCTGAGCTTTCACGTAATTTTGATTTTTCATCAACACTTCGGCGTATGTGACGTGTGCATGGCAGAAGTCCGACTTGGCCACATCGGAGCCTCCATCACTGACCGACGTCACGAAAATATTTTCAGCAGCCTGCACGTTCCCAAACTCGTATTCCATCAAAGCATATTCCGTATAGAAGTTCAGTACGTTACGATTCTCTTCCCGTTTCAGAAGATTTTTCACTTTCGACTTAATTTTCTTTATCCTTTCGCTCGATAATTTCCCCATTATCTTCTCAATTATCAATAAGATTCTCTCAAACTTGAGCCATAAAAGCACGAATATTGTTCGCTTCCTTTCATCGTCCTGATAGCATTCTGAACAAAGCGTCAGGATATCAACAATCGTTTTCAAGTAAATTTCATGGCCAATGTTTGCGCTCAAGAACGACGGTCCCGAAATCATCTCCTTCACCAGCTCGTAAAGAGTCAGATCGAAATTTAAGGAGTTGACAAATAGACTCGTTGTCTGATGTAAACACACAGCTAGGACGTCCTCGATAGCATCGAATTCGTTCAAGCTCTGGGACGAATCGAATAGAAAACGATTTCGAAGACTCGATGTCGACGGTAGGGGAATCTTCAAAAGTCTCAAGACGATTGTAATCAGTGAAAAGCAGTTCTCCTTATTTGCCAACGGATAAATAAAATAACAAATGTCCTCATTGAAAACGATTCGTTGCGGGTCGCTGCAACTACTCGTGCTCGGACATGGCAGAAAATTGTAGTTTTGACGAAGTTTCTCAATACGAAGCCAAATCTCGTTCATTGGCAGCCCGGATTTAAGGATGACCTCCTCGTATTCGATTAGCGTCTTCTGGTCTTCCTCTTCGGGCTGTATAATGTTGAATTTATCGACGGACACATTCAATTCGAGAGCGAGTTTAATTAGTGCGAAGAATTGTTCGCTAAGACCTGATTGTCGCAGAAACAGAGCACAGCTATTGAAGAGCTCTGAAACGGAAATAATACGTGTTTGTGAGCAGATTGTTGTCTTTATTCGAACGATATGGACATGATAGGCGTTTAATGGAAAATGAATGTGTTAACGAATGTTCTGGCTTAGTGGTAATTTATGCAGTAAACAAATGGTTGTTAAACAACCATTTATATGGAAATAATATTATAACAGCGTTAAATCCCGAAAAACAAAATCTACAGCTCTGTCACCGAGACCTACTATCGACCTCTTGAAAGGTTTAATTTCGCATCAGGTGGCGGCCGAGAACCTTCATGACTTTTTATATTATGAATATTGCTAAGTCAGTTTTCCGCACCTTAGACCCGAAACATTAATCAGACTGGCCCTCTGGGCTGCGGGTTGGGCAATGGGTCAATATCCCTTTCCCGGGAAGTTTACTCATTCAGGAGCCTGGTACTTCGCCTCTCATGCTTGGATCGGATCACACAAGCGAAACATGGACTACTTTAGGGAAACCTGAAATGTCCGACCCCTTTACAGACTTGTAGCTATTAAGGCCCTTCTGGAGCTGGAGACGAAATACACAATAAATATTCTCACTGTCCGGGAAACGAAACTGTTTGACGCTGAGATTATGGACATTGGATTGTACACAATTTTCAAAAGCGGAAACTCATCTGGAAGTCACGAATTTGGAGTAGTCTTCATCCTGGCAAAAAAAAAATGAAACTGCAAATAATCGAATTCAAGCCTGTCAATGAAGAATTGTGTGCGAATCACATTCAAGGATTCTTTTTTATGTCTGTCTCCTAAAAGATGAATTTTATAAATTTGAATGCTGTTACTTTGAAAGCCTTTCCCAGCTCTTGCATTCGCCCTCTTGTTTTCTGCGGCAGCTTGGGATAGATCACTGAGTCCTACGTCATCCCGCTAGAGCTCTTCATCTTCATCGGTTCACCAAGAAGCCTGTTGCTTGATGATCTGTAGTATTATGTAGTCTAGTATTACGGGTCATGTTGTATGATCGAATATGCCAGTCGAGTACAAGTAAAATAGTTTGCCCAAAGGTTAAGCTAAGGCAGATGTGTAACGCTGTAGTACAAGGGGCGAAATATTACCAGATTCGGCAGTTTTTCTACACTTCCGTTGTGCAGAAAAATAAGGATCCTTGTTCAAAAGCGTATATTGGAGGACTAGGAAGATTCAGTGATAAAGGTTGCGAGTAGGAGTTAGTAGCAAAATATCTCAGCAAAGAGGAGTTAGCTTAAGTTGTTTTTAATCATTTTAACGCGGGATCGGAAGCCTTTGCTTCTTTCTGAATCGCAAAAACTTTCTGCTTAGTGCTTTGATTTAAAAGAAAATCATTTTGAATAGATCTTTGAATAGTAGATTTGCAAATATTTCGTGCAATCTTGTAAACCTGCTTCAGTTTATGAAATCGACATAATTTCTAGGCTCGAAATGCCGTCTCCTAAATGCGAATGGCGTCTTTACATTTGCAACTAAACTATGAGGTGGTGGTTGGTTTAGTACTCTTGAAACCAAGCAGAATAAAGGAAAATATTGTACACCTTAAGATGTTGCTTATGGTGGAAGTTATATATATTCCACGTTCTTTGCTGCAATAGCAATCGAACCAATGAAACTCTGATATATTTGCTAAACACTGTTCAGCCGGGAAAGATTGACTTCAGGATATCGTTAGCATTTTTTCAATGCCAGAAGGGGATGCAGTATAAGAAGCAAAAGAAGGTCAAGTGTTTTGAAAGTTTGATTTCAATTAAGAGATATTTAAGGTGATACTCAGAGCACTCTTACAAATCAGAGTAATTAAAGCAGAAGTGAATTGGGAAAGGGTGAGAAAAACCGTTTGAATCCTCCCAGTTGCTCCGACGCTTAAACGAGGGACGCTTACTTAACAAAGCAGACATTTTTACGAGAAACTTTGGGAACATATTCTTGATTATTTTCACCAAAAATTTATAGACAAAAAATGTCGTTTCTACTAGCCATCAAAAATGTTTCATCCTTAAATGATTAGTATATTCCGGGAATCTATTTTTTGGGATTGGATCCCGACATATCCTGAGTTTGAATTCATACATGTTTGTCTTACCCTTGTGGAACTGTCAAGGTGGCGTGGACATTGCGTTTAAAATTGCTTGATATGAGTTTGCACAGTGAATACTAAAATAATAAAGCAGATAACTCTTATTTATATGCACATTTTATGACATACAATTTATTGTTGAAATAGATAAAAAGTTTTTATTTTCGTAATGCTTGCATCTAGCAAGAAAAATGGGAACAGTTGGATTAATTGTGATGTGACATTGTTTCTAAAAAAAACATTTATTTGGGGCTCTATTTTTAACTATGTTTTTAACTGTTTTTTTCTTCTCTTGAGTTGGAAGTAAGTAAAGAATTCGTTTGATAGAATTCGCAGGTCGTAAAAATTGTCGCAAGTAAGTAGATAAATATCAATAATCACCCACGTTCTAAGTAGTCACATCAGTCAGATATGCACTATGAGCTGATGTCTGATGAGAAACGGTACATTCCTTCGAACCCAATTAGTAAAATTCAATTTTTAACAGTGTCTCCAACAAAATAATGAATTTTGCTATTTCTAGCACTTCTCTCTCCAAATCCAATAAAACACAGCAGTGTCTTACGTGGATCAAAACTGGATTGAGGATTCAATAATTTTAGCTGAAATCGATACTGTACTAGCAGTCACAAAAATATTGAATTTACTCTGAAACTTATAATTCGAGTGCAAGTGCGTCATTTATATAATTCCCTGGTTCGAATCCAAGTTCCAGGTTTTCTAATGTTTTTGTCAATATTTTATAGAACGTACAAAGTAACGATATATCTCTGTAATTTTCGCAACGTAGTTTGTTCCCTTTCTGTGGATAGGGCATATGATAGGTTATCACCAATCCTGCTGTATTCGCTCTTGATCGCAGACATGCTGGATCGCTTTTCTGGCTTCTTATGGCGACTCGAATCTTTCCAGCATTGGAGGAGTAATTAGACTTATCAGCTCTGATATTATTGAGCCATGTGCAGGAATAAGTTTTTTAAAATGGCTAGCCCATCTCTTCTTAATTTGGCTATTTTCCCCAATGATATTGTCTTTAACTTTTGATGCTTTTCAATGTCGAACATCAGAAGAGGACTGGTCTTCGTCCCATACGTCTTTGACATACGACACTGGTATTTGGCTTTTGGGGCATTTCACGTGAAGTGGACAACGAAAAATAAATTCGAGGTTCTGAATTTCGTTCATATTGTGCATAATGGTATTTCTAGAAGATATGAATGTGGATGCACAATTTTTTTTGTTTCTATGAGGCTTAGAGTTATGGGCTTCTGAAAAATGGGTGAAATTTATGAAAGGTTTTTTTGGAAGCGGATTCTAGGATTAAAAAAAAATCTAAAAAAACATCAAAAATACTGACTGGTGTAGAAAATTAGCTGTTCTTTTAATTTTGAAACTAGATTTGAAAAGCGGAAGTAAAAATTTATGTAAAACCGGAAGTAACATTTTCAACTCGTTTTTTGAATGATTTGGACCAGGTTAATTTTGTTTATTTTTCTAACAAAACAAAGCTTGAGGTATACTTATTTTATCATAAAAGTTTTAGAATAGGATGGCCAGTAGTTTAGGAAGTAGGTGAATTTCAATACATACAAGTCGCATGGGGCATGATACCGAGAGATTGCTTAGGACAGCTAATTGGCTCAAAAATAAAAATTGATATCGAAATGTGATTAGTAGCGCCATATCTTGTTTTAAAAAGGTTTTATTTTCCCATAAAAACCTAATTAAAATATATGAAACGTGTATAATACATTTGACGCCAAGCCATTTTAAATTTTCCGTTATTTTTCGGGTTACTGTTCAACGCTTGCAATGACTATTGCTTTTCTTGATAAGTTAAAGTGTCTTAATTATGTGTATTATGTCTCCGTGCGTCTATCGATGTTTCAATCCATTCGATTTGAAGTTTCATCGGAACGCTAAAGACCTAAAAAAAATTTCAAGAATATTAGCAGAAAAGAAATTATATCGAATCTGCAGGAAAAAACTGGTCGTAGAAAACCTCTAGTTATTAAAAAAAAAAAAAGAACTAGTTTAAGAAACGAGAGTATAAATGTAAAAATTGTGAAATAAATTCATTTGTCCATACGCAAGTAGCTTTTTTTCACTAAGTAAATCAGCATTAGCAAATTTTTAATATTTTATCTTCTATATGTAAGTGATACCAGTGATATATAATAGTTTCACTATAAATATTTTGCTTTCACACTCACTAGCTATAATAATCAAGCTCCCGGCACCACGCTCCATGCGACTTTTATGTATTGAAATTCACCTACCTCCTAAACTACTGGTCATCCCATTCTAAAATGTTTACGGTAAAATAAGTATACTTTAAGATTTGTTTTGTTATAAAAATAAACAAAATTAACCTGGTCCAACTCATTCAAATTACGAGTTGAAATGCCTACTTCCGGTTCCACACAGGAAAAAAAATTGTTTTGGAAATGTAATTTCAAAATTAAAAAGAACAGCTAATTTTCTATACCAATCAGTAAGTTTAAAATTTTTAGATTTTGTTTTGAATCTCAGAGTCCGCTTCCAAAAAAACCTTTTATCAATTTCGTCAATTATTAAGAAGCCCATAAATCGGCAACTAAACCTCATAGAAACAAAAACTTGTGCATCTACATTCATATCTTCTATAAGTACCATTATGCACAATATGACCGAAATCCGCTTCACGTGAAATGCCCCTTTTATTAATTAGTGGTCCGAGTCCTAATTTGTTTCTTCAAATGTACGGACGTCAAGTAGGTTAGAACTCCATATCCACTAAATAAAGACATGGTCAATTTCATTGAAAGTATTATAATCTGGTGTTGCCTATGGTTCTTTTTACGGATACGTTAATGTGGAAAGCATGTTGAACTTATAACTATGTCTCTATTACACGCAGTCGTTCAAGCGTTGGCCGTTGTCATTAGTTTTATCGTGCGGACTGTACCATCCAGGTTAAACGATGTATTTTCTCATTCCCGACTTTAGCATTGACGTTATTTGAGGGCAATGAGTAGAATAATCTTGACAGGTGGTTACAGAGTGCGTATTTCGTTTTCCCGTTTTTTCTTCTGTAAAAGCGTGAACAATTATAAACCATAGTTTAAAAAATAGCTTGATGAGGATCGCACAAAATATTTCGTTTACTACTTTGAAGTCCATCACGGCCGGGTTAAACTCCCTATCCACAATAAATGCTACTCCAAATTCACGATTTCTTGCAGGCTTCTCACTTTGGAATATTACGCAAATTGGAACATATTCGTTTGAAGAATTTCTTAGTAATCTTGTGCCGTCTTATCATTAAATTTGAGAGCATCAATAGCTGCATTTTTTGCGCTTTTATCGAGAGCTAGTTAGGATAGGTAGCATTGAAAACAAAAACAACGGGATGGATAGTTGCTGTTTTCAATTTGTTCATTTAGATGCGCAATAAATGCGCCCAATATTCGCGTCACCAATCATGACAAGGTTTTGAAATTTATTATAAATCAGACCAATACACTACAAATAAAATTGATTGTCTTTAGAGAGAGCTCTGCAATTATTCCCGAATTTGCGAAGAGTTCTGCAACTTTAATTGAATTCATTCACTTAAATGATATAAAATTATTTATCTAATTCACAGTGCCTCCTCCAACTGAATCCCGACTTGGGCATGCAATCCCGAGATTTCGGGATCTCGGGATCCCGACACATTTTGGACATTTTCAGGATCCCGAATTTTTTATCGGGATTCCCGAGATTTCGGGATTGATAAAATTCAACACATTTTGGGAATTAGAAAGCAGAGCTTAATACTAAAAGAAATATTGTTTCATGAAAACGGAGGTGGAAGCCAGTTGTAATAATGAATTACAACTCGCGTATGATTACATGCTTAATATCCCACCAAAAAGTGTACCCGAAATATCTTTTTCAGCAGCTGGATATATGTGCAGCAAAATGAGGTCTAGTTTAAATTTTAAAACTCTTGACGAATTATATTTATTAAGAGCATACTTTCAAAACGAATCAGCAGTTTGAACCAATCGATATTATTACTTGTTTCATTGAAAAGCAATATTACTTTGTAATTGTAAAACACAACTAAAAAGAACAATGTATTGTTATTACATTATCGTAACATCCGTTATGCTGATTAAATTTCAATTCGTTTTTATTTATTTTTATAACTAACTAGCATGACCAAATAAAGAGCTTTATTGGACAAGAAGATAAGAAGAAATCAGATCATAAGATTAATTTAGATTTGCTAGTACCCATGTACATATGTGCATAAATTTAACATTATAATGAACTTAGCTTCCGGTTTTATGTATATATAATTGAAATAAAGTTTTAATTGAGTACGAATAAGCCAATATATCTGTTAAAATTCCCTTAATATAGTTTTTTTTATAAAATCCCGAATTCTCGGGACTATCTCGGGATCCCGAAAATTCTAATCCCGAATTTCGGGATCTCCATTTCAATCTCGGGATTAATGCCCTAATCCCGACAATGGTATACTATATTCAGCTTCATTTTCAGAGAGATAATATCTGCTTCTAAAAAGACTTTCGCCGTGGCTTTTTGTTCTCTAAATTTATTTCTAATGCTCATAATGTTGGCATAAAATACGTTTAGCAAAGATAGTTTCACGAAGAATTAGACCTAGAATAATTAGTCTTTCTAATCAGAAACTGCTCAGTTTTCGAATATTTAGGAGAGTGCTTACTTTGCTTATAATGTTGGCATAAAATACGTTTAGCAAAGATAGTTTCACGAAGAATTAGAACCAGAATAATTAGTCTTCCTAATCAGAAACTGCACAGCTTTCGAATATTCACGAGAGTCTTTACTTTCATCTCAATGACTGCGTTCGCTTTGAAGGTTTAACGCGCAATCGATTCATTTTTAGATGTGAAAAGTACAATCTGGAATTTTATGTTCCCTAAAACAATTGACATAATAGGCTACAACATTTGACACACGCCTTGTCTGCAGTATTTATATGCGTGTCCATATCTTTGGCATTTAAAACACTTCCTGACATCAAAGATTTCTCTAAAGCAATGGGTATTATAATCAATGTTATATATAATCTTATTAATTGGCATTAATAAGATTATATATTGAATAATAAGTACCACCGGGGACTCCAATAAAACTATATCTGCTTAGCTAATATAATATAATACACAATTTATGTGGAAAACTTACTCAACATAGTTTCATCATCTTGTAATTTCCGGTACATTTTCTGCATACACTGCTCGTATAGTTTCAGCACATCCGGAACATTGCACCTGGCCATGGATCCTTGTGTCGCATAGATTTGCGCGTTCCAAAGCGTGTAGTTTGTTGGATCTGCCGAAAGTAAAAACAATTAATTTCAAACAACCATTTTGTATTAAAAATGAGTTATATATACCTTTCTCGAGCATTCGATCCAAAAACTTGCTCACTTCAAATGATGGATACGTCGAATCGACAATGTCCACATACAATTTGTATAGTTCTTCGTTTCCGAAATTATGAACAAGAGCCTTTTCAATTATCTCAATTTTCCTATCCGCCAGTAGTGTTTTTGTCATTTTCATTGGCAAACTATTCTGATGATGCACGTATTCTATCCAAACTTCAATATTCCTTTGATTTTGAGCCAAGACCCGATTAAATTCTTTGTTCTTTGATGTGAAATCCTGTTCGGATAATACATCATATCTAGGCGATGTTAATAGCTCTCGCTCGGGTTCCCAATATTTTTGAGCAAAGTAACGACTTTGTTTGTTTTTACCAGATTTCATACTGTAGCCGAGTTGTTTTAGAGTTCGACGATATCTAGATAGGAGTTAAAGCAACGAAATATATTTGTATCGTCTAAGAAATATAAACATTTGTAGATTTGTTATTTAACTATGTTTCAAAGAGCATACAACAATTGCAAAATTTCAAGAGCCCCGAGAAAATAGCCGAGTACGATTTTCTTTTGTTCGATTTGACTACTAACCTTGGACAAGCTGGCCTGTGGAGTTTTTCAACTGAGAAATAACCTCTGATAGGATTCTTGTCGACATAGTATTCCTCTTCACCAGTGAACTCTACTTCCTTTTCTGGCTCTAGAAATGACTCTTTTCTAGACCTCTTCTTTTTCTTTTTTTTCTTATCCTTTTTTCGTTTTTTCGTTTGATGATGTTTTTCGCCATCATCTGAAGTCTCGCTATTGCTACTACTCAGCAAAATACTGGGTTCCTCCTGAGTATCCGGCGGTAGGGACGACTTAATACAGGGCTCACTTTGGAACGGTATGAAACTGGAGTTTGCTAACCAGCCTTTAGCTTCATCTGCGAAGAAGAATTGGTGTTGCATAAAGATTCAGAATATGAAAGTAGAGTTTTTACAATTTCCATCAGGTTTTACACTGGTTGCGGGTTGTTGACTCAAGTCGCTATACGCTGGAAATAGGGACATTTCCGTGCAAAAACTTTAGACTTTTTGTTTACGTATAATGTAAACTTTAGAAAAAAACGTTTAAAATGTTGCGGTAATGTGGGAAATACATATTGGCCGAGACGAGGCGAGCCGAAGTCAGACGAGACCGCGAACATGTGGACGGCATTTGACAGCTCGTCCGAAATCGCTTTGGCTCGTGCTCAACATCCATTCCGATCGGAAAGCGGACGAGCGCCTCTGACATCTGTCAAAGTCGCTTGTCTGGACCGTCCACACACTCGGCTCGCCTGGGCTCGGCCAATATCTATTTGGCACATAATAACGAAACAGGGTAACCGCACTGTTCTCATTACTCCTTATGTGGAAAATAGATATTGGCCGAGCCCAGGCTAGCCGAGTGTGTGGGCGGTCCAGGCGAGCGACTTTGACAGGTGTCACAGGCGCTCGTGCCACATCCGATCGGAATGGATATTGTGCCGGTTTACACCAGTCGGACCAAAAGTGACCTGACCTAAAGCGCGGACTAAATGAACTTAGTCCTCAGATGTTTACAACGAACCCGACCTAAAATTTGCTTAGGTGGAATTTAGTCCTCGTTCGTATATGACAGCTGTCATTTAGTTTAATTTTCCTTCATGCACTGTTTTTATCATTTCATTTGTCTCTCAAACATGTTTATTTCAATGATTTTGTGTCAAAGGGGAATGTTATGAGCTTATATTCAACATACATACATTATTAATAGTCGCGCAAAAATCAATGTTTAGGTCGCGTGTGTTTACAACGATTATAGTCCACGACCTATATTTAGGTCAGGTCGCTTGAAATCGTGGACCGACCTAAATTTAGGTCGGTCCACGAGTGTATACAGCACGTGGACTAAAAAATTTAGGTGGAATTTGGTGTTTAGTCCGCGGACTAAACGTCCGCTGTATACAGTAGGATTGAGCACGAGCCAAGGCGATTCGGACGAGCTGTCAAATGCCGTCCACATGTTGGCGGCCTCGTCTGACTTCGGCTCGCCTGGCCTCGGCCAATATCTATTTGCTACATTACACTAAGCACAAATTGCACAAATTCCAGCAACTGGCTGCTTGTTTACGTTTGAAAACGTCAATCTGACACTGTCGGGCACTGCTGGGAATCAAACAGCTGGCCAATTGACAAACTAGACAAGTAGAACGTACTGCCATACTTGCAGTGACAAATGGGAAAATGTAGGAATTAATTCTGATACGATGTATTGTATGAAAATTGCACTGAACAGAACAAAAATATTGCTCCAGTTGCAACTTGTTTAATAATTGTAATCATGATCATAGAAAAAACAGCGCATTCAGCAAAAAAAAACTAAAAGAATTAATTTGAAGGAATCGTTCAAAGAAATTCTTTGGACATCCCTTGATAGTCGAAAAGCGGCAGACAGCCTGTTGAATGTTGTTGCAGGCATAGTGGATATAGTGGATATGCGAAGTGCGAACATTTTCCCAGCCTAGAAGTGTGTCCTCGGAATCCCAGAGGTAATGCATTTCTGAATCAACAGAATTTTGATTTAGTGAGGATCATGTGGTCATTGCAAATCAAGTGGTTAATTTGAAATGATAATAGTGGAAAGGACAAAATGAATCAGAGCTATGTTAATGTTAAAGCTAGTGTTGGCATCGTTGGCATGTTCTTAACTTTACATTCAATCCTCTAAAAGTAAATCTGTTACATTTTATTCTATCTAAGCATCTGTATTGTATATGTACTATGTACAAAACGGCGATGCTGAAATATAGTTATATACTTTAAATGTACTTACAGTGCTGTTAAAATGTACTGACAGTCTTTGCCACCTTCACTTCCTGCAATAATATGGCAAATACTGAAAACGATGCACTCTTGAGTCGGAAGTCTCAAATTCACGCAAGGTCGTCCAGCTCACCGGAAGAATGGGGTGAAGGTTCATCAAGCTACTCCTCGAATTCTTCATATTCTGAATCATGCAGGTAATAAGGTTTATTTAATAGTAGTCACTAAACACATATCTATCGATTTACCTACTAGCGGTGACAGCTATGTGGCCAATTGGGAGACCCACATTAAGCCAGACGGAAGTCTATTTTATGCAGAATATAGCTATCATGGTGCGCCTAAAGCCACTGGCGAGAATGCTCTCAATGTAATGAAAAGTGATTTTAATCGTGCTTCCACAAGACGCAGTAACAAAAAACCAACCAGTAAAACCAAACTTTCCAAGCTCATCGGAAAAATAGATGCGAAGAAAGATGATTCAAGCAAGGCAGGACAAGCGCATAGTTCAGTTGAAACCAGCAAGGTTACATTCAGTGAAGGTACCCAGGGGGAAGTGAAAGAAGTTGAATTCTTTATTAATCCAGATAATCGATTCAAATATGGACGAAGGGCAAGTGTGTCGGAATCCATACTCGGTATGTTGAACGTTCGAGGGCTATCCATTATCCATAAAACTTATTTTACTTCTACAGGCATTTCAACATGCCCCTTCCCAGATGGTAATCGCATTATGGTGGCTGGATTCATGGCCAACTCAGAGATCGGTAACGAAAAAACAGTAAAGGTCGGTGACTGGTTCAAAGCGATCAACAATATCGAAATAACTACCCAAAACTTGGACCAAGTGCTTGGCCAGTTTACTCGAATAATGAAGGTGCATCTTCAATTCCAACGGATATCCGGAGAAGAGCATATAACGTCGAATTCCAATACTATCCATCAAGTTATAAGCTTCGAAGCGTTGGCTCATCAAGCTCAAGAGCTACTTGTCGGCAATCATCCCGAACAGCCGAGGAATCAACGTGGCAGCGAAATGGTGCTAAGTCTTATGATCTTAACACTGGAGTTCTCCGATGCTGATATAGAAGCGAACGATGTAATTTTTTGCTATCCTGAAAAGGAAGAAAACGGTACTTAAATATACTTGTTTTTGAGTTATTGAGTATAACAATTTAATTTACAGTTTTGTTCGGGGTTCGTGGAAGTTTTTTGACATTGAACTCAATTCTCAAATCAGAACTTAAATCGGAACCAGTTACATCATCGGTAGTTGCCGACGGACGTGAATACCACATATGTTACCATCCATGTAACAAAAGTAAGTCTGTTTCTAGCTTATTAGTGCCTTTCACCCAACAGATTTATTTGCAGTCTTGCTTTTATACGCAATCTCATCGAAGTACTCATCGCTTAAGGAACTTCGTTTGCGTACATTAGAAGTAGTGCAATACATTCAGTTCCTACATTTAGGTCTTGATATGAGTTTCAACGACTTAATCAGGAATGAAATTAGAAATGTTTGCGAAATATTGAAGGCCCAGCTTATTGAAAATAAGGGCCAACCGCGCTTTGAGAGTATTTTCCAAGAGTCGCATTTAGTTCCTCTACCGAAGGAGGCGCAGCTTCGAATCTACGACGCTATAAGTGAAATGGAAGCAATGGACTACCGCGAATGGAATGATGAACCTTTGAACTCACATCGGGAGTTTTTCATGTTTGGGAGTGCTCTCTATTTCAGATCATACTTGTTAGCAAGTCACTTACCAGTGGCGCAACTAGCAGGACTAGAAAGCTTCCTACGTTGTCGTGGAGTTTTCAGTTTTATTGAAAAACAAAATGTTCGCGATCTCGTACTGTGGCAAGAGATTCCTATGATGTCGACGACAAGCCGATATTTTCTAGCGTTATCAAGTCGAAATCAGCTTTTACTTGCCACTATATTGCAATCGTTTGAAACAGAACAGCGTGTATCTGAGAGTGGTGCAATTGAAGAGAAGGTCATCGGACCATCTCTGTTTTATATCGAGGAAGTGCAAGAAACTTTGAATCATCTCCGACAAGGTGGCATCGAAGCTTTGGCTCGGGTTTGGATGACGTCGAATAAACGACCAGAGGTGATTTTAAGCCAGACTGGATTACAGAATAAAAACTTAAATACGATGGCAACCAAGCGGACTGAAATTATTTCGATTTTGAAGCACCGGGGTACTTCGTCAGACGACATTCGGATCGAATCGTCGGCTGGCGGTTCGTCGGTGCAAAGTGAAGATTCGAATCATAAGGACGGCGATAGTGATTCGGATTGGGATGGATTTGCGGTAAAATTTACTGAAAGATTAAGAGAGAGCTAAATTTTCATCATGACAATTGATTTACAGGACAGCCACAAAAGCTCGAGCGGCTTCGATATGTCTGAAATGAAGGACTCTTTCCTGAAAGAAGTTTCGGATATTGTGCCGACCAAGTATTTTATCTATTAAGCAAAGGATTTAACACTTAAATAACTGCATTATTTATAGAATAACAGCCGGCAAGGAAAACGTTCTATATCACTATGTTCACTTGGATATTGGTACTGGTATGATTCTATCGCCACCTGAAACAGGGATGGATTTAATTATAAAAAGTTTTCGCAACGCATGCTACCTTATACACGGAGTATTACAAAACACTAAAAAGTAAGCATTTGGTTGTAGTTGGTAACTTAGTGAAAACTTATCTCGTAACTTTTTCAACAGATTTCGTCGACTTCTAGCTCAAGAGTCCGTAAAACCCAATACACATAAAAGTTTAGTGGCAATAAAAGAACATGGTGTTCTGATAGTTGTTAAAAATGAATCAGGAGTGGAAAGCAGTTTTTGGGTTGTCGGGTAAGTTTTGAAATCTTAGTTTAGCTTATTTGATCGTATATCCTTGTCTTGGTATAACTTTTTGAGTTAAATACTCGATAATATAATTTCCAAATTAAAATCCCACATGCAGAAAAGATTAAATACTGAAATAAAACAGATGAAATAGATAAAATAATGAATCGAAACCGAAATACAGAATGCTTTATAAGCAAAGCGCTGATGAAGTGGCGATATAATTACTTGATTATGCGAAGAATATCAAGCATGAGAAGTGTCATCGTATAATGAAAATATGGTGATATTCGGAAACGCCAAAAAGGAATTTTGATATTAAATTTATTGTGCACACACATTCAATATTAGCATCCTCTATCGGTATAGCCCGAAAACACTTTATTCACTCCACTATCAATTCCATTCATTCTATATTTTATACTTCGTTTCAAAACCAGCTATTTCATTAGGTGTTTCGTATCAAATTTCATGAGTGCAAAAGATCCTGTCACGCTTAAGGAATCGGGTCACTATGAGCCAAGATGCTTCGGCCTCAGAAGTATTAGGCTAAGCCAAAATCTTCTGGGTTAATTTCGACTTAATCGTTTAAAACGAACCATTGCTAGGCTGCATATACGAAAATAGCTAAGGAAAATTATTTTAATAAGGGCATTGGATTGTGGCATATATTAAACAATATTTAAGTCTTTCCTGAGTGAATATGGAACTAGAAAATGCTAATTCACTGAACATCAAACTGAACGTGATTGATAAGGAATATCTTTATACTTGCATATACCGATCGCCAAATAACATTGTTGCTAATAGTCTTGTAAATAGCTTAGACATATTTTTGGAAAATCAAAGAGCTTTTATAAATCATAAAATAGTTGGTGATATAAACATCGACGTATTAGAAAAAATAGGTCTGATTGGACATATGTATTTGAATACACTTCAAGAATAATATTTTGTACATTATCTTTACGGCTGTACTCGAAATACCAGCAGTAGAGAATCATGTGGTCACACATTTTTGAAAGTCAGTGGGGAAAATTAGCTTCAATCTGCAATTTATTCGACAAGCATCACTGATAATTTCCAGCTCTAGGTAAACTAATCTGTTGGAATCGTACAAAAAAGCCCAAAAATACTTAACATGTCAGAAAATATTTTAACCTACAATATTTGAAACAAATAGAAACTGATGTCTGGTTTGCAGTATTTGAAGAGATACAAACTAAAAAATCTCATTATAGCTTTTACAGTACATAAACATTTTTACATGAATATTGTGAATACTTTTATAGAACAGAAAATCGTTTGCTGGATATATAAGGAAATCATACATTTGATGACAAGGGTAATCCGTGCAATTAGAAATAGGGACAAATTGGCAAGAAAATCTCAAAAGCAACTTTTTTGAGCTCTGGAGCAAGTATAAACCCTAGAAAAACATGCTGACTGAATTAAATCGCGTCACTAAAGATAGTTATTATAGGGATTAACTTGAAAAATGTGGTGAAAACAAGAAACAAATATAGAATATAATTAATGAAGCGATAGACTCAGTCGTTAAAAGAACTAATGTTTGTATTTCTAGTGATGATAAAAAATAAATAGCTAATGAATTTAACAAATATTTGATTAAAATAGGTCACAAAATTGCTAGTAAAATACGATCAAATAACAGTTCCAAACATACGCCAAGCAAGGACGCGTTTCCTCGGAAAACTATTTGTTCTTCTTTTCATTTTTACCCAGTTGATGACTGTGGAGCAGCACAGCTTATAATCAGTTTAAAATCTAATGTTTTCCCTGGAGTTGACGGTATACATTCCAAATTGCTAAAAGAAAATGCATATTGCTTCAATATCTGTTTCTCCAATATATCATGTTTTATCAATATATGTTTCGCTCAAGGATATTCCTTAAAACTACTAAAACAACTGATAGTAAAACCATTACAAAAAGGTAATAATCCTACAACTAACTTGCTTATGTTTAATAGAGTGAAGTAATATCTTTCAGGTAACCATTAATTTCAATAATTTATATGAGAAACTAGAATTATTTGCATTAAGTTAGCTTTTATGGAAATTTATTTGTTGAAGTTCTAGAAAGAAATTGTTAATCAAATAGCTTTATAGCGTGATCTTCGCTCCTTGCAGTGTGGTGAAAGGATGGAATTTTGTAGCTTATCTGATTATTAAATAGTTATAGTAATAAGTCTGTAAAGTGAAATAGAAAAAAAACTGTACAAAATTAATGGCAATATATTAGCTATCAATACTTTGATGTAAAGTCTCTGTCTAAACTCTAACACTAAAGATCTTGCTAGTTTAACCAAGTTAAAGCTATTATTACTAATGCACTATCAGTTAACAACGTGTTCCCTGAATTCTCAATGATATATTTCATACACTGATTTCACATTATTTTCAGGCGACTCTTTACATCCCCAACCAGAGAGCTGTACGTTTGTCATCGCTCAGATATACCACAGAACTTAGTCGAAATTGCATTCCGATTGTCCTTCATCACCGCTGGCTAGATTTCATTCAAACAAACTACATGGCAATATGTATCTTAATTTTTTATAACGTATTCAGTATTTTACTGAGAGCACTTATTTTAATTTTATTAAATATACAATCATTTTTATAATATGCCTCTTGTACTTTGTACTTTACACGGTGTCTGCAGTAATTACACTTAAAAAAAAAGAATAAACTCAGATCTTGTTATTCCGGGCTAGTAAATTCCTGATAATTCTGGGTCATCGATTTGTACATTGTTTTGGTGGGCGGATCGAATTAAAAATTTCATTTCGCCCTCACCCTAGAGTAATTTTCAATGTATTTTCATAATCTCGGCTGAGAAAATCTTCATCAATTCCATGATTACTGATAAGTTCATGTGACTCGAAGCATGTTTGTGATTCATGAGTGTGAACTTTGTCCGGGAACATGAGTTTCGTCACGAATCAGATCAAGACGCGTTTATCGTACATTCTGCTCTCAGAGGGCATACTATAACCAGTTGAATGGTTGATGTCTAATCTAATTACATAATAACGCTGATAAGACACATTCTATAGGCCGGTTCGGACCACTTGGCCGGCTTTCTTTTCTCGGCGTGTGATGCTGCAAACAGATGACTTGGAATGTTGCATGTACCTAATTTACAGTAAGCAAGAAAGTAGTTGATGGTTATTATCAATCAGACTACTACATCTCTCCAGGTCCAAGTTGTTTGTTTGAATACATTCATATAGCTTCATTGATAATAACTTGATCGGGGCAGACTTATGTAGCTCTTATCGCCTATCGTCGATTTATTGCAACAGTCTGTGTATGAAAGGTAAATGCAATTAAAATTCTGTTTTATTTATTTAGAAAATTCAAAAGGTGCTCGTAAGGTAGTAAAATAAATTAAAATAAGTATCTTTTAAATTAAATTCATATTTACCCAAAGATACGTTGAAAATTATACCTAATTATTAGCTTTGCATGTTATTGACAGAAATAAGCATGAAAATATGCTAATTGACATATGGCATTGTTTTTGTGAAAAACTGTTTTCGAGTTCTGTTATTCACTTAGGCCTGAGTCCAACAGCTAAAAATTGATAACTGATAACCGCTGGCCATCGCATGTCAGCCTCTCCTTTATAATTCATATACATATTGAAATTTTCAGTCAGTGTCATTTCATTCGTTGTCCGTTATATGTAGTCAGTCCAAGTCTTGCTTAAATTTATGTTGATAGTGACATCAACTGTTATAGTGATATTCTAGTCAAAACAACATATTAGTCTGTGTAATACTGTAAACATCTCTCTGCACATTCGATAAATAAACTTTTCAAATACGCTCGGCGCTGTAACAAAAATGATTGCTTAAGATAATCCACCTATCCTTGAAAAAGTTTGGCGTAAGTCATTCGTCTCATTTGGAATCTAATCAAACACAAGAACACAGGATTTTTTTTTGCGATCAAATTATCATTATCGAGAGTGTAAAAAGTCAAACATTTATTAGCATCTGATCAACAGAGTGAAGTGATTATTTGAATCGTGTCTAATAAGTGGTAATTAAACAATTTGAGTGAAATTTGTTTATAAAAATTTATATTTTTTGTGAACAGTGTTAATTGTGATTAGCAAGGTGTTATTTCGGGAAATATCAATATCAACGATAGTAGTATGAGTTTGAAAAAGATTTCAAATGGATTGTTTTATAAGGAAGTAGTGGAACTTGTACCCAAGGGAACGATATTCGTTTTTTACGCAAAGTCGATTTTTATTGGATTTTGGGTACTGTTCAAATGGCTGATGCATGTCATATGGAGCAGTGTATATCAAACAAAAAATAAAAACGATGGAAATACGGATAACTACGATGCATATCATGATAAACCGCCGCCGATATTAGTGGATAATAATTTTGGAAGGCATTCGTACATTAAATTGAAGGTGAGTCGAATTTTTATTTCAATTCATATTATAGAATTGAATTATATCTTATTATGAATACACTAAGTACATAGCCCTGAAAGCTACATAAAGTCATAGATCAAACAAATTTTTCATTGAACAATATATATCAGCCAAGTACAATATAAACAAAAATGTTAAGACGGACAGCATCATTCATCTTCAAAAATATTCAAATACATTCCTGAGATTATTTCTGTTATAATTATATCATTATTTCAGTGTGTAATGATGCTTTTATCGCAATTGAGTTTTTGCTATTCTAAAGAAAAAAAAAACTGAAAAAAAAATTAGCGAAAATATTCAGATTCCTATCAACTATTGAGTTGATCTTTGATCGAAAGCATATCTTTCAAAGGTGAATCTTTTTGATTTTGGAATTTGTGGGCCTTTTAAGGTAGTCTTATTATTATGACTGGCTGTTGAAATACAACTTCTTTGTGCTCTTTATGAGGGAATTTTGTGAATAAATGTGAGTATCTTGTCTCTCACTTACAGGGCGTTAAACTTCATTACGTTGAAGCAGGATCTCAAGGAAGCCCGCTGATCTTATTACTACATGGCTTTCCGGACTGCTGGCTTGGATGGCGCAACCAGGTAACCAAATCGGTAATATCTTATTAGACAAGATCTAATAATATCGAAAATTATTTTTTTCAGATTGGCGAACTATCCCGATTCTTTCGTGTGATCGCTTTGGATATGAAAGGTTTCAATGATTCGGATAAGCCAATGTGGCGTCAGGTTTATACACCAAAAAAAATCTGCGAAGAATTACGTCAATTCGTATTTTCATTTGGCTACCACACGACAACAATCATTGGTCATGATATTGGAGCCGTTATCGGTTGGTTTTTTGCACACACCAATCCAGATAACATTGACCGATTTATATGCGTGTCAGCATCCCATCCGAATCTCATATGGAACAATCTTCATCCAAAAGCTGTTATAAATAACTCTTGGCTACAGTTCGTGCAGCTACCAATTCTTCCTGAACTAGATCATTCGAATTCATATTCGAATTTCCTGGAGAAATGCTTTAAGATGTCGCTGGCTGAAACGAAATCATCGAAAGCTGTGATGAGTCTACGAAGACCAGTCGATGATGATTTCGAAAGAGATTACAATGTCAAACTATTGGATACGTACAAATATGTGTTTAACAGACGGAACGATTGGACAGGACCATTGAACTATTATAGAAATTTCCCATTCTATAGGATAAAAGAAGGCAGTATAGTTCGATGTCCTGTGTTGATAGTAACTGGTAAGTTAATGGTCAAAACCAATAGGTTAACTGATAAGATAAATTTAGTTTTGTTATTTATTTGAATAACGGGGTTTTAAGCCCTGGGTACATTGAAAGCATATCTTGAATTTTCCCTAGTAAAGAATAAACTTCAAAATGTAAAAATTGCTCAAATCAAAAATTATATTCTACGTTTGCTTATCTAAACTTTAATTATTATGTTCGTTGGCACATTCTCTTGAACTTGAAGTTACGGCAGTTGATGTTCATATGAAATTTGTTTTTCACTATTACAATGAAAAAAATTATTCACACAAAGAAGTGTTTCTTTCCTTAAGACCAACCTGCACCTCCTAGTCACTTCAAAATTATTAATTGGTATACAATTTAGTTATATATTAATTTAAATCAACAATTTCTCTGACGCACCTCTGTTGATTAAATATAGAGTCTTATCTGTATTTTACAGCAGTGAGATTAAACTTCTATGTAGCCCTTGGTAAATTGTGTGTAAAATAAGTATAAAACATAGAGTTGTTACTACTAACCGAGTAAAGTCAACATAGTCGAATAAATACCGAGAAATTATTGATTTCATATAATAGAAGTAAAGTAAGGCATTTTTATGTAATATATTATTTGTTATTCATAGCACATTTCAAAATAAATTTAATTTTCTACTGGTATTTTAGGTAATGCGGACAACTTCTGTCGTTTGGAGTCTATAGTGAAAAGTACAGAATACTGTGATAATTTTCTCGTAAAAATTATAGAAGGAGCAGGTCACTGGCCGCATCAACAAGTTCCAGATGAATTTAATAAAATCGTTTTAAATTTTCTCGTGGGTAAGTTGTAGTTCGTTATTTCAATGCGCAGAAAAAATTACATTAGCTTTAAGGTGAATGACCTATTTCATTAAATTGATTTTTTGTGTTATTTTTGACCAATTCTGCATCAGCTTCTGGTGTGAAAACTCATCTCTGGCGATTATTTTAATTTAACAACCACTTTTTGATCTTTGAAAACCATGTATATTTCAATTCTTCATGGACATTGATATCGCCGTTGTATTCCACCCTCTTTTTCAACTGTAGTTCGATGCATTGCACCTTGTTGTATCACATAATTTTGCAAAATATTAATATAAGGAGACAACAAAAAAACATATAACGACAAAAGCATTCTATGGTCCGAAAGAAGCAATTGTGTAGAGATAATCTCATATGAAATTTGTAAATTTAAATGATTTTAATATTGAAAAATCATGAAAAATATTGAATTTTTGGTAATTCAACCATATCAAGTATACGATCCATTCGTACAATGCATTTTTAACTTCATTCAGCTGCGATACGTACTCATGCCATTATAGGAGCTAATATCGATATTGAATGTTATCAGCCGAATTTGTTGAACGGACAATTTATTCAGTCGGCCGAAGTCCAACTTCCAGCTGATTTTCGGGAAAGTCAATTTACTACTATGACGCTAATTGAAAGTCATTGACATTTTACAGTTTTATTATATTCAAAAACACAAAAAAATTGTATGTAGGCTATATAAAAAAAATGAGCGTTCACCAATTTACCATCAATTAAAACTCATTTATCTTTTGAACAACTAGCAAAACTTTCATATTTTTGATCATAAAGTTGAAACAAACAAATTTATTTACAAAAAAATAGTGTCTACATCACTGTTTGTGGTAGAACATAAACCATATACTTTTTATGAAAGTAATTGTATGAAAAAGTAATTTTTATGAAACTATTCGTAATTCAGGCTAGTAAAAAGTGGACTAACGTATGCACATTAGCAGTTGTTCAAACAACACAATTCAAGGAATATAATTTTTTTCTAGACTGAGTTGGCAATAGCGGCAATTTAAAAATCAGAGAGAAGGCGCTTTCCCATAAAGGACCTAAAGACTCTCGGGCCGAGACTAGACAAAGCGTGAGACCATTTGTCACGTTTGCTCCTCTGGTTAGCTTCTTCTTTGCCGCAATATGAGCCGCAGAAAATTCGGTCGCTCCCGGCCTATTTCTGGGTCACTGCGTCCTGCGCCTGCACCTAAAGAGCATTAAAGCCTAACATGCCCTGTGAATCCATCCCACAGTGCGAAAAGCAGTAGCTCCTGCTGCTACTCGAGTCACTAGGGTTGTACGTACTAAGGTAACAAATGATACAGGTGGAATTGTTTGTAAACATAAACGAAGAACGCAAAAAAAAGCCAGCAATCCTAGATAATAGTCTTGATTTTGATGACTTGAACATCAAATTTCAACTTAGAATCAAACACCACACCATGGTCTTTAAAATAGTGGACAATAAAGAGGAAAATCTTATATAAGAACTAGGAAAATGCATGAGAAGCATTTTTATATGAAAATGACATCTGAAAACTAAGAATCTGAAAACGGAAAACTAAAGCGATAAGAAGTTTCTTTAGACCAGTGGTTAAGCCAAATAAGCTTGCAACTGGTAATAATCGTTCGCAGATTTGAATGCCGTGTATAATTTTAAGTCATTCGCATATAGAAGGTAGGAAGATTTGATAATAGAAGGAAGTTCAATCAGGAGAAGAAATGCAAGCGTAAGATGATTGGACAGGTCTGACTATGAAGATATGACCAAACTCAACAGAAAAGAGGACCAAATATGCCGGACCCTTTAAATATATTATTGTTCACAGAGTCAAAAGTCTTCAAAAACTCCGTATAAATTACTTCTAGTTTAGAATCGAAAACTGAGGCGACGGAATCATTGAACTCCTTAAGGATGGTTCTTATAGAGCGGCACTCGATGAAACCATGCTGCTTAGGAACAAGAAAAGGTTGAATAAAGGAGAAAAATTTTTATAGAGAAGAATAAAGAGCAAAAAAGAAACTGCAGAGAAGACATATAGGACGATATTTGGAAACGATGGATGGGCTGCCAGATTTAAAAGTAAGGAAATTATTTGGCGGCTTTCCATGATGAAGGGAGTACACCAAAAGCAAGGCTAATGTTGAGTAGGGTAGCTAAAAAACCACAGAAGGAGGATGAGACGTATACCATAGAATACAATATTATCAAAAGCGGAAATAGTATTAGAATTTAAAGTATGCAACAGAGTTTAGACTTACAAAGGGTTGGTACTAAAGAAGGATGAAGCATGGGGTACTGGGAAATTAAGAAGACATCGAGGTGGTCAGTGCATTTTGAAAGGAGGAAGAGAAAAACGTAGTAAATACATCACAAATAGCCTGAGGACTGGTAGGTAGAGGTAGGAGTTGAAATAAATTTGATAAAATATTTTCCAACGATAAAATATTTTCTGACGATGAGGAAACGACCATAGGATTGATGTAGTAATTTTCTCTCGTACCGCGATCTGCCATCAAGACGGACTTACACTCAACAACGGCGTTCCAGCACATTTCAAGCAAAGAAAAAGTACTTCGGTGAATAATTTTTCCCAATATCCATTCTTGAACATGATTAACTATTAGTTAGAAAAAGAATATTCATCCACTAGCCCCGCCAAACAAGTAACTTCACTTCGAAACCATTACCAAAAAGTCCACAATGGCCACAACGCTGTGTAGAATATTTTTAGCAATTCTAGCACAGAACCAATTTATCAAATATTCCTTATTGCACCGAGTAAGAGCAAAGAAAGAAATCTCTGATCAGAAGAATATTTAAACGTACTTCAGGGAAGATGCGGAGACAATCATGTCGATTGCTTCGCACGAAGCAAGACACATCTCTTCGAGGCGGGTGCAAAACAAGACTACATTCCTGATATGAAATCCAGTGTCTTCCTCGAGTGTTCGCTTTAACGATGTGACAACAACTTGAAATTATCATACTGACCTTTAACTTCCTATATAATAACGGTGGGAAATTGTAAATCCAAACTGACGTTTTGTTTTTCCATTTTGATCTGTGACTACTCTCACTGAGCTCTAAAACACGACTGTCAAAAATAATTTCTTGATTCCATTTTGTGTTAATTCGTTTTTAGATTTCTCCTGATTATTTTCGAGTCAGCCACGGTTGACGAATTTTCAAGAAGATCATCTCGGTTCCGAACATTTCAATCGAAATAGATTTCCATTTTTCCTACAGTGAGCGCAAAAAGTAAGTTAAAGTAAAAAGTAAATTAATTTTTTTTGAAAAATTCTATAATACGGATGTCTGTATTTGCTATGATTTACTGCATATTCTATTTATACATATTTTTCATACGCCAAAGATCTGGTGCAAATAATTTACCGCAAATTGCCATTGTAGTTTTCCTGGTAACTTAAAAAGAAGCCAGGCACCAAGCTAAGCTCTCTCTAACAATAACATGTATGAATAATACAATATAATATGAACATACAAAACAATATAATATGAAAACTAAACAATGTCTTTTAAGGCTAAACACATAATTAAAGGTAAAGAAAAAGAAAAGGTCCGATAATATGAAACAGGTTACGGAAATATACTCACCAGACTAGCCGCGAAACAACGAATTATATTAAATTTACAATAAAATCTCATTAAATATTACACAATTAATTATGTAATTATGTCATCGTGTTAACACATTTTTACACATTTATCTTTCAGGTAGGCGTGCTAATCCCGAGTTTCCAGCACCTGTGGAAAAGGTCCCAAATAGCATATTTGGTCGAATGTTTGGAGCAGTATCAACTGGTGTGAAACTTGGTACATCCATGCTAGATTCAGTGCATCAACGAACGAACGATGTTATAAGCAATGCCCTATATTAGTGCCACCATAGTTTAAACTTTAACTTTATGTACAATCAGACTTAAGCCAAAGTATAAAATCTCGAAAAGTCATTCATGGCTACTACTTAAAAGTGCATTCATACCAAACGTGTTCATCAGTTGGCTGTATGTAGAGATATCTGAATGGAGTCTACTTGCTGCTGTCGTCAACAAGGACGTACACAGAATCGTTCATCTGGCTCCCAGGCGAATTTTCAATTTAGTGATATACGAAGTGCGAGATTAATATGAAGATAAAATACTAAACCGATACTTGCCAATTAAACTGCATTCACATTGGAATAAGAAGCGAAAGCAATAAAATCCAGTGTTTGGAAAGAACCCCTCGAGCTATAGCACCAACAGCTACTGGCCACAATATTCGATCTTGAACTTAGTTCCGAAATTGTCTACGTCTAGTGATCGAGACGACGAGAAACCACTTCGACGGGAATGATCAGACGAACAAAAGTGAAGACAATGCCAAAGATCGAAAAAAAACGCAAAGAATTCCTTCAAGTGAACTCAAGGAATGCCGCTAATGACTTAATGAAAGTGGTCAACCATATGGAATGTATTCCGTAGCCCAGAATGAATGGATATTTCTTTTGAACTTTTTTGTGTGTATATTTTGTAATTTATATGATAATAATACAATAATTAGCTGGGTTTGATGTCTTTTTGCAGTATTCTTCATGTAGCGTGAAGCGTATGGGCTTCAGTGAGCGACAGAAGTAACGTTTTTATATTATTTGACTCTGATATTGTACGTAGAATGGATCAGTTTCAAACTAGGCAGGGAGATTGAATCTTATCTTGACAGTTCGGTTCGATAAAAGAAGGCCAAGTGCTATGGTAGTGATGCATTCAGTCGCAGGAATAAAGACAGTTAGCAGTCCAATTAAGAAGCATCTTATCTCGATCTTGAAGTTTTCAAGGGCTCATTGATGCAATGTTCTTTTAATTAATTGAATTAAAGTTTGAGGGGGAAATGTAAATAGTTTGCACGCAATATAGTTAGAGGAATTCATTTAGGTTGTTAGAATGCAAAAAAATCAATGAATTTTATGATAAAGTGCTAATAGCTCAATCCTGCGATGTGTAACTATGTGGAAAGGTCAATGAATGATTCAGTTTCCGTTTATAGATAAATCCCCTGAGTTGACTTCCTAGTTCGTTTTAAAGCGGCAAGTTGTATAATAAACATCAATAAAAAAATTTACAATCATCATGGGCACTGTATGGCTCCGTTACTTGTTCTTGCTCACTATAATATTACTGTGTAATTTGTGAATCTTATGCATAGGATATAGGCGTGAGGTTTTTTTGGACATGGTTTTTAAGATACATTTGAATAGCTTCGTTACTTTCTGTTTTCCCGTAATAATCCGAGAACAAAATTAAATAAGAGGAGAGGTTTTAGCAAACTTCGTTATTTCAAAGGAGTACATTGCATCCAATAGGAAGGACGATCAAACGAAATTGATCCGTGTTGTGTGTAAACCCTTCATATTATTCTTAGGAAACATTAGCATAATAAAAACAAATGGCGCCGTTGAAACCAAATGGAGCCGTTATGAAGAAGTATTATATCCTGAAGTGGAAGTTTATGCTAGAAATAGGTTCCTCGAATATATCAGCAAAAACATACACAAATTTTATTTTATAGATAGAAGTGCTCTCACGACAGAAGTCTAGACTGGCCTCATTTTTATTGGAAATTTATATTTTATCTTCACATGCCATCCTGTGTTTGGTTTGCCTTGTAAGTCATGCTACTCAATAAGGGGTTAATTGGTTCATTTTTAAAATCCTACCATGAAAATATCAACAATTTCGGGTCTTATAAAGTAGAATATTGCACTTTCTGCAAAATAAAAATAAACAAATTTGGAGGATTGTTATCTTTGGTTAGTAAGATGTTAAATTGAAGTGATAGCGTCTTTAGGATGAAAAACAAGCTTGGTATGGAAGCCACAGCAATTTTGAAAAAGCTAGCAAATTTGCAATTAGTTTCAAGAGACTAAAATGTCTGGAACAAAAAACTTTACCTGATGAGTTTACAATAACACCAAAACTACTTAGCTGCTCGTTGCAACATTTTTATAATTTTTTTATTTTATTTTATGGGCTATTGCATCAGCTAAAAATTATTCACATTTCGTTATTTTGTTAATAAATAAAAGCAAAGTAAATCAATTCGTCCCTTTGTAGAAATATGGTGAAGGACCACTAAAATTCACGTACTTATGTGTACGTATGAAATATCAAATAGGGCAACAACCTTATAAAACTCATTTTAGGACTACGCTGCAAAACATCTTACGCTATTGCGTATCATCTAATCAGCGAAAACCAATTTTTGAATAGCAACTTCCTTTCGTCATATATTTCGGAATAACTTTGTAGCGCTTGCTTTATAATTTGGACAGTCATGTGTGCATTTGCAATAATTGTAACAATGGCTATAATTTTACATGCTGATTTTTCTCACCTTTTACTTTCCGCAGATAAGTTTTTCAAATAATCGGTCCAAATTTCAAACACACTCACCTCAAATGAATACTAACCTCACAAAACACGAAACCTCACCTCTCTTCCATTCCATCTCTCCGTAAAAATTGATTTTGTTAACTCCTTCTATTAGGGTCTGACGCGAGCCGAGTAATTCTGAACACCTTTCCGTTTTGCAGAGCGGCATGAAATCTATACGAAATGGGCTTCCGGTGAAATCTAATTTCATTGGTGAACATTTCGTTTTGCTGTTCAGTATTATGCTCGAAAACGAAATTGTAAATGCTAAAAAAAGGGTGTTAAGGGATATTTCGCAACGGTTCAATAGTACGAACTCCTTTTTGACGTTTCAGAATGGGAAGTGTGGTTCGAAGTTGTAAGTACTCCTGTTATGCCAGAGAAAGAAGGAATTGAAGGAATTACATTTTTTTATTTTGGCGCGAGATCTTGACTTTTAAAACAACGACATCTAATATCAATTTCGGCATTTTATTTCGCAACAAATTAAAGGTACTTTTCGCAACATTTAATTTCGCTCGAGCAAAAACCTAGGCTTAAATTGTGATATCTACATTCAATTTCACCTATCGCTTTGTAAAAGGATAACGGATAACTTTTCCAACGTGTCATATCGTTACCACTGATTTTTCGGTGCTTCAATATTGTTATTTATCCACTAGGTTTCGCTATGTATCTCTTTCGCCGGGTAGTTGCATCAGCTAACTGCAACTCGTTGCATTAATGCATTTGAATTTGAACGAACGAATTTGAGTTTCTAACTTTCACATGTGTATAGGTCTGTTTCCGTACTTCAGCAAACTGCAGCAGTAACAGAATTTGGCAGCTGGCTTCTTTTTGCTGCAAAATTTGGCTTGCATTTGGCTTGCAGCAAAAGTACGGAAACGACTTGCTGCGAATCTATTTTATTATATTATAATAGATTCAAGTACGGAAACAGACCTTATGTCATCTTCTATCTAGGTTCTAAACCCAATGTCTCCTACAAAATTCCATCATCGCTTATTTGGCAACATGAAGCATCACTTGTGCTCATTTGTTTTGATTTCCGCTATCTTTGCGTATAAAAGATCGTCTACCGATTGGCTTTATATTGACCTCGTACAACAACCTCAATAGCTGTCTCGCTCTATTGGGCGAAGAAGAGATTAGACTGTAAATGACGCTCGTAGTTGCGGGGTGGTGTCCTGCTAGTGAGCTGTCAAATATTTATGAATGTAATTTAGTGCGGTCTCAGATTTAGTGACTTGTTTCCGTAAAAACATTTGGAAATTTTATTGCAAGCTTGCGATAAGGTTCGGTGTATTATTTGCATACAGTTTGAACAAATTAAATTAGAGAAGTGAGAGTAATTTTCCGGAAAGTATATGTAGATAGTAAGTAGCCGGTGTTTTTGTTCGCATAGTGGGCTGTTCCCCAAGATTTGATTGGAAGATTTTGACAGATATGAGCGAATCGAGAGCGGTAATGTAAGTACATATATAATTAATGATCCTGAAAATTCTAAAACTAAGGAAAGGAGGAGGTACGTCTTTGTGATTATTTATGTAGTGGCAGAATAAACCAATGTAGAATGATTTTTTGTTGGGAGTGGTGGTTTCGCATAAATCCTCCCGGTGGTACATAACCTTACACAAAGGTTCTCAGAACCTTTTACCTTTCTACCGCAAGTTGATCGTGAATCAGCAAATTGATTAGAAGACAAAATCGTATGACTAAGTATACATATGCCAACCCATTGAACTTGTGTACCTAAGACAGAAAATGTGTTGTGGTAAAGAAATGCTTACTTAAGAATTAAAAGCGATGAACAAGGTGCATCATCCAAACAAGATAATACAAAATATACTTGTAAAGTTTGTCCTAGGGGGCTAGAAAATAGTTGACGAAATATTATAAATATGGTAGTCTAAATTTTATAAGAAAAACAAATGAACAAAATGTTTGTTTTATTTTGCGAAAAAAACTTCTTTTTTCTAAATATATATAATGTACTGAGCCTGAATGAAAATTATGAGGCTACGACATTATGTTGTCAAAACGATATCAGTAGCTAATAGATCCATCCTTGTGCAAAAACATGATGACCATATTTTCCAAGAAATAATCGCTTATCTTTGGCCACTAGCTGTTACGCAAAAATTCTTTGAAAAAATAAAAGCTTTTAGTTCATTGTTCACTGTAGGTTTACATCGAAAATTCGTTTTTCAACTCTTTGTATGTTTTGGTCCGTGGTATTTTCAAAAATACTCCTGCTGTGCCACGTGGGGATCTCGCAAATAAATATACAGTTGTAGGTTTTGCTTTTGCTGAACAATTTAGCGTATGAATTCTCTTTATTTTTATAATTCTATTCAAACGAACGAACAACTTAATTCAGTGTAATTGATAATCAAATTATTTTTTCCAAACTTCAAAAACAATTTTAAACTTAGCCTACTTGTGTGCTGTAATGTAGCTATTGTAAAGTAGTATGGTGAGTATAGTGAATGTAATAAGTCTTCTCGTGCATCCACAATACTCCCCTGACAGCGTTTTACGCGTTATCGCGAGGCATAGGAGAGTGGCACCTTTGTGGTTCGCCCAGCTAGATAGACGTATGGAGTGAAGGAAATTTTCCTCGCTGGTTTATCTTCCTAGGATTTTCATGAAGAAAATCACTAGGAAGACGCACGTATTCTCCGTGTAGGAGTTGTGCCAGTGATGCTGAGAATTCCTCTCGGATAAGGGATCTTAAGCCGAGAAGAATTAGTAGAAGTGCTCAAGTCCAGGACGCATCGTTGTGTGCTATGATAGCCGATTTTAGAGTACGATGCCATCTTTTTAGGAAACCGTTGTCCTGAGGGTGGTACGGTGTGGTACAACTGCGTTTGAAGCCCAAGAGTCGACCTAGCTCAGCATGGAGCGCTGGCTCGAATTGTCTGCCCTGGTCGGTGACACTGTATTGGGGAACTCGAAATCTAGCAATTCAGGTGCTTAGTAAAGCAGTAGCACAGTCATTGGCAGTAATGCTGGCTAAAGGAATTGCTTCAGGCCAACGCGTGAAACGGTCGATAATGGTGAGACAATAAGTGTATCCCTGCGAATGTATTAGGGGACCAACTATGTCGATGTGAATAACCTTAAAACGTTCCGAGGCCGTAGGGAAGGTCGATACAGGTTTCATCACATGTCTGGTTATCTTGCATTTTTGACAAGATAGACATCCTCGGGCCCAAGTGGCAATGGCCTTGTTCATCGAAGGCCAGAAGAATTTAGTTGCAATGTGCTTTCTTGAAGCAGGAATACCAGGATGAGCGATATTGTGCTGTGAGTTGAACACCCATTTCCTGAACGTAAAAGGAATATAAGGTCGAATGGTTGGGCCAGACACTTCAAAAAAAATGTCAACGTTCTTGCCAAAATTTGGCTGTTTGGAGTCCTTTAGAATCTTCTGAAACTCTGCGCCCAATGCTTGGGACAAGGCAATTGCGGCAAAGTCGAGGCTACTGGGAAGAATTATTTCTTCTAGACGAGAGAGTGCGTCAGTCAGCAACAACGTTGTTACAACCAGAGACATGCCGAATGTCAGAAGTGAATTCACTTACATAACTTAGATGTCTAAGTTGACAAGGTGTGTCCTTTTCTGTTTCAAAAAGTATCGGAAGTAACGAATGCCCTGATAAGCCACTATGAGTTCTCGGTTGTATGCACTATACTTTCTTTGTGCGTCGGTTAGTTCGGCCGATTAAAACCCAAAGGGTTGCCAAGAGCGTTGACATTTTTGCTGCAGATCAGTCCCGATGGCGGTATCATATGCATCTACGAATAGAACAAGCTCGGCGTTTGAGTCCGAGAAGGACATTAGAGTGGCTTCTGTTAAACCAGTCTTGACTTGGTAACCATTTGCTTCCTGAAAATTTAAATGAGAAAATTGATTTAAAAGAAATATATTTTTATTTGTTGTACTAAGGTAAAGAGTAAAATATATACTAACTTACTTTCTACAAACATTGTATACATAAAATTTTGGTTTTTCTTGAAGTGTAAAGTGTTTGTGGATTGTGGATGTGTAATTGTGGATTGTGTAATTATGTGTTCCCAAAAGCCGCTAATGCCATGTATGAAACCTACACCAATCAGTACTTTTTTTCAATCGCCTTAAGGGGCTGCTACGATCAATCAGTTCTAGTATTAGGTGCTGCTAAGTTACATCGCTGGCCTCATGTCGGCCTCTCGGTTTGGAAGTGGAGAGTTGTTGAAGGCAGAGTTTTTCAGCACTAGCTTATCCTTGCTGGCAAAGTACTCACGGCTTTTTGCATTTATCGTCTGAGCCCAGCTTAGTCGTGCCTTCTCCTCTGCAGAGTGGGGTGATTTTTCGCTAAGCCTGTCAACAATGAGCAGTGGCACTTTGTATTCAATGCTCTTTCTTACCTTCTTCGCTTGGCTTGGCCCTGTTTCTTTTTTCGGGGCCAACGCTTTTGCTTCGCTCAGGAGCAGATTCTACCCCTGCTTCCGTCGAAATTATGCTCCCTGAATTGGAGTCTACGAGTACTTTGGTATTCATGTGCATTCATTTTATACGGTTTGAATGGCTCCTAGGGAAGCTATCTGCTTCCTTCGCTGCTTCTTTTTAAACGGCCCTGCACCGGTTTAACCACCTGTTTTTTGCGAGATGAACCCCTTGTAACAGTTTCTGCTATGGTGGGCAAATATTCAACACACATAGCATTGCAATCGCGGGATATCGACGACCAGGGGCTTAATATCGACGATGGCGGCTTGTTCGTTCTGGGTACCCAACTTCCTGCACCGTAACTTTGCTTCCTTTTTTGTTTTCCATTATTAGTTTTCGATTTAAAGTCTCCTTCTCCTAAAACTGCTATTATCAAGGCAGCGACATATCTGGCTTGGTGGGCCACTGCCATGAGCCACCCACTATGACAAGGCGACGACAAAGGAGTATCATTTTATCTTTATTTTCATTTGATTCAAGAGAGCAATCGAATCATTCTGAACACCGGTAAGAGGGACGGCATTTGGGGAAGGTAAGATGTGTTTATATTGAAGATGCTTCATTTTAACTTCGTATACCTACATATACAGCTATAGCAGGTCATTGTACTCTCTCCTCTCAGGCTTAAATGAAAATTATGTTTGTAAGTGAACTCAACAAAATATTTTTCAAACGAAGAAAGAAGTTTCAAACAATCGGAATTCCGCTTTGAATCGTCTTCATTCCTGTTATTTTAGTCATCAGTGTATGCTTTGCTTAGATTTTACGCATATCTAGTTTCAAAGTCTTGAAGTTGACAGCATTTTCGTTATCAAATAATAATTTCTGGTTCCATTTGCGAAGGCAAAATAGTTTTTTTTATAATTCTGTGGCTGAATAAAAAATTGAAAATTGATTTCAAAGAACACTGCTGAAGTTTCAAAGCTGGCATAGAAATTGCTATCACTTCACTCTTAAATATCGGTTCCAGTTTCGTTGGATTTATTTCAGTGGCGGCTCGTGTCTTTAAGACTCGGGGAAGCAGATATAATTTTGCATATTTTTCCAGGATAAAAAAGTAGGGATTTCAGCGCAGCAAATATATGAAAAGTTGCATTCGATTTCCAGTTGTTTCAGTCATTTTTCTACTAAGTATGATCACCATCAATCTCATTAATGTTTAAATGGTGCAAGATTACAAATTACAATGCAAGATATTTCAAATTAGGGTAAAAGTGGGATAGATGCCCCACTTTTTGTAAGCTGACTATAACTTTTTTTTTAAAGCACTATTCGAGTGAGTTAACTATTTGTAACAACTATAGTCCTTATACTTACTATCTACTCATATCATTATTCAATGCATACCGTAGATTTGTAGATATTCGGCTCTTAAAAAAACTTATTGTTTGAGGATAGACGCCTACTGTATGGGGTAGTTGCCCCTGGCAAAATTTCGACATGAGTATAGATGCCCTACAATGGGATAGATGCCTCCGTAATAAAAAAAAAATTCGTAGAAAATTAAATGTTTATTTGCTTTCTTAGTTGCAATAATATATTATAAGGTTTTCTTATCCAAATATACCGTAAAACTGAAGTAAATGGCACTTTTATAGGAACAAATGGCTCAGTCTTTCAATCATTCTTTGGGTAAACTTAGCAACTTAACAACGTCTATTAAAAATTATTTAAAACTTTACAGAACTAAATTTAGGAATAATAAAACTTAAAACAAATCCGTCCCTTAAGTCTTCTTTGGGAAAAAACAAAGCTTCCTTCTTAAAAAAAAATAACAGTAATCAAAATTTTCAAATAATCAACAAATATAGAGATACTGTTTACTTTGGCCAGGTTACTTATTCTTTGAATTCACTTTGGCCAGGTTAGCTTTTAGAGCTGCAAGCTTCTTCTTGTGTCCACATCTATTACAGTAATCGCCATATAGAGTGCAATCTTCGTGTAACCAGAGTTTACACATCAGACACTGAATCCAGTCCGCCGTGGACTTGGTACTTGCATAGTCATCGAAACATTCTCTGCATTGAGTATTTTCTTTATCAGATTCAGTCTGGTCAGAATCTGATTCATCGAGCTCTTGTTCACTTTCAGAGCTAAACCTCGGTCTTTTCTTTTTAGGAACTGATTTTTGGTTGTTTTTTCTAGGTTTTTCTGGTGTTTGCTTCTTAGCTTTACCTTTCAACTTAGCTTTCTTAGAGTTAATATGTTCTTCTGAATTTAAAACGGCAGCACCTTGCTTGCCTCTTTTGTATAATGGAACAGGAATTTTCGGGATAGGTGATCATTCGTTAAGATATTTACTTGGAGTTATGACTTCTACAGTTTCAACATTATGATTCTGAGAAAGTATGGACGGACTGACATTTCCTTCTAAGGGAATAATAATTGCGTCCGCTGCAAGATCTTCATATAGTAAGAACCCGAAATCAGGCTCCCGCTCCCTATTGATAGTTGACGACGATGGACCAGGCTGGGGCTCAACATAATATGAATTCACATCAGCATTAGCGTCGAGTTCTCTTGCTACTGGTTGGTATTGAGCAAGGTTTCCTTCATCTACATTTTGAAAGCTGTTATCAGAGATAGCAAAGTAGCTGTCGGGAATAGCAGAAGGATTGTACGGGAAAATACCACATGCACAAAACCCATTCACAGCATTAGAAGAGGTAGCAGCGCGAGCCCATGCGTTACCTATTAATTTTCCAGCAATGTAATGATTTATTTTTCGATCTTTGTGACTCAACATCCAGTTTTTAGTTTCTGAAGCGAAGTAAGTTTTGAAAGGTTTAAAAAAACTCCGGTCAAACGGTTGTAAAGCCTGTGTAGTGTGGCTTGGCAAACAGAACAAAATGATGTCATTTTCTTGTGCTAATTCTAGTAAATCAATAGCAGTAGTGTGAGATGAATGCCCGTCAAGTATAAGCAAAACCTTATCCTGTGGTTTTATTGGCACGAACTGTTCTTTCAGCCACTTTTGAAAGAGTTCTGAGTTGACGTAGGCAGATTTTTTGTTCATGTACACGTTGGCTCCGGGCGGAAGACCCTCTTGGAACTCTGGTCTTTTATTGACCCCCTTGATAATGACCACCGGAGGAACATAGTTGCCAACAGCGTTACAGCAAGCTATAATTGACATTGTCTCACCTTTTTCGCTAGAAGTGATGGAATTTACTACTTTGGCACCTTTAGTAGCAATAACTTTACCAGGATTATTGTTCATTTGAACTCCAGTTTCGTCAGTATTATAAATTCGATCAGGTTTATCGATCAAATCATTTTCAGTTAGTATTTTCAGCAACAATTCAAACATTTTGTTTACTTCATCTCGATTTAATCCTTGAGCCCTTGCAATAGACAAACCTTCTGCCTGGCGAATACTGAGTTCTGGGTGTCGTTCAAGAAATGATTTGAGCCAGTGCTGACCAGCCATACGTGTCTCTTTGTTAAAAGTATTTGCCAAACCCAGTTTCTCGGCAAATTCAAAAGCGAGTCTTCTTACATCCTGTCGTGTTGTGGGAAATCCTGCCTTTTCTAATTTTTGTATGTGCGCTACGAGACGTTTCTCGTTGTCAAAGTCCAGTGTGGGATGTTTTCCTGAAAAAGAAGAAATTAATAGGTACAGAAAAAAAACTGAGGATTCAAAAAGGACAAGTATGAAAAAACAAACTAAGAAGACAGTGCCTAAATTGAATTTGATAAGGGCAATTAATTCCTCTATTACTTACCCAAAGTAAGTTTTTCACAGTTTTTTTTAGCATATCGCCTCCTCAAAGTTCGAGATGGAATACCATAACGACGAGATATTTCATTTATACCGACTTGGCCTTTATCCATTTCCCCAAAAGCTTTGCAAAGGGCTTCTTCAGACCAAGCAGCACGAACGGGTGCCCCTATTTTCCTTTTATATTTTCGCGGCATTTTGTCTAAAATAAAAAATGAAATTAGGTGATACGCTGCATTATTTTTTACAAGTACAGTGAAATACGACATGTAAAGGTATAAACAGCTCATAAATAAACTGGAAAGTGAATTTTCCTACTAAGTTGCATATTAACTAGATCGGTACGTTATTTAAAAATATCTTACCTATAGGCTAAGTACCTGTAAATAAGTCATAGAGGATATATGCCTCTAAGGGCGTCTATACTCAGTCAATAGTGGGGCCTCTATCCTTTTTAGTAGGGATAGACGCCCCAGCAAATAAATAAAAATACTTAAATAATTTCGCAATTTTATAAACACACCATAAATATAAATGATACATACTATTTAAATAACAATACACACTTAAAACTTACCTTCGAAAACGAAAGTTCTGAACACGTCAAAATGTCACTGTCACAAGAATCATGCAAGCGCGATAAAATTTTGCAACGTTTTTTTAACTCAAGCGGCGACACGTGCAGTCCTGTCGAAGCGCGTGCGCGGACTGAGCTGTGGGGGCGAGATCTGTCCGAGAAACTTGGTACTAGAGCGTGAATTTGGTTTTAAATTCTCTTTTTTTAAGGTGCGGCGTCTATCCTCCAAGGGCGTCTATCCCACTTTTATCCTAGTACAATATGTTTTTTAATAAAAACTGAAATTAGTGGTCCTGGTCACACCAAACTTATAAAGTACCTTTTTTACTTCAAATATTCTAGGAGAAAAATATAACGCAGTAAATTTTCAATTTCGAAGACAAAATTAATTAAACCTTCGGCATACAACGTGAAAATAATTCCTCACCGATACAAGTTGGGGTAGATTTACCCCATAAGACATTGTATCTATTCTGTGGATACATATATTAAATAAAACGTACTCCACTATTTCTTTTATTCTATGTAACAAGCTAATAATAAAACACAAAAATATACCATTACTAAAAATTTGTTTAAAAAAATACTTTTATACCACTTCCATAAAATCAGCTTTATGTCTTTATGATTTGGGGTTAATATAACCTCACGTTAATACTTTTGTACTATTTACGTGAAAAACAACTATCTTTCTTTAATCATTCCAATACTAACTTACGCACTTTCAGCACAAACAAGTAAAGAGACAAATCAAAAAAATTTCAATCTACAACAAACATTAAACTCTTGAACCCACTAATAAATCCAAACCAGGTATGTAAATAATAAATAGTAATAAATCCAAACCAAACGAAACATACAAATAACATCTTTTACTAAACAATGAATCCATTACATAATTCATACATACAAATAACATCCTGAACTCAGTAGCCCAAAGCAAACCAGCTCCAAGTTCTGTAGCGAAACAGACGCCGAACAGAGAACGCTGCAAATCGAGCAGCGTCCATGCACAAATATATCTGGGCCGTTTAGCGGCCGAATAAGCAAGAGGTTTTCTGATTTGCTCTATCCAAGAAGACGCGGTGAGCTGAACAGCGTCCGCGCTGTTATTTGGGAACATTCATTGCAAAATGGTTACGACCATCAATTGTGTAATGCTTGCTATGGGATGTATTTCTTTCAATAATGTCACTGTTGCGAGTATCATCGATGCCTTGGTTCGATATGGAGTGGATAAAACTCTGGCGACATGGGCGTCGGACTTGCTCAAAAACAGGAAGATTGAGGCTACCTTTTTGGAGGCCAAAGCGGAAAGAATAGTCGGAACCGGAACACCACAAGGAGGGATTATATCTCCCCTTATCTGGATCCTGACAGTCAACGAAATACTCGAGAATTTAAGGGCCAGTAGCTTTTAGGTGGTGGCATAGGGGTGCTTTCCCACAAACTTTGTCGGACCTTATGCAATCAGCGCTGGACCATATCCAAATCTGGGCCAGGAAAATCGGTCTTAGGGCAAACCCGACAAAAACCGAACTTGGACTCTTCACAAGGAAACACAGGGTACCGGCTATTGCCACGCCTAACCTCAACGGAATAACATTGGAACTTGCTGATAGTGTTAAATATTTGGGCCTTATACTAGACAGAAAACTGAACTGGGGGGCTAACGTGAAGCACATAATTGTTAAGCCTCGAGTAGCACGTTTCGCGTGCCGGTCTGCCTACTCCAATACTTGGGGTCTTAAACCTAGGGCGGCCAATTAAATATTCACATGTGTAGTGAGGCCGATTTTGGTGTAAGGAGCGATCGTGTGGTGGAAGGCAGCGGAGAGTAAAACTAATATCAAGGAGATTAGTTTGCATATGTATTACGGGCGCTATAAGAACCGCCCCAACGGCTGTTGAAAATGAATTTAGGACTCATGCCCCTAGATCGATTCATCTTTAGAAGCGCAAGCTAAGCGGCGATATGCGCTAAAAGTTCAGGCATGTGGAACGATTCAGATCAGTGGGGCCACAGCGGTATTCTTACAGAATGCCGCAAAAGACACGGATCACATGAGCAAAATAATACATCTTGGCAGGGATTTCCAGGTCAAGATACTCACAAGAACAGACTGGAAGAAAAAGGGAGCTACCATCAATTGGGGTGTCTGGATTTACACGGACGGATCAAAGACAGACAAAAGAGTTGGCTCGGACGTGTTTTCGACGGATTTGAGCCTTAACCTGTGGTGTAGACTGTCAAACCATGCTACCGTCTTTCAGTCTTGCTATACGCATGATAATTGAGTCCATTAGCGGAATATCAACCAGATCAATGACGATTTGCGTCGTCAGTAGGGCAGCCATTCTCGCTCTTGCGTCTTACAGATGTCCTCCAAAAACTGTTAACGCTTGCAGAGTGGCTCTCAATGAAAGGACAAGGCATATTCCTATCCGGATTATGTGGGTGCCAGGTCATAGTGGGGTCATAGGCAACGAAGAAGCCGATGAATTGACGAGGAAAGGTTCAGGAGCTAGTAATAGCCCCTGCATCACTGTACAACGGTCAATCGCTGACGCCACAAGCAAACTTAATGCCGCCATATGGTCCAAACTAAAGTCCAAATGAGAAACAGGATGGACTGCAGGCTTCCCAGGAGATTATGGCCATCGCCTGATCTACGCAAAAGCAGGAAACTGCTCAAGCTCAGCAGAAACTGGTTGAGAGCCACGGTCGGCTTGCTCACAGGGCACTGCCTTACCGCACGGAAAAAATTTTTAGTATATTTTACCCAATTTTATGTACACTCTAAAAAGTGGGTCTATAATTAATACTTTGATAATAGGAAATATATTCATTTTTTCGTTTAAAATAACGAATCACAAATTTGTTTACACATTCGATGTACATTTTTTGCTTTTACGTCATATCAGCTGAATAATACACAGCTTTTTGTAAATTTAAGCAAAAAGAGTGTAAATTTACTAGTCTGCTATTCACCTTTGGGCCAAAGCCATAAAATTGCATCATTATTTAGGGTAAAATTACACCATTTGGTTGTAAAAAAATATTCTTTTTACGCACTTTTGTAAATTTACATCTTTAGTAGTAGGAAACCAGTTTCCTACTATTATAAGGGTAAAATTCAACCAAAATTTTTTTGAGTGTATTACTTATCCCATGTGCATAGGGTATATATGGACAGTAACCATTTATAGTATTTTTAGACATAGTTGCATAGTAGAACGCTATGAGATATTTTAATATATAATATATATATATTTATATATATTTTAATATATATCATAATAAATTTTATGGCTAAAGTTTCTATAAGTTAGAGGACTTTCGTCTGAGAATCTAGGCGAACGTAGAGATACACGATAGTATTTCTTACAATAACTTATTTGATAAGATACAAAATTATTTCGATTCCAATAACTAAAAAAAGTGGCACTTCAAGAATAATGGAATAATTGGTATCGACTTCTCCCATATGTGTGTTCCTACCACCATAGCTAAGCATTCACTTCAAAGGGTAATCCCCTGAGCTTTGGCATTAGCACTATGAAACACCTACTCGAGGGGAAAATGATCCGCACGGACGGTGCATGCTGATAGAGTGATAGAAAGAATGGAAAGAAGGAGGAAAAAATACCAGAAAGCATTTTCCAACCTGAAATTGTGCAACTGATATAATTTTTAATATTTATTTACATACAACGTGCCACGTAATATAAGGACTACACATCATAACATGAGTATGAAGTATATCGAACATCGAACCGAACACCGAAATTGCTATGTGGCATATGAAACTTCTATGATAGAATAGGAGACAACACTTAGAACGTAGATACAACATTGGATCAGAGGCGTTACGATACCCTTTGCAATGGATATCATATTGTATGGTTGAAATTATTTTAATAATATGAACAATGCATATAAAGGAAATTGAAGTTTGTTGTTATTTATGAGGCAAGCGACCATACACTTTTCTGTAAACATAACCTTTTAATATGTAGTTGGAAGCCATTAGACATAGTAAGATATTCTCAATGTTGCTTTTACTATGTTGCTATGAAAAATACATTTGAGGATAATGCGGCTGAACATAAATATGCGAACTTTTACGGCGAAATAATGCATTTTTCCCCAAATTCAGTGCTTCAAAATTATAGGAATATTAAATTTTTCTCAGTGCGCATCTCATGCGAACAGAATGGGACTGATATCCAGCAATTTATGCAAGAGGTGTGAGATGGAAGAGAACACCATCGAGCACACTCTCTTTGATTGTTCGGCCCTAAATAATAAACGCCTCAAGATTTTTGGTTCTTACCACTTTCAAGGGTTAGCAGAGGTGGCCAGTACCGTCACGCTGAGTCAGCTGATCCAGTTTGGCGAAGCGGTCACTTGGCAGCTCTAACAAGCCAGCGGAGGGTGGCAAATGGGCCCAAACTGGTGGCCTAATGCTGGCCCCATTCCCGGCAGCCCTCTTTACTAATCTAACCTAACCTATGAGATGAATAGTGTTTTGTAAATTTTTTTTATTGATGTGGGATGTTAATTCGTATAAAATCAGTTTATTTGATTTGAATTTCAATATGTATTTTTAAGTTAATTTTCTTGTGTAGGCAATATTTAGCAATAGAAGTACTGCTTCCATTGCGTACAACGACGAGCCGCCCCTGATACATTTTGTGCGGTAAAAAAATACTTGAAACTGTATTTTGTGTTGAACACTCCCAGAAAGTGTTCAGCTCGCTTTAATTGCATATAATTTTCTGGATAAACACTTTCCGTCGTCTATTTAAAAAAATAACCTTATTAATTATGTATCTCATAAACATGCTCATTCCCATTCGATATTTATCAACAGTACGAAAAATTTCCCAAATTACTAGGTATCTAATAATTAACCACATGGCAGCCCGACAGTCGCGCCCCGGAAGCCAGCATAGGTAGATGCATGCCGAGACATCCGAATTCGAAATTCGCTGATTCATTTTCTGTAACAATATCCTGATCCTTTCTTTCAAACTTCTGTTGTTTTTTCCTCGTAAAACACAAGATTCTTTCCATCATCACAATGTCCCAAACACTGTTGATATGCTTAGTAGCTACGCTCGCTCGTGTTTCCCCGCCGCCTAATTGAGTTGCCTATTGTTTCACCTCAACGGACGCGAATGCAATGTACTACCCGAGTATCAGACGAAAACATGTCGTGTCATCCCCAGGCTCCTGTACGTGTGCTGCTATATTATTGTTGGCAATGTTCAAGGGAGAGAGATTCGTATAATATTGCATTTCACTATCTGCAGTGTGATTCGAGTGGGGTAAGAGCATGCAATTATCGAATCAGCTGCAAGTGCGAAAGAGATGGCTGGTAGTGATTTGAAAAGTTACCGCCTATTTTACAATGGCGACGGTAGCAAGCAAAGATTGAGACGATTGGCTTGCTCGCGCACATAGATGAGGAGTAGTTTGAAGGAGCGAGCACGTGGAGCGTGATTGTCGTTTAAGAGGATAAATTGCTGATTAGTTGTGTTATTAGCTAATTTTGAATGGAGTCGGGAAATATATATGAGCGGTGTACGAGTAGGTATCAAGTAGATTTGTATACCTAGCGATGAATGTGCATTGAGCAGAAAATGTTCAAATACAATACACTGTCTATGGTGCGATTTTATATGAATCATTCATGAATTCAAGGCTTTCAAAGCGTAACCGAATAGTTTCCTAATTTATATATACCTATATATGTATATAGGAATGACATGCACAGGCAGAGAACAGTAGAAAAGTATCAATACGTGAGACTGATGCAAGTTAGGCTTGAATGCTAAGCGGCATTTTTCCGATTGTTATAATAATCTGAAATTATGTTCAAAGTAAGTCAAAACTATTATTAATGACGCAAATTTTCATTGGCTCTAGTGTTGATTTTGCATTTTTATGACTAAACCAGCAAGAGCAATTTTTTTCAGTGTAAATGGACTTTGAAATGTGACTGAATTCAAGTATTCTAGAAAAAGTAAGAATGTGGTTTTAAGTACGTAGGTATAGCGATTATTAGTTTTAGATGCATTTTTCACGTGTGCCTATAGTGATAAAATCAGTCAACAAAATCCTATAAACATATGAATTTTTTTGGGAAAAATGTACGGTAAACATATAGATATGGATTTTAAGGCAGTATTTTGGTCTAGAGGGTTGATTGTGAGGTGATTTTACGGATGAAATAAAAAAAAAACCATAAATATTTTTGGTATATATTTTTCTACCAGTCTTTTATTAATATTTTGAAAGTACAAAAATCTATTCAAAAAATAAAAAAAATAAAAATTGATGTAGATATATGACGGCGAAGTGAAGGCTCAAAAAAAAACTTGTCTCATGGTTGAAATGATTCCAACGTTCCTTGTGGTCTGAAACATACATTTTTGGTAAATTCTGTAAAAAGAAGAATGTAAAATTCGTCTGACGTAGGCGATTTGAAAAAACTTTTTTCACAAAATGGCGTCCATGTAAAAAAAAGTCGTTTTTTTGCCTCATTTTTTCAACTTTAGAAATTTTTAATAAATAGTAGAAATTTTTTTTGAAAAATCCCTACGTCAGACAAAAACTAATAGTGTTTAGAGAATTTGTGCAAAATTTCACGTAAATCGGTCCATTACAAATAGAGATATCATGTCAACCGTATCGAGAAAAGTAGTTCCCAGAAAAACGTGTTTAAAACTTGGAGTCTCGTTTCGGGCAGTTAGTTGGCGTTGCACAAAGATAGCTGTGACTCCAAAAATAATTCGAATTTCCGAAAATCCTGTTAAAAGCTTATTCTTAAAGGTCTAAACTTTGAAAATATGCAAACGAAAAAAATCGATTTGATCAAATTTCTAGACCAGAATACCTCCTTAAGCAAGGATTTTAAATTTCAAATTTAATTTCAAAATTCTATTTTCGTTTCGAAAGAATGAAGCTTTAAATGATAACTTTCCATATCATCAAAATAAACATTCTATGAAAAGTATGTTTTAAGGATATTTTATCTCTCAAGTTTTAGTTGCGTGTTATTAAAGGTTTTATTGAGAAAGTAGACATATTTCAGTTAGGTTAGGTTAGGTTAAAGTGGCTGCCGGTCCACAATATATTTCAGTTTCTTAACAGGCAATCCTGACGATATTGTGAAAGTAGTCAGCCCTTTTCTTCAGTGTCTTTCAGTTAGTAAGATAGACTCTGATAGATATTATACCACAATCACAGGTAAATACAAAAATAGTTAATTCTATAAAAATAGGGCTGACTACCCTTGACGTATCGTTATCTGTCAAGAAATTGATTAGATTTAGCTTCTGAAAAAGATATTGATCTTTTAATACACACTTTTGGTTTTAAAACTAGAAAAATTGAGCTAGGTAAATTCAATCAATTATAGGGCAATTATTCCCCAAACGGCTCACTTTTTCAGCTCAATTAAATATTTTTTCAAACGGGCTCATAATAAGATAATAAGTACCAGACTAAAACTGCAGACCCAATTAGATAACGAATGGAAAAAAATATAAATTAAAAATTGTAGCAAAGTTTTTTTTTTGGCAATTATGGTGTTCAAACGATGAAAAATCCTTAAACAGAGAGATCAAGTTGGCTTAATTAAAAACATATGTTTGAATATACATATTCAGATTCAAATAATTTATATTTAATTATATGGAGTTAGTACTTAAAATTTTGGAGCTAATATTTATGTTCGCAGTAATTAACAGGCGTAGAGACTTGAACTTTCATCGATTTGAATTTGGATCAAAATGTTCTTAGGTATGCTCCGATTTAAGGCATAATGTTTTTAATAATTTTCGCAAAAATAAATAAATATTGCAGCACACTGTATAAATAATCTAAGGGCCTTATAAGATATTAAACAAAACAAAAAAGTTTGATTTACATTTCAAAATAATAATAATGATAATAATAATGACAATGATAAAAACAAATTCACTTAAAATTAATATTAAAATTTCAATTGAGATTACAGTTACAACTAAATAAACTAGTTTACTAGATAGTAGCACCAAAATTATTAATACACTACTAATTCTCACGGATAACTACATTCAAGCAAATACAGTGTTGACGTTATCAGCCATAGATTTATGATGCAAAAATAGCAGATCCTAAAAATTTTAGTTTTAAGATCTATGTTTTTATAGCAGATTTTAAAAACTGATATTAAGCTTGTCCCATCATACACTCAGAAAAAAATCGTTGTATGCTTTGTTTTACATTCAATGATGAAAATCATGATATGAAAATCACATTTGTATTATAATGTGGAATTATTTTCATTAAATGTGGGGGCTTATTTAATTCAAGATTCGTTTTTTATTTAAAAGTGTTTCAACTTTTGATTTAAATTTGATTCTATTAAATTTTAAGTGGTGAAATTTTTCTGAGTCTAGAACTAAAAAAAAAAAGATTCACCCAAAGTGTTAAATGCTTTAGAAGTTTATTCACGTTGGTTAAGGAAGAGTTTGAGCCGGCAAAGAAGTTGATCACTGTCGGTGCGCAGAAGCTGAAAGATCTTTTTCCTAAATTTAAAGAAAGCTTCAAATCTAGGAAAAAATACTTAGATCTTGGTTTCTCGTTCTATCTATTCGAATAAATATTAGCACTATCTCTCAAGTGACTCCCTCTAATGAATAACGCTCAAAGCATAGTAGGTATCAACATCTAATTTCCGTGAAATTTCCAGAAAAATTTCAAGTGCATTTTCTTTCGACTTAAATTTAGCCAGATTCTCGCGTTTGTTGATTTTGCTATGGCACTAGCAGCATGTCTCTACTCATTTCCCACCAACTTATAAATAGAATGGTACCGAAGTTCGTTTGAGCGAAAAAGTGACATTCAATGTCAATAAGTGTTTGAATTTGAAAATTGAATTTTGCCAACGTCTTCCTAACAAAAGATAATAAGAGAAACATCAATCAAAAATTTAAATATTTTACACTTTAGCTGGCAATAACCAGTAGTGTCTCCGCTTTGGTCTCTGCCATGGTCTAAATTTTCGCTCTAAAGTATGACCAGATAAAGGAGACTTCTCGAAATTTATTTTCGCACGGATCCTAATACCAGGCTTTAGACGAAGAGAGGTTTAAACGGAAAAAGCTGTTTCCGCCGCAGAGTATCAGGCCATAATGCAATTTTGACTGAACAGAGTCCTAGTAGACAAAGTGAGACGGGTCAGATATATCTTAAGTAACCAAATTTTTTAAAAACGTATCCATGTATAAATATTTTTAATTCTTTAATAATACTTCCTTCAAGTCCCCATTTCTTTTATTGTTTCAAATTCTCAAGTATTATCCTGTTTCGACTTGATCTATTTTGAAACAGTTTTTATTCAAAAAATCATTTTCCTAAAAAAAACTTCTTGTATTAAAAAAAAATAATTCACCCAAATCGTTTCGTATATCTCCAAGTGATAAACGGTCAAATTTTGTTTTGATACTGAGGGCCATCTTGGTTTTAGTAGATCATAATTTGAGTTTATTCAAATCGTTTTCATTTGTGATTTCACTGCAGTACTTTACACAGCAGAACAGTATAGGGCAGTACCGTCTCTGTCACTCGTAAGAGAATCATCAAGATTGTCTGTACTATGTTTGCTCTTTTATACAGTGGCCAGGGCCGGATTTAAGTATGGGCACTTATGGGCAACTGTCCAGGGTGGCAAATATTTGGGAGGAGTAGAAGGGCGGCAAATTTTCAAAAAATTTCATATTTTATATATCAAAATGTAGTAAATATATTAAAATGTAGTTCGTCAGAATGGAATAATCCGATGATCCTTCATCGCCTGCGCCTTCACCTACACTGAGAAAACACATGGCGCCAGACGCCATAATTTATAGACTTCTGGCGCCATGTACATAGTCGATTTAGGGATTGTGATAAAATATAGCGCCACACGCCATAATACATGGCGAAAAGTACATAGGCCTACACGCCATGTACTATAGTCTTCCACGCCATGTACTATAGTCCTCCACGCCATGTACATGGCGTGGCGGACTATATTACACGGCGTGGAGGACTATAGCACATGGCGTGGAGAACTATAGTGCATGGCGTGGAGGACTATACTGTATGGCGTGGAGGACTATACTGTATGGCGTGGAGGACTATACTGCATGGCGTGGAGGACTATACTGTATGGCGTGGAGGACTATACTGTATGGCGTGGAGGACTATAGTACATGGCGTGGAGGACTATAGTACATGGCGTGGAGGACTATAGTACATTGAAGAAGCAAATCAGTCAAAACAGTGCTACTTACCATAAACGAGCTCACGGAGAAGTCACTTGCTTGCAACAAACAGACGCTGGCTGCTTTTAGAGTCACCGAAGGAGCCATTCAATAATATGCGCCCTTAGCCGATTGAGAATGTTCTCGATCTATCAACGATACTCAAGTATCACTTGCTGACATTTATAGATCCCCTCACTCAGTTTGGCTGCGAGTTATAATTGTAGTGCCATGAGCCATATTACATGGCTCATGGCACTATGTAATATGGCGTGTGGGGCCATAATTTCTGCGCCATGTAGTTATGGCGCTGGGAGCTATACTGCATGGCTCAGGGTACTATGTACATAGAGTGTGGCACCATAAATGCTGCGCCATGTAACATGGGACCACGCGCTATGTAGATTCTGACATTATGGCGCTGGGAGCCATATTGCATGGCTCAGAGTACTATGTACATGGCGTATGGCATAAATAATGCGCTATGTTACATGGCTCTGGGCGCTATGTGGATTTTTTTCAGTGTACCTACCCCCGGTTTTAAACGATCAAAACGGTGTCATTTAATCTTCTTCTATGCCCTCCGAGCGATGGTCCAATCAGTCCTATCATCTAGACAGCACTGTTTCCTTGAAATGCTCCCAATCTTTAATGTATACCGAAAAATTCTAGGCAATGTTTTAATGTTACCAGGCGAATGGTCCTAACGGGATTGAATTTTTCGATTTACAAATTCGGTGCGTTATTTGTCTTTGCTTATCTGTATTGATTCGAGTTTAAACAAGATGCGAATATTTGTATTTTTGGGCATAATTTGCCATCGTGGCGAGTTTCTCGATTTTATATTTCGTTTTCGCGTATTAAGGGAAGCACTTTTGTGCCGGAAGTGCGGAAAAAATGTCGCTGTAAATCACGACACCTTGATTTTAAGATGTCCGGGAACGATTTATAAGTAGTTTGGACACCATAAGCGGCAAAAAATCAGGTGCACATTTAAAGTTTCTGCGATGACGGATACTTGGTTTGCAGGTACCCACTTAAGTTTGGAGGACATTTTTGGCGTTTTGTTGCATATTACCTTGCATCTCCTCCGCCACACGCATCAGACCCGAGGAAGAATTGATGCTTTTGAGACAAACAGTCATTGATTGGCTAAGTTTTTATCGAGAAATATTTCTTCGTAAAATAGCCCATTGGCCAGGTTACATAGCCGCATTTTAATTTAAGCGCCATTTTGGCTATAACAACGTAATCCAAGGCTTGTTCAATGTCATGGCAATCATGTATCCGCTCGCTGATGTTGCTTCATCATCCACCATTTCGTAAAATGTAATAAACCTACACTTATTTGAGAATACCAAGTGAATTTTTTCATCTTTAAATGTTTATTTTAAATTTTTATCGCTTTATTTGAAACTAGTTACAATGAAGAATTTTCATCCTTATTTGTTATTATGATTGCCAATAAATTATTGTCACTATTAATTACATTTTTTACGTTTTCGATGTACTTTTAACATCTCTGCGCACTACATTTCCTGATGATTGCTTGAAAACGGAAGCGGGGACGTTTAAATTGGAAAAATTATGAAGAAAAAAAATCAATTTTTACCCCCACCCCCTGCGCTCTACTCCGTCTCCTCCCGAAAACATCTTTATACTGATAAGCAGGGTCAGTCAATAAATTTGGAGCTGGAATCAGACGGGCGGGTGGAGATGAGGAGGAGTGCGGAACTTGAAAAGTAAAGTTAAGAATTTTTTTTATTCAATAGATCAAAATTAATGATATACACTCAAGTCAGGTGAAAAATATAATGAATGTTTGCAGGCACGAATTTTTATAAACAATTAATAAAATTCGAGTCGACTCTAAAAATCGACTTTCAACAACACAGCTGAGACCGGAATTTAATTCTCAAGTATTTGAATTAAGTAAATAAGGAAAACAGATTATTTGGTTCAAATGTGTAAATCAGAAGTAGCTTTGAAGAATTTACAGACGCATTATCACCAAATACTATAAGCATTTACTCGGTGCAAAAAACTATCCAGGAAACAAATCAAAGGCTTAATTAGTAACCATTCGAATCAATGCTGTAAAGTTAGCGATAATTACAGAGGAGTTTCGCTTATGGCAACATTCTCGAGCCAAAAAAAAAAAACAAACCAGAGAATCCGTGTATGGTGAGTCACCACATCATACACAACATCCTTCATTCGGAAACATTCAGTACTCATGAGCACCAAAAGTGCTCATTATTCGTTTCGAACATATTTTCATTTTCAATTATAAGATTACTAAAGCACACAAAACCCCATAAAACTTTGCTTAGTTTGTTAAGCCCTAATCACAACTTAAACTATTTTCATTCACAATTTTCAAGGCTCGTATTTAATTTTAGCCGAATATCTTGAGAAAAATTCCGATCGAAATCCTACAATCCTTTGAATAAAAACTCACTATTTTGATTGTTCTTCGAGTACATCAAATACATTGAAAAGCTTTCGGGCTTTCGAACAGTTTCGAAATTCCTCAATAAGTGCTGTCAAACTTCTAGCTAATAAATTCTATGGATTGGCCAAATTAGCGACCAGTTCACCCTTCTTTCAACTCTAGTCGAAAGCAAATCCCTCCCATCCATTCAATCGGCACAAAGAAAAATATGCGCCTCGCGAACAGCATCTACACGCAATTAAATCAACGAGAAGAGTCTATGAATAATTTCCAGTAATTTCGAAAGAATTTTTATTCAACTCGATGAAAAATGAGAATTTCTTATTCCCACCATTTTTCCGAACAATTATTATTGACTGGATTAACTGGCCGCTGACTATACACGGCTACCGACTATTACTTGTACAGCGGCTGAAATTTCTGCAAATCGGTTCAGTTTTCAAGGTAACCCACAAATTATCATCGAATCTCATAATCGGGATGATATCATGAATAATCATGAAAATGATGAATGTTACTGTGTTGTGCTGCGCGCTATGGTGGAATTTTCGATGCGTCATGATGCTAAGTGGTGAATTGTAAATAAACAACTAAATGGCGCCAAATAATAAAGGCTTGTTGAATTTCGATACCTTTCCAACAAGTCATTGGTTTGATCGATGTGCTTGATGATGGCTGGGCCCGATCGATGTGATTAGGTGGATAGAGGTTTGCCAGTTAAGGATTTTCTAAAAAAAACTGTTTCCATCAAATGAGTCGATATAGTTTTTCCTGTTGAATTATCGAATTTTTCCGATGTCATGATTCATGTGAAGATTTAGGTACATTGAAATTAGATAAGTTTCGTTAGAATTGTGTAGACAGATTCAGATCAATATCTTTTCTTTCTCATACCTACAATAAATTGAATGCTCTCGACAACACCATTGAAAATCACTATTAATGTATGAACGAAATGATAGGTTTCTTCAATGTCTCACCGTTCGTGAAAAATTGTCTAAAGTGATATGCACTTCCCACGATTGTTGGCTGAATAAATATGAATAGAGAAACGCATATCGAGGAGACAACTGCTCAATCGACTGGTGGCTGTCTGTGATGGCTCTTCTCCGATGGCTGTGACGATGAGGACTCTGATGTGTGCGATGGTTGTGGTTTACAAAGATTTCGAAATTCTGCGCCAGAATCAGATAAGGATCCGGCGAAATGACAACAGGCTGGTCGGTATTCAATTGCAAAGCGCCAGATACTCAAGTGCACTTCAAATATTTACGAAGGATGCACACGGTTTTAGGTGGTTTTCACATAAAATTCTGACGGTGACCTTTTGTTTCAGCACATACTTGATTTGAGAGTTTGTGAGGAAAAACAAGAGATACTTATGGGGCTGAGACAATGTTTTCGGAGAGTGATCTGCAAGTAAAAGGTGGTCAAATAAAGCCTTCGTGCAAATATGCCAGAACCGATGGAATACTATGAGAATATTTTCTATTAGAGTATTATGTTCGAAGCAAATAATTGTTTTTGACTGATGAGCAAAAATAATCGAAGAGTGTAATAGTATTCCAGCCGTAGTTGCGCTTTGTTGTTCGAATACTTACAAAATACTTTAGCGATAACCCTTAATTTCTAAATTTTAAACCTCTTAATTTTAAAAGGATTGTTTTACTTGCCGTTAAAGGATGCTGGTTCCTGCGCTGTTTGGGGAGGAACACAGATTGCATTAAAAAGAAAACGAATAAATCAAATCGTCCGTGTTCTTGGCTATGACTCCTTGTCATTTTTTTTTGTATTTCACATAACTGAGCTGTACCTATGTTGTTTGCTAAAAGATCTTTAAAAGCCTGGATTGAGACGCTGAGTTTGAAGATTTTGTCTAAAGAAAGAACTTTAAAAGTATTGTACAGTTGATTAGAACTGACGCGTCCTAGTTTTCTCAGTTGAATTTTAATAAGTGTAGTTTGGACAATTAATGGATTTAAGATAGACAGGAGTCCAAAAAACTATCGGATGTTACGGTGTTGAGTGAACGAAGGCAGAACAAATAACACTTAAACCTTTCATGTTCAAAAACGATCGAACTTCAAAACAAATCAGTATTATGAATAGTAAAAATTCAAAATACAGCTTGGTTACTTATCTCCAGATCATTACGTAGGCTACGTCGAGTTAGAAAACACATTATGCAGCTCGTTTTTTGTTTAACATTATCTAGTTTATATTAATTAATTTCTTTAGTAAGGAAACACTATAGATATTCTGTAATTAACTTTACTCTCTGCCAATCGCAGTGCTGTACGAAAAGAACGGTGTCATCAGTGAATGATCAGATCACCTTTTACATGCAATGAGAAAATATCATTCACAAATACGAGAAAAAGTACAGGACCTAAAACCGTTCCTTGGGGAGCACCATACTCAAAATACAGCTTAGAACCGAACTTTCCAGCTATTTTTCCATTTGTTTCCAATCAGTCACATAGCTTTGTGTCTATCTTAACCAATTAGGACGAAAATTTGCTTCATAAATTTTTTGAACTATATTAATAAGCAGTATTAAATCTTTTGAAAATACGGCTGGAATTTTTTTGAAAATAGGGCTGGAAGTTTTTTGAAAATACGGCTAGATACTATTTCTCAATCTGAGGTCAAAGTAGTCAGTTTCTCAATTGCATCTAAATTATGATTCTCCAAGTGTGAAACCAAGCGTTTTTTTTTAACAATATCCTTAAAATTTTTGATATATTAGACGTCAAATAGATCGGACGAAATTTTTGTATGTCTAGTTTATCTTTGATTTATTCATGATCTGAAGCTTAAGTTAAATAAATATGGTAAGAGTTTGCTAAAGCATACTTTATTTCTTTTTACACAATCTACTGTGACTTCGTCGAAACTTTAATTTGACCCTGCCCGTATTTCATCTATTATTGAGTAGTACGGACGGTGTTGAAATTATTGGTTTTATACATAAAATATTCAATCTTTTAAATAGTCTCCAATACAATCTCGGACTGTTTACCATAGTGAGGGCAAGCAATATATACGAAGAAATTTCGCAATGCCATTTCTAAGTACTTACGTTTGATGAATTGTCGTCCTTGCATGAAGCTATCCATCGCCTGGAAAAGGTCAATATTTTATATAGCCCAGTGAAATCGGACATAAAAAAGGCGAAACCTCAGAAAAATTAGGGGAAAGCTGAATTTTGGTGTGAACTTTGGTACTGGCGTGTTGAACAAAATGTCAAAACTCCCCATCGATCCGAGTGCTGCGTTACTGTTTATACGTGGTCAAAGGTCACCAAAAGTGACCTTTCCTAAATATCTCAGTAACGGTCACGTCTTCAGGAAAACAATGTATGACGAACTTGTAGCTTGAAAAAGATTTCATAACTTTTTCTTGTAACCATAACCGTTTTTGAGATATATTGATCTAAACATTTGCTACTAACAGCATCATCTTTCTCAACGGCATGTTGATATTATCCGATTTTAAGTGTTTGTTTTTCTATGTTTAAGAGGTGCATGAAAAAAATACATGCAAACAAACTTATCTACCACACTCCAGGGTAGATGGAAAAGTGTGCTCCGAAAAGTTCCCACCACCCCAATAAAAAAAGCAATAAAACTCTAATTCCAAAAACTCTACGAAAAGTTGGAGAAAAGGAAAATCGCACTAATCGCAACGATGTATCACAAATTAAAGATTTCACTGTCATACTTCCGACTAATCCATCATGGCACTTATAGACCCACTTGAAAGCTTTATTAATTCCGTCAATGAGCATTATGATTCATACTCAAGATATTCTTTTCATAGAAAAACTGAGTAAACTGCAAATATTTTGTAACGTTGTACCAAGAGTCTTAATTGCAGCTGCAAGGGGTAAGAAATAAAAGTGTCGAATTTTTCCACATTAAATGCGTTTTAGCAATCAGTTACTCGTTTCATTTCAGACCAACTATTTGTATCTTGGCTACCACTAACATTGTTATAATACATACAATATTACAATGATTTATTCATTTTCATTGACATTTACGCTGATTAGTCCAGCCTAAACAAGTTTTAACCTCCGGAAAAATCCGAAAGTTTTGAAACTTTGCACATTGATTTATACGCACCTAAGGATGAATATACAAAAAGTCTTCAAGAATATAATGCGAGAACCGTTGGTAGGAGGTACAAGTTTCTCTATTCATAATTAAAGCTTATTAAATAAGACATAAAAATGATTTGCCCATTATTCTTGTATTCGCAATGGTTGCCGAGTTATAGGGTGCTAAAGATAGCGTTTTTTTAAAACCCACGCTAGCGCGGTACAATAATGGGATTTCGAATAATTTTTGATAAAGGTTTACTAACATTTTTGGATACCAAGGACGATTGAGATCAACTTCACAACTTTGTATAAAAAGAGAGACATGATGTATATTAAACAGTAATTTAACAGAAAAATCAATAACAACTTAATTGCTTCTTAGTAGAAGGCCCCTCAATCTGCTGAACTTGGTTAGCTTCTGCACTTGCTACCTGAAACTCAGTAAGAAGAGGTAACTATGTATGAGATGATAGTGAGAGAGAACCATTCTAAAGATAAGAAATTACAACCGTTTTATGTATACTATTGCAAGGCAAATTAATAACAGAAAAATACAAATGTCCAATCTCACCTGATTCAAGCACAGTGTTTTGATCTTCATGTACCAAATGTTCAGTGTTTGTTATTTGCACTGAATGGTCGGTCTCTTTAAGGTTTATGATGTTGGGATCATCAGGGTCATCAAAGTCTTCTTCGAGAGTGGAAATAGCACCATTCAACCATTCACCATGGCAGTTGTGACAAATGTTTATGCACATTATGCCTGCCTTTCGACAGCCACATCCGTTTCCACATCCACCTGTACATTTACAACAAATGAGCTTGAAGACAGCATTCAATACAGTCGTAACCATATCCTTACTTCGACAATAGAATGCATCTCTGCGAGCTTTAATAGGTTTTTTTAATTGTTTTTTTTCTTAAATACTGTTCATCAATAACATCCCCACAGAAGAAACATTTTGTTTTGAATTCAAATAATGTTTTCACAGACGACATCGTTTGAAGCAAAGAACTACCTTGTGCTGATGAAGAGAGGTCTGCAGCAGACTACTTTTTCAGGAAAGCGTTTATTGACTCATCCCGCGTGTTCGGCACACAGTGTGTAATCTAATTTTCTCAATACCAAAAAACGTAGAATTCAAATTATCTTATCTTCGCTTTCCTTTATTTGATTTCCTTCAAACCAACAGTTGTTACACCAGAAGGTGAACCAAGAAATTTGTCGCACAACAAACAGTTTTCTTCCATTTCATACGTCAATTATATAAACACGTCAATGCAAAACACTAGGTACTATGCAAAACGCTAGGTACTGACCGAATGAAAATGGTAAGAACGCACAAAAAATAATAAAAAAACGAGTTACCTCACATCACACTCACTCAGCGACACAGCTATCAGCGCCTAACCCCCAGCTTAATTGTGGAAGCAATTAAAGGTAGTTGGAGGAGGGAAATAACAGGAATGACGCGCTCTTTGACAGTTTTAGAAAAAAACGCTATCTTTAGCGCCCTATAACTGGAGAACCATTGCAAATACAAGAAAAATGCAAGCAACCATTTTAGTTGCAAACTTAATAAGCTTTAATGATGTATATACGAGTAGTTAACTTGTGCTTCCGACCAACGGTTCTCGAGATATTAACGAAAAACCAAAAAAAAAGGCCCCTCTTTTAATTGCCGCTTTGGCTCGCTTCATATGCATGAGGACTTTTAGTATATTCATCCCTAGGTACGAATAAATCAATGTGCAAAGTTTCAAAACTTTCGGATTTTTCCGGAGGTTTGGTCATTTTTTGAGATTTTTTGACTGGACTATATGTAGTGCGTACTTCCTAAAATTGTTCGCAATAAATTGCTTTTGATGTTGAAATTTACCACTACTTGCATTGTGATTAAACATTCTTTACTATCGTTTTTCCACACATTTTTATGGATATTCATGGATAAATTGCTTTTATTATCCTAAAAAATGCAACAAGTAGACTTTGCTACATAAATTTCATGCGTCTTTTTAGAGTAAAATTAAATAATTTTCTAGTAAACAAAATGTAAACAATTAAGAAGTAAAATATTCTTTGTACGTACTTTTGTAAATTACATCTTTAATAGTAAGAAACCAGTTTCCTACTATTTTGAGGGTAAAATTCAAGCAAAATTTTTTTCAGCGAAGATGCGGTAAGCTGAGTCGCGTCTGCGCTGCTGTTGAGGAACATTAATTGCAAAGCTTTTATGACCTTAAATTGTGTAATGCTTACTATAGGACGTAGGCACTCATGATGAGAACGTGCATTGACGCAAAATTACTTCGGTGTTCTGTGTAGCATATTTTAACTGTGCATTCTGGCTTATAATGGTAGGAAATGCTTGAGGTTGTGACTTAAACACTTGAGTTTCTATAGATATTTTTCAAGATTTTTTGCTGCCTTTGAATATTTGTCGCAAATAATTTTCTTTGAATTTCAGTATTTATAGTAAAAATTTGGTTTTCTTGTGTAAGGAAAATGCTAAAATGACTGTCAATAAATCTTACACTCAGAAAAATTTCACCACTTAACACTTTTTTAGAATCACTTTAAATCAAAAGTTGAAATCACTTTGAAATAAAAAGCGAATCTTATTTGAATTCCACTTTATTATAAAAATTTTCTTTTCAAATCAACATTTTGCATCATTGAATTAAAAAGAAAACGTATATGGCGCCAAATCATATTTGAACATTTTTGATTCAAACATTTTCAAACATGATTTGGCGCCATATACGTTTCTTTTTAATTCAATGATGAAAAATTTTGATTTGAAAATAAAATTTTTATAATAAAGTGGAATTCAAATAAGATTCGCTTTTTATTTCAAAGTGATTTCAACTTTTGATTTAAATTTGATTCTATTAAATGACATTTTTCTGAGTATAGTTAAATGTGACTAAAAGAAAAAAAAATCACTTAATTCGAGTAAGCTTTTTATTCATTGTTCTCTTTTAATTTAATTTTAAGGTCAAAGTTCATACAAAATTATAAAATCCACGGCTAACCAGCATTATGAAACAACTCAAATCCAAAACATTTTTCCCATTAATGTTCAAGTGAGACCAATATCAAAATCTGGTCGTCAGCATGACGGAACTATGGCAAATTGAGAATTGATTTTAACCAAGCGAAAGCATCAGCTTTCTCTGTTCGAAAAGTCAAATAAATTCATAATCTCTGATGTCTACCTAAATAAATCTTCATCGTAAATAACTCATATTTCCTTAATAGCTTTCTAAGTTTTTTTTGCCACGATCGCTTACTATGGCGAAACATTTTCATACCGTGCTCACTCTAATTGCCGAACAATCTATTCACTGACATGATGGCCAAATTGGCAGATAACCAAAACCAAACATCATAGAAATCTTGTCTCGATCGATTGATCGTCGATCTCTGATTTAGATGATTTAGATCGTGCGATAGTCTTAAGATCGATTTAGGAATACAATTAAGACATTATATGTCGAGTAATATCCAAATTAAACTGTGTATCTAGAAAATATCTTTCCTTCTAATCGACGACCACTAACGGCTTCACATGGTCGAAACTAAGTCAAATCATATTACAAAAACATGAAATCATCACCTGGGTGATGCAATAATGAAGTGGATATGAGTTTGAAAACGAAAAGAAAGCGTCAGTCCGATAGACGTGAAAATTATGCCCTGGTTGAAATAAGACAGGATTGAGGGTAGTTTGTTTCGGTTTGATGAAAATTGTCAAATCATCTGTTGAAACTTACTATTTGTATTTCGGATAATAAATAATGGTGCAAAATAAAAACTTGAATCAATCATATATTGTTTCTTGAGAGTTATTTCACCTACAGTATTAACATCCATCAAAATTAATATCCATGTTAAGTGACAAGCCAAAATGTTAAGCAAAATGATCACGTAGAAGGTGATCAACTTCGCAAACCCATACATTTTTTCATTCTCGGCGTGCTGACCCGTGTCTGTTTATTGATCGCGCGTACAAGCCCAAAATCAATTATTCACTTCGTACATGTACATACAGACAACTGGACAATCACTCCGCGTATAGTTGTCATGTTCGGGATCAGTTTAAATTTGTTCTTCGCCCAGATTCGGAAGATACATCGTAATCAGAAACAATCAAAACAAAACATCACGGCTGAATGGAAAGGGGAGTGGTTGCGGACAAGGAAACATTGGATCCTACATTATAGTGTCTACGGTGATATCTCACAATTCCTGTCATTCCTGATCTGGCGTTCGTTACGTCTTATTTTCGTGATATTGTGCTGGGTCATTTGTCCATCTAAGATTCAGATCGAGTCGAGATAATATCACTTTAAAACGTTTTGTAAGACACCACGACCTTCAGATTCGTCTGATAGTTTTTTGTTTGTTTGCTGTATGTCATGGATCTTGTTGCCGTATGAATTGAGCTATTTGATTTTCCTGTGTTATTGATTTTGATTGCACACAGTGACGTAGAACTTTGGTATGTCAATGTACCTCTGTAGAGTTAATAATGCCCCTAAATTGCACAAAACATGCTTGGAAAACAAGCTTATATGGAAATTGATAAATTCTTTTTCTACGTTTGCCAACATGAATTAATTGTCCAACGATCGCAGGCAAAGAATTTACACCATTTATTCAACTCAAATGTGCCCCCAACAACACCACAACCATGCATCATTAAATCATCCATATTTATGTACATATTATTAGAACCCTGAATGATGTGCTGTTAAATTCTCCCAAAGGAGCTGTCAGATCATAATGATGGTACACCGAGGCCCAGGATGCGCCACAACTGTATGATCTCTCCATCGCGTTGTTTGTCGAATTCATTATAACAATCAGTGGGACCACTCTCGTTTAGACAACAAACATCGATCGTGTGCTCCCTGCGAAGATCAGCGTCAGCTATCAACTATCAATTTGATCGATGCACAAGATAGCGTTGCCAACATTTCGGTGATTGAGATATCTTGTTGGACATGTTCCAACACACAGACCTGTTGATTGATATGATTTCCATTTTCTTTTATGCATTCAACTATCATTTCGTAACTATCTCATCTCCGGACCGGCACTAAATTCGAACCTGAGCCTTAGTAGACAAAATCGACTCTCTAATCTTAAATCTGCATTTTCGGCTCGGTTATATTGGTGCTTGTAAGATTTGCGCCAAGTCATGGCTCATTTTCGTAAACTAGATGCCATTCTTAAATTGATTTGGCTGGCTGACGTTGCCCCCTAGAATCGATGATCGTATACTAGTCGACTAAGACTATTTCTGAGACTGTAAGTGACTCGGTCTTTATTCTTTTCATTTCTCTGGCCGTTTATGAACTCAGCCAGTGCCTCTTCTTAAGTGGATGTGTTAAGCGCAATTCAATTTCGATTTTGCTAGTTTTTTTCTCGTTGATGGTTTCTTTCTTAAGATATGTCAAGAGCCATTGTATGGCCGATGAAACAGGAAGTCGACGATTTTTGGACATTAAGAGCACTCGGTGTTTATTAGAATTACCGAGTCGTCACGGGATGTGGTCGTAAATGGTAGTTTTGTGGTTTCGAATAAATTGTATGGCTCATCATAGTCTGAGTTTTGTAGATTTTGAATGTCTTTTGTATTAGTTCATCAGGAGCCAAATATTTTGAGAGAGAAATGGTTTCACATTGTATCCTGCTTGTAAAAAATATGTTGCGGGAAGATGATAACAGAGGGTGGTTCATGGAAGGACAAAAGCTAGGAAGCGTCAAAAACAATATGTGCGAAGCCACATCGAAGACATTTTCACCCAATACCAAATATTGGGCTGTTAGCGAATGTGGCTCCTGGTTCGATTCCAGCTATGGACGAAAATCCAAGACAACTAATCGGGATTCGACGTGACCTATTTGTAAGCACTCGAGTCAAATTAGAGGTAAAGTGAGTCGTGGTACGAATCACCACACATTCGTGAACACTGATTGTCAATAAACTTTCTACTGTCCCTCTCCGGCTTTCAGACCCTCAAGTAGAGATAAAAATCAATCACAATATCTTTATGGGGCAAAAGATTTATTTTCAACATGTATCAAATCCATCATAAAATGTTTGTACAGTGAAACCTGCCTCTAATAGCCAATAATAATAATTTTCTTGCCAATAATAATAATTTTCTTGCCAATAATATACTTTTTTTTGGCCGTACAGAAAATATACTAAAAAATATTAAAAAATATGTCAATAATAGAAAAATGCAAGAAAAGGGCAAAATGATCGCAGCATCATTGCCTTTCATTAACGACACATGATTTAAAGCAAGCAATGATTGGTTTGAATCATTCAAAAATCAGCACAAACTAACATTTGGCTGCATGAGTGAAGAAGCAAATGCTCAGCGTTTGGTTGAAAATGTGCCGGAATTAATTGTAAATTAATTAGTAAACGATTGTCTACGGTATTAGTTGACTAAATGTAGAAAAAATAATTAATAAAAAATGCAGTTAAGTAGGTAATTAGTAGCTAATTAAATACAATCAGCTACAGTAAACTATACTTTCAAACTACGTGTCAGTTCTCCCCGTTTAGCAGCATTGCATCCACAACTCCAGTTCTCATTGTAATCTTTGCGCTTCAAATGAGATATGTTCTGGTTGTAAACGTTCTATGGAAGAACCTACTGTATTACATTATAAGTTTGCTGGCGACTCATCGTCGCCAAAGTCACTGTTTATTGAGAAGTCCCGAAATACCCGTTGTTTCAAAGCAACCGACAAATCGAAACTGCAGGTTAAGTAGAAAAATGCCAGGCAAAAAGCATGGATGATTGACTCATTAACGAAATACTGATTAATTGCTTTCAACAAAAAGATGAAGATTCACAACAAAAAAATATATCTTTTCTTATTTTGTCTATTAATCAGCAATATAAAATTATAATATAAAATTGATATTTCTTCCACCGGAAACTTTGTTTTTGAAATTTTCTCTATCGTTAATGTTTTGACTTTTGAATATATAATTTAAGGGTAAAAGATCCATCCCAAGCAATGTAGAACCTATTATTATTATTATTATTATTTATTAAAACAAGTTAAAATTAATAAACAATTTATAAACAATAAACAAAAATATAAGTTTACTATAAATTATTACTCACTCTTAAATTACTGTACCGACAAACTTACATGCCTATATTTATTGCTATAGAATTTTCTAACTTCTCCGACCTCACTGTATAATTTTTTCACAGTGCATTTTTCTTTTGTTTGGATTCTCTGTTCATGCAATAAATCACTGATAATATTAAACATTATAAATGTTGTATTTTATAAGAAAAAATATAATAAAAAACGATTGCTTTAACAATGGATAAATTGAAAGAAACGAGGCCAATATTGCATTGGATAATTCTTACTACCAACTGAACGTGAGCATATTGTTCTTTATCCTGTTGCATTATTTTTATTAGAAATATAAAGAAGAACAAGTAGATAAATATAAAGAAGCGCAAGTATTATTGCTGCAATCAAGATTAAAATCTGATTAAAACTTCCATTCGTTTATATTTCAAGAGTAAAAAACAAACGAATCAGCACGAAACGAACGCTATTAAAGTGTTCATTCTTCTACTCTTCCTTTATGTAATAAAATAATTAACCTCCGATGGAAGTATTACTCTTTCTTTGATCAAAAGCTCTGGCAGTTGATCAACTTATCTTATTGAGCAATGCGAGAAAATGTACATGGTTCTGGATTACACCTAACTCACTCGATAGCTTGAGCTAATTAAAAACCGTTAGTTTCAAATTCCATGCGAAAAACATATTTTCGTATAATAATAATAAGAAGTTTCTTTTCCCTGAATAATTTTAACCTCACTCATGAGTTATATTTTTTATATTTCTTTAAATTTGTACACTGAGAAAACACATGGCGCCAGACGCCATAATTTATAGACTTCTGGCGCCATGTACATAGTCGATTTAGGGATTGTGATAAAATATAGCGCCACACGCCATAATACATGGCGAAAAGTACATAGGACTACACGCCATGTACTATAGTCTTCCACGCCATGTACATGGCGTGGCGGACTATATTACATGGCGTGGAGAACTATAGTGCATGGCATGGAGAGCTTTAATACATGGCGTGGAGGACTATACTGTATGGCGTGGAGGACTATACTGTATGGCGTGGAGGACCATACTGTATGGCGTGGAGGACTATACTGTATGGCGCAGAGGACTATAGTACATGGCGTGGAGGACTATAGTAAATGGCGTGAAGGACTATAGTACATGGCGTGAAAGACTATAGTACATTGAAGAAGCAAATCAGTCAAAACAATGCTACTTACCATAAATGAGCACACGGAGAAGTCCCTTGCTTGCAACAAACAGGCGCTGGCTGCATTTAGAGTCGCCGAAGGAGCCATTCAATAATATCCGGCCTTAGCCGATTGAGAATGTTGTCGATCTATCGACGATACTCAAGTATCACTTGCTGATATATATAGATCTCCTCACACAGTATGGCTGCGAGTTATAATTGGAGTGCCATGAGCCATATTACATGGCTCATGGAACTATGTAATATGGCGTGTGGGGCCATAATTTCTGCGCCATGTAATTATGGCGCTGGGAGCTATACTGCATGGCTCAGGGCACTATGTGCATAGCGTGTGGCACCATAAATGCTGCGCCATGTAACATGGCACCACGCGCTATGTAGACTCTGAGATTATGGCACTGGGAACCATATTGCATGGCTCAGAGTACTATGTACATGGCGTATGGGACCATAAATAATGCGCTATGTTACATGGCTCTGGGCGCTATGTGGATTTTTTTCAGTGTATAGTGCACGCAGTGATGACCGACAGTAGACGAAAAAAGCCTCATTTTGATTATTGTGATTATAACCTGCCGTTTTAGTGATATCTCTAAGCCTGCACATATGAGTGTTTAGTAATCAGATCAAACTTGTAAAAGTTATCAGGTAAATTAAACAAAACTTTGGCCCAAGATTCTTTGACCCATCACTGTTTAAAGCTTTTCTCGTATTTACCATGCAATCTTTTTTTCCGATAAATTCAAAAATCCCCAAAAAAACACTATAAAAATTCACACAAACTAATAATCTAAGGCCATCATCACAACAGTCGTAAGCAACAAAATAAAGTACGAGATGTTTTCAGGTAGTGCCGAGTCCAATGAACTACGTGAGTTTGAATATAAGAAAACAGCATCCAGTCACACTAGCATATGGTGAAAGTTAAAATATTTGACGAGAGCTACACTGAAAAAAAAGAATTAGGTATTATATGTAAAGAAATAGTCATAATTAAGGCTCGAATAGTATGCACGTGCATGTTGCATGCATATTTTGCATATTTCGGCCTTTAGAGCATATTTCGGCTTAAAATGCATGTTCATGCATATTTTCATCATTTTTGTGTTCCATCGAAATTTAGTTTCGTAGTACTAGTTTCTTCTTTTCGTATTTCTCTTCTATATAAACAAATACACAAGCAAAACGATGACTCTTCGCATATTTTACACTACTATATATAAAAGCATAGGCTATCAACATCAGAGCCATCTTTATGTGCGTTGCCAACGGAATCAAAATATTAGAATCGAAAAATCAAAGCATACTTCGTCGTGATTCAAAATATTTGATCAACTTTTGATCTGATATTTGATTGAAAGAAAGGAAGTTCTAAAGAGTCTCAAGTCGAAATGTGGGACTCGATTCATTGATGCGAATGTAGCAAAATAATATTCGAAACCAACACGTAGCACTTTTGTCACCATCGGAAATTGCAATGATTATTTTTTCCCTTGTTGCATCTGTAGATGTAGAGCGATCTTTTTCATTTATAAATCAGTTTTGCCTAAAAAACGGCAATTTTTCACGTTTGAGAATTTTAATCACAGTTATATACATTTAAACCTATCTTTTTGTATGTTTTGGCAAATTGTAGAAGATTTTTGCATATTTTACTCATTTTAATTGCATATTTATAAACATATTTCATTGACTTTTCGTGCATATTTGTGTGTATATTTCGGCCTTTTTTCGTGCTAATAATGACCATTAAGTCTGACATCCTTGTCGTTTTGAAAAATCTCTTGATAATTTCAGGCAAAAATAATTAATAAACAAGCTCGCAGCTTGTACTTATGTTTATAAAAATAAGAAAATAAAATTAAAAATGCTAACTTCAAGTATTACATAAAATATCGATTGCATTCGTAATTTAATTCTTAATTTGTAACTAGGGATTCCAATCCCGGAACAGTTTTTCAATCCCGGGATTACGGGATTAAAAATCTCGAATCCCGGGATCCCGGGATTCGAGATTCAAAATATAACACAACGAAATAAGGCGAGTTTTTCATTTCATTAAAGATATAATTTCATTATTATTTTTACTCCATATAGTATTTGAATAATAATTTAAATAGTATAATACTCAAACTCTCATTCTTTTGAGAATGTTCTGAAGTAATAATGGTAAATGCATAATAGTAACATATCATTTGGTGTAGGTAATAATTCCATGATATTGAAAACTTAATAGATTTATCTTAAAAAATTTTCATAAAAAATACTGCTTGTGCTAATGTCGTAGCATCTGTCGCGATGAATCAATTTATTTAAAAATCTACTTTGATAATTTTTATTTTTTATTGTGGCATCAGTGTTCAAATCTCGTGAAAAGTGTTATCCGTTTAGAAATACGTACTAAAAAATTAAAGCAAAATGCACTCATGTTTCATCAGTTAATAATAGTCGCGTTTTTTGTGCGTCTATCGAGAGCTGGTTAGTAACGCGAACAAAAGCAACTGGGACAGGATTGTTGCTGGTTTCAATGCTACTATCCTAACCAGCTCTCGATAGAGGTGCAAATAAACATGACAATAGCTTCTCAAATTTTCTGAAAAGGAATGTGTCTTCAGCGGGGCAAGACATCTCAATACTCAGAAAAATATATTTCCCAGATTTAAAGAAAATATTTACTTGTTTACGAGATGTGAAATCTTCCACAAATCAAATAAACTTTTATTTGATGTCAGTAATTTGTATAAATATTGTGTAAAAGTTTCTTACATTCAACGGAATACAATTTTCACGTTAACATATTTCAAGCAAGTAAATTTAGTACATTTAGTAAATTATGTCCCTCAAATTTAGTACATTTAGTAAATTATGTCTACAATGCGAACATGTTTTTACATGTTTCAGCATCAACCATACTTCAATATTCGACGAAAAAATGGATAGTTTTTATGACTTATGTCAATTTTTTTTTGAAACATATGAGAGGTCGATAGCTTAGCTCGCGAATGCGCCAGTCCGAAGCAGCGATATACTGCTGGCAGTTTTGAATCCCACCGGGATCATGGCTGTATTTGTTCGTCTTAAGTTGTCTCAATAGCCGGCAACTGCGCATAATACAAGCAGTCCATTAATCAAATGTCACATTATAGCTTTAAGTGGTGACTAGGCAACACTAGCGTTTCAGAAAATAAGAAGAGAAAATGTGGCACTTAAAAAACAAAAGAAAAATGGAATAATTGATATCGGCTTCTTACATATGTATCTCCCTACCGCCATAGCTTCAAAAGAGTATCCTCCGAACTTCGGCATTCTCAAAAAAATAAATACTTATTGCAAGTTCAAATTTATCTGAATTTTTTCGTTTTTTTTCTTTGTTTTTCACTCCCTTCAAAGTAAGCAGCAATTTTGATATTTGCGAGTTTTTGTGTGCCAACGACATGTGATGTTCTCAAGCGGTCCCGCATCTAAATAGTAACCGCGCCCAACTTTGCTTAACTTCAGTGATCTTACGAGAACCGATTGACGCCAGATTGATGGACACATTTCCTTGAAACTATACCAAATTTTACTCAGGGCAAGTTCAATATCAGTTATTTGAAATGAATAAACTCCTTTCTTTCGACTGAGTAAATATTTCTTTGGCGCAGAATCGTTACAAATTTTCTTTGATAATGTTTTCAATTTGCCTCAAAAAATAGAAATATTTTTCTGAGTGCATGCTTTTTTCTTAGTGTGGAAGCTGTAATTTTTACGTGTTTAGATAAATTACTTACAAAATAAATTTTACGAAAACTAATTTTAAGTGATCAGAAAGCAACTTTTGATCTGAAAAATTTGCTGTCTCAATCTCGATTTAAAGAAATTGCTCATATACACTCAAGATATTACTACTAAAGGAAAATCGTATTCACGTGGTTTATACACTGCTAAAAATTAAATGATGTTCACCATCTACTACCTTATGTGCAATGACTAAACCATCAGAATAGCCACCTGATCTTGTGCATTTCGATCTAATAGATTTCATTTCAAATCATACATATTTGACAAAGGACATCCTCCCAACACTAAAATATTATTTATCTAGCATTTCATCTCGTGCTAAGTGCTTGCTTGTCTTATCCCCAATTCACATCCTCCAGCAACTGCTTCTGTCGATAACATCTACAAACTTCTTCAATTCATGTTTCATAACTGATCTGTGGTTTCTTAATGGCCACGATAAACACACTTCGAGTGTCCTTCCGTCAGTGCATCCTTCTGACGTTACAAAACCAAACGGCAATGCAGACGACCGACGGGCACACAATTTATTTTTTTGTTAATCGAGTCCATTTTCATTGTTTGTTTAAAACATGACGCCCCTGATCAGAATTGTTTGGATTTCCATCAAGAAGGTTTGACTGTCTAACGCCACACCGTGACTTGCAAATTGACCACGCCACACTGACGAGTGCAACGAACAATGGATTTGGGCATTTCGATGACCGGCTGAGTATCTTCGGTTGGGACACGTTAAGACGGACGTTGTAAATAGGCAGGTTAAGATTGCTGATTGGCATCGAAAATCTACTCTTGTTAATTGTAAATTGAGCTGGACCACGTATGAGGTAGTTTGTTCGATGAATGAATAGTCTAGGAAAATATATTTTTTCGTGTAATCGTTGTTGGTTTTAGTGTACATACTCATTTGATAGAGAATTATGAATATAATGGCTTTTTATAATATTTAAAGAATTTTTTGTTGAATTTTAAAGGCTCGCTATGCAGGAAATAACCTTAATTTGACATAAAGCGAAAAATAGCTATGCACAATTTTGGCCTCTCCCAAACTGCATTAACAATGTTGTTTCGCTGCTTTTCGACAAAATTATTGTATGGTGACATAATAGAATCAATGGGAAATTTTTCGAAAAATTTAGAAAAATATCTAAATTTTAGCAGAATATTGAATCAGTGACGATAAAATCACAGACTAATGAAAAAAATAAAATTCCTTCATGTCTATATACTCAATGCTACCCTACAAACATTCTTCCATCATATTCTGTATTCGTTATTATATTTAACATTCGAGACTTGCCTTCCATCAAATTAAATTGTTTCTGTTTGTTTTTCTTGCCAGAAGATTTCGTATACAATTAAGTATGGGTTGACGCACGCTATGTATAGTTAGTTCAATAATAGATAGAGATAGATAGTAGAATAGATAGAATAGAGTCAGTTTTGTATCTGATCATGATCGGACACACCCACAGTGAGATCAATTATTGTTCGAATGCCTCTCACGCTCAGATAGATTGAAGTGAATTACATTCGTTAATTGCTTATAGGAAAAAAGAGATCGAATAACGCTCAAAAACATGTATCTACTCATTGATTGAATGTATGTACCATAGTAGTATCAATTTCGTGGCATGAATATACGAAACAATTGTCGAGACTTCAGTGAATTTTCATTAAGGAAAGGTAGGTGGTAAGAAAGTGGAATAATACCAAAACTATTTTTGGTAGTATCGTAGAAAAAACACGATAGCGAATACTATAATTATATCAATCATTTGTATGTATAATTATTGAACAAGCTAATTTCGGGTTTGTGTCTTAAGTCTTTTGTTTCAACAGAAGCGAGCTGCCTTCATGATAAATCCAACGTCCGTGATATTTGATCAAAATAATTTTAAGCCACTCAATTAATATTTGATCGATTTCTTAGTTGTATTGAGGCACGTATGTATAGAAATTTTGATAAGTGCTCGAAATACAGCTGATAATTTTATAAGTCAAACCTAATAGATGTCCCAAGCGAAATTTCGTAAAGATCATGAAAGCAACTGCACGAGCCAAGTCCAGAAGCAGAACACATATGCATGATGGAGTTAAATTTTTCGAGCTCCAGGCATATTTGAAACTGCTTGTGAAATTGGGTTTGAGTTCAAATATCAGATATTTATAATTTTCCACAAAGTGCCTATGTTGCAAGCAATTCAATATGACTCTTTCACAACGATAGCATGTAGGTAGGCACTACGAATCCAAAAGTCAAACGCTAAGCACTTTTTAATTTCTGTTCCCATTTCATCATTCACAAGCCGTACGCAACAATACGTCCATCCACGTATGCATAGAGTGTCTGCATGAGACATGTTTGCCAGGTCCGGTAATTAATCCCACTCATTAAGCTGCCTAATGAACATCTTAATGATATTCTGACGCAGCATTGTCGAGATACTGCCATGCCGGGTTTCATTCTGTTGAAGATGTTTTCGTTTGCATTTTGAACATATTCATCTTCGGTTGCAGCCAAGACTCAATTGTAAGTCCAAATCGTCTCGTACTACCGCTCGATAATAAATGACGTTCGAGCGTAATGAACAGCAGACTGATGCTTGGAAGTAAGATGTTTGGTGTAAGTCGCGAGCAAGTTGTATTGTGAAGGGTTGAGTATAGCATCGATGTGCTGTTTTATTTAAATAAACGATTAGCAATATTTATGAATAAGAATAATAGATATGGTGATGATTGACTTTTTCAAATAATTTCTAATCATAATTTTTTATAATATTAATTATAACCGTAAGATTTGAAATATCTGGCGTAAAATAAGCAGAGTACAGCCAGCTAAATGCTATACATAACAAAATATTTTCGCATGTCCAATCAAATGTTTGGTAAAATTACGAAATCTATATTTCTAATTTCGAGAACGGTATTCTGCCGCAAAAAAAAAAATTGTTCGAGAAAAGTTCCAGTTGCGTATTCTCAATTCAGAGTAAAACAAAAATGATAAAGTTTCAATCAAAAACTGATCGAACAACGGTGATTCTGGTGATTTTTTGTGAACTCTCAACAATACTTAACTTATTTTTCTGGTCAAAGCTATAACGCTTCACGAGTTTTAATATAATTAATTTACTGGCTATGAGTAATGAATATTAACTGAATTTATCTAACTGCACTTTAGACTATTTCCGAATAAACCCTGCAGATTCGACTGAGAAACGACAGAAACCAGCTGAACAAAAAGGTAAACGCCGTCAAACATCGAAACAGTCTAAATTAATGGTAACTGCCCCAAGAGTAACTCGGCCTTTCAATGAAATGCCTAAAGAGCGCTTTATCTAGAGTGACTGAGATGGCAAAGGAGATTTCAGGTAGGTTTTGCTCAGAATCTGTTGCAAACTCGTGTCAGCTTGTGTCTTTCACCTACGGTGAATGACACGGGTTAGTGCAAAGGGTCAAGGCTAGTAGCGTGTCTAGATCATCGTTCGAGCGACTTCTGTAAGCAGTCAACCTCCAAATTGGGGAACATTTCGCAGGTGCCCAATTGAAAGTGGTGCCAACTGATGATATCGACGTGGGTCCAGATGCAGAGCTTAGACTCCATACTTCCACTTTGATCCCGAAGAAATTCTGGTGATCGCTAGGCTTTTCAACACTGATCTTCCGACAAAGTGTTGGATGGTAGACAAGCGTCATGAGCAAATTACTGGAAAAATTAATAAAATCCAAAATTCAGAATTTTCTAGAAACTCACTCGATCATACCCAATGAACAATTTGGATTCCGGAGAAACCATAATGCGGTGCATCAACTTAAAAGATTTGCCAACTATGTCCAGCAAAACTTAGTTCTTAAAAAGTCTACTCTAGCTATTTCTCTTAACATTCAGAAAGCTTTTGATTGTGTTTGGCATGATGGACTTGTATATAAAATGATTAAATTAAATTTTCCAATTAACATTATCAAATTAACTCGCTCTTTCCTTCTAGATAGGACTTTTTATGTTCAACTTGGTCGCACCAAGTCTGATGCTTACCATGTTGTGGCCGGTATTCCCCAACGATCGGGACTTAGCCCTCTATTGTATCTTATCTTTACTAGCGATATTCCGAAATGCCCCTAACAAAATTTAGGTCTTTTTGCTGACGATACGCTCTTGTACTATGCAGGTGCCAACGCATCTGAACTGATGTCTGCTACTGAAAACTACCTGATCGCACATTCGAAAAATGGAAAATCAGAGTTAATGCTGAAAAAACACAATGCATGTTTTTTGCTAGAAAAAAAAGTCACCCAGAAACCTCCCACAGAGAAACATTAGACTCGAAAATCAAGAGATACAATGGTGTCCTGTTTTAAATTATCTAGGCTTGATGTTCGACAAGTCCCTAACTTATAAAAACCATATTCAAAATAAAATATTTAAATGCAAAAATCTTATCAAGATATTATACTCATTGATTAATAGAAAATCTTTCCTTAGCCTCGAAAACAAATTACTTATTTACAAAACTATATTATTGCCATTCTTAACTTACGGAGCTCCAGTCTGGTCTACGGCCGTCACATGTCACATAAAAAAGTTGCAAATACAGCAAAACAGAGTGCTCAAGATGATTTCTGATCTTCCTAAATACTACTACACCCTTAGGTTGCATAAAAATATGAACATGCTTATTTTTGCAGATTACTGTGATATCTTAAATAATATATTTGAAGAAAAGTGCAGTGTTTCCGAAAACCCGAGGACATCGGCAATTAATTTTGTATTTTAACAGTTAAAAATCAAACTAACCTATAAGGTGATGCTTTGAATTATACTTAATTGGACAGTATAACTTAGTTTTTAAGTTCCTAGTTTTTAATCTTTCTTCTTTCAGTAGGTTTTTGTAATTTTAATCCTACAGTAATTATATTAATATTACTCATAGTTTATACTTTACTTATAGATGAAAAACAGGTTATTTTTGAGTTGTGGAGCGTTGCTGATCACTCTATAATTAAGGGTGTACATTGTACTACTATTGTTATATATTGTATTTAGTGCAGAATAAATAAATAAATAAACAAAATTGGTGAGCCTGCTGAAAACCGAAAGAAGGTTCTCATCATCCTAAATGAAAAGGCGTTATCGGTTTTAGAGGCCTGAAAGATTCATTTTCAAGTACGGGTTCGAGAAATTGTTCCCGCGTATTTACAGGAGTAGCAAGGCTAAAAGTTTTGAATCGAAAAGCTCTGAGTCCGCCAAACAAATCCTGAAGCAGCAGGATCCGAGTAGATCAGTCATTCGCCAAAGAGCCAGTCACCCTCTCTGGAGATGTATCTGAGCGAGATTCAGATGCGGCGTGTCTCTCTCAACTGATAGGGTCAATGCCGGAACTATCTTTGATATAGGCGGCGTCCGAAAGTTGCTGAATATCCAAACAGAGGAGCAGAATGAGGCAGCTCTAGTGTCTGAAGAGGTCCTCAACTTGACCCTGATTGGTAATGGTGAGGGTACTTCAAATTAACCTCCACCAGTCCAAAGAAGCAACAAATGCCCTGCTTCTCTGCTTGTCTAAGACAGGGGAATTTAATATGATTCCATGCTCGAAAATTGTTCGGGTCATTGTTCAAAACCTAAATATTTGGAGAAATCTACTGATCTAAATATCTGAACAAAACATATATTTTAAGTTGTTCTGATGTAAAGATTGGAATAACTACAATGCACATATCTATCAATTTTGTGTAGAGAGGTGAATACCGGGATAAAGCTTACTCTTACTAAAGCTTGTCACGAGACACGCTGGTAACTAAATTCATACGTTGAGGTAGTAGGTCCGTATAGTCTTAGGTAAGGGGAACGTGGTGTCTCATCTTGCCTGGAAAATATCTGTTGAGCCGAAATCTCGTTCGACGGCTTGAGGCCCTAGGTTAGGTGAGCGAGTGGAACCGACGCACCATCTTTGAATGAGCTGAACTGGACACAAAGGAGCCACCCCATACTTTGTTTACCCTAGACCGGGTTGAGTGACAAATTCAATCTTCAGCTGTGAAACTTCACCATTTAAAACTTCGTCTAAAACTGTACACCCGCCGAAAATCGTCGAAAAGTTAAGTATATGATTTGGGAAGAATGGTGTACAAATGTGCGAAAATTCGTAAACACTGGACGTATATCGAAAGTATGCGTTGGGTATATATTGCTTCAAGAATTACGCATGGTAAAGTTTCATACAAGCTGGATTTCGTGGGTAGTCACTGTGGATCGAAAATCAATTTGAACAACCCATTTAAAAAATATTTCGGAAAAATCCTGATATCCTTTTTTTGGATGCAAAAAGAATACAAACGAAAAAATATAAAAAACGTAAATCAAAAAGTCGGGAATACGATCTAAGCCTTCTAACGAAACTGGACGCAATAAATTGGGGAAAAGGCTGGGCTTATCGCAAAAAAAAAAAAATCCAACAGAACAACGCACCCCTTTAAAGTGTCTTGGCGATAGGCGATTTGAGTGCTAGAATATTATCTTCATGATCCAGAATCGGATCCATGTGACTTTCATTTCTTCAAATACCTCAAAATTTCCTTCAGTAGTTAATGTTTTTTGTACAATCATGAAGCGGTTTTGGCTGCATACTGCTATTTTGTTGCACTTTGAGAGGAACAATACAGTACATGTGATAATGACAATGGAACACCGCTTGATGAAATTAATACCAAAAAAGATTATGATCAAAATAAAACTTTTTCAAAAGCATAAATAGTTGGTTTTACGATAAGGTCAATAACTTTTCAGTAACAAGCAATTTTGTATTTTTATATTTGTTTCGAAATTCAAAATTTATACAAAAAATAAGGTCGCAAAAATTGATACAAAAATGATGTCCCCATCTGACGATACAGTACATCAACATCACTCAACCCAACCATGAATTGATTGCAACGAGTCAAACAATCAAACGGGCATATTATCGCACTGCAACAAAGGGTCACTCTCGAAACATTTAAAGGATCATTTCAAGAAGCAAAAAGAACTAATTGAACCAGAACTTAAAGTAATTTGTTTTTAAGGTTACACCTTCCACCGATGATTTATGACAACGGCACATAATCTTTGACGCACAAACGTCGAATGGTTACTTCGCAGTCGAATGCATCTACTGGTTCACCTCACATTTAATGGTTTGTTTTAAAGTCTACTTGTTGTGGTCTGCTTTACATACCACATCAGGCGGCTTAACTTCAAATGTGTCCAATGTTGCAGTTGTAGCACCCAGCCCAATATACCATCCGTCGACACAGTTTCTTTTACAAAACCTACAAAAATGCAGCTTACTTGGATGCAAGCCGAAACGATATTCACACAACACAACACTCGCACACAATAGCTCAACTGAAGAAAAACTGTGTTGCGAAGCTTGAACTGGGGGCTCGGATCGTGTCGTTAAAAATGAGCGAAGTGACGTTTATTAGATTTGAATGAGCCTTCAGCATGACAAGATATATCGTTGTCCATCAAATGATTTAGTGAAATTGGTCGTTTGTTACTTTGACAAGTTTGAATGTTTGCGGCAGTAACAACTCACACAACAAACTAACAGTTTATTATGAAGTCATGTCAGCGTTCTTCGCGGAGGTGCAATTAATTCAAAGTTTCGCGAAGATCTCTTAATACTTTCGGACTATTATGAGTGGTTGGAATCGGCTCAACGTTGATGAGCAGTGGCAGTGACCTGTTGGATAATTATGAAGCTGTGCAGTACGAAAATGGGATAATAGAGTCTAAGACGTTGTCTGTTTAGCATGTGTGTAGATACATTTTGAGAATCTGTTCAATATGTCTTTTGATCGAAATGAATTCAAGAGGTGGTTGTGGTTAGTTAGTCAGTTATAAAACTACACACAAAAAAAAATTCGCTCTGCTATATGTGCAGCAAAAATAATAATATCTGTAATAGCCATAATTAGCCGTAGTGGGCACAAAATTGCCCTAACAAATATATTTTTGTTCTACTTATGTGTGATACATAACATATACCAGCAACAGGTATAACTATTGATTTAAAAGGTATTATGAGTATATGGAAATCCAGAGTTATACTCATTTTAAGTAAAATTCGGCTTTCACGTAAAAAATATACCTCGGGTACACAAAATATGCACACAACAATCATAATTATGCACGCTACAGGTATAAGTTCTATATGGGTTTCTCTGTTTTCTGGGAGCGATAGATATGAAATCCATACAGTTGGTATATTATATATGCGACAGATATAAAATGACCACTGAACAATGTAATATGCTTCTCGTAGATATATGGTTTATTTTCGTTTCTAATTATGGGGCATCTTTTGGTTATAGTTTGAGATTGAGCTTGCAGAGAGGTCGGTAGCTTAGCTCGCTAACGCGTCAGTCCGAAGCAGCGATCTACTGCCCGCGGGTTCGAATCCCGCCGCGCCCATGGCTGTATTTGTTCGTCTTGTGTTGTCTTAACAGTCGGCAACTGGGCATAATACCAGCGCTCCATTAATTAAGTGCCACATTAAAGCCTTAGTAGCGACTAAGCATAAGATTAGCACTTTAAAAAATAAGAAATATATGTGGTACTTAGAAGAATAATGGAATAGTTCTTATCGGCTTCTCCCATATGTGTCTCCCTACCGCCATGGCTAAGCATTTGCTTCAAAGGGGAATTCCCTGAGGTTTTTTCTGCGTGCATACGATAAATATTTATATTCTATCTGCCGTGAATATATTATGGCTTTCAAAACACACCCATATACTCATGTGAGATATATTATATTTCCGTCGTTTTATATCTGTCAGCGATATATTTTTTTTTTTGAGTGTACCATCGTTTGAATATGCATGCATAAAAAAGTGCAATAAAATATAGTTTATGCATCTACTATTCACGTAACGTAGAGCAGCAAATCATTAAAAACCAACTTTATTTCAATTCACTTCCAATTATTCACGAGCATGCCACTCATATATCCCTCCTGAAACATTCAATTCACCCTTATGCCATTAAACTAATTGCAAAAGTTAACGTAACAATTTTCCTAGAGATTTTCATCCAAAGCACATGACATGTCAGTCGACGACCATCTAATTTCCGATGCCTAGAGCATCTCTTAAGTTGCACCACCACTAAACTCATGAAGCTGATTCGTTTCAAGACAAGTACCCACTTCATGCCAGCCATTAATGATATTTCGGAATCAGAGATGTTTTTTCTACTGGCAAATATCCAGAGTTTTGCCATGCCACTACCCTCGAACTGCAATGAAGTCGAGAAAAATTGAAGAGCCATTTGACTTATTTCCTTCTACATATGTGCGAAACTGTTCATGGCGTAGACTATAGAGATTGATATGCTACGAACCGGCATAGAAAAGGATGAGATAGTATATAGGAAGTTACATTGCTGTCGAGCTGGGACAAGGACCAAACCTTCGTTTTAACAAGGAAAATCCACAGGATCACGTCCGAAGCTTGGTAAAATTGAATCCCCTTCTCACAGATTCGATTACGTGCTTAACATACTATCAATGAATTGTTCGGTACCTAACTTTGAACTTACCCTCGTAGAAAATATGCTAACATTTCCGTTATTCATGAATGAAACCATTATACGGGACTGCGGCCTATTTCAAGTAACTAACGAACCCATCAAAAGCCCATCTGTGTATTTGTGTGTTTTTACAATAATCAAATATGGGGTTGTCTCTCTGGTAGAAAAAATGTGGATATGCTTGGAAAAAAAATTGTTAGTTATCCTTAACTTAGGAGAGGTGGTGAGAAATTGTATTATCGAAACCCTAGGCCCCTTTTTAATTGAATTGGTTTAATTTTATTTTTTCTGGATTTCAAAACTAACGATTTTAAATGATAAACTATAAAATATCCTTCAGAGGTTTGATGTATTTCAATTTGTTGACACACATCTATATATTTCGAAGGTGATCTCTGCCCCTTTCTTCAAGGTTTTGTGCTTAAACTAATTCGCTCCTTATGGATGGATTTAAAATATGGTGTTTGTCTTGATGGTAGTTGTCTTTCAAAGTTGATAAACATAATATCGTACTTTTACTTCTATTATTATCAATGTTGGTAACACTGATTTTCAGTCAGCCATTTTGACTTATAGAAATTCCAAATCAAATTTTTCATGATGTCAGAAATAGGTAGGGACCAAAGAACGTAACTTACTAACGTGCAATCACACACAAGCATGCAGTTAGAATCACCATAGCTTGTTTACGAGTGTGGGCATTTCGCAAGTATTCTCCCTGTGAAAAAAATCCCTTTTGTACAAAACAGTTGTTGTAAAGAGAGGGGTTGGACTTTTTAATTTAATTTGATGATGGGAGCAGATATTTAACGCTTGTAAATCAATTTTCAATTTATCATTTTTGTATTTTGCTTGTATATTTAGTAATAAAAAAATAGGTATACAAATCGCTAATAATGCAAACATTTACATTGCCGTTTAACTGGGTATGTCAAATTTTCAATCCTTTGCTATAATTAACTAATTTTCCGTTTCGTGTGCGAAATTTTGGATTTGCGAACTGGCAATGACGTAGTGACGTTTAACACGTTCGCTGCCACCGAAATTTCGGAGCACAATTTCAGGAGCCAAGTATTAATTTTTTTTAGAAAATGTCGTATTATATGGTCGATAATTTTAGTTTTACGCTGGAGTTACAATCAATGCAACACAACATTTGTTGCCATGCTTTGTCGGTGGAATGAGTTACAATCAATGCAACACAACATTTTCCGTCATCTGTCACTGGCTATATTAACGAAATTGTTGTTTGATAATATGGATCCTTTAAAGTCTCGGAAAGTGATATCAGTGAGTATTTTATCCTTTAAAAGCTGCAGCATATATTGCAAAGCAAAAATGAGACAAAAAAAACAAATTCTGAATTTCATTTGCGTATGACATTTCCCATTTCCCGGACGTTCATAGGAACTGGTGGAATTGAATATCTTCAAAAATGTTGTTGCCATGCCAATTTTGTGGTATGAGCAAACTTTGCTGCGCAGCAAAGTTGTGTTGCATCATTATAACTCATGTGTTCAAACTCGTTTTGTTGTGCAACAATCAGTGACGGCTCGTAGCATAAAAATTTGGGTCGGCCAAAACGGAAGTTATATTTCATAAGTTTAATTTTTTGTAAAGCAAATAAAATTTGATCTTCGTACAAAAATATGTTCCAATGAAAACCACGAAATGTGCTTGAGCATTGTCGTCAAGTGACAGAGAGAGGATGTAAGTGGGGAGGAGAAAGACAAGTGCATTAAAACCTAATGAGTCTGAAAAAAGTACGTCTCTAAAATTAGCAAACAAGCGCAAAGGTTAATTCTCAAAAGCGTATACAATAACATTTTTGATATTCATTCTTTCATATCATGCTTTATAGACAGCGAAACAATTGATTATTTCAGTATAAAAAATATCGTTTTTCTTCAACTAATTTTCCTTATTTTGCTTTTAATGACTAAGTATTGGAACGACATTGAGCTTCAAGCCAACTGTATTAAAAACTAAAAAAACTTTTTTCAACTGAAAATTTGCTTATCTTGTCACATCGTACCAAAGACATTACTAGTTTTCCAAATTAAAAACTGTTCATTATGCATTTCACAAATTAGTTATTCACAACAACGATTAATGTCAAATTAATGTCCAAATCATATGTCCAATTTTTGTTTTATCCTATAAAGTTTTATCCTATAAAAAGATTATTATTTTCAACCACCTTTTTTACTTGTATTATTTTATTTCTGCACCATCTCCACTGCTCACTTTTCAATAAAAACACTTTCCAAAAACCACTTTATAACAGCTTAATGCTGTATAATAACTACACTTTCCTACATAAAACATAAAATCGATAAAAAATATTTATTTTATTTGACCAGCATACATCAAGATTGACTTACTACTTTTACATACACTACCTTTACATACACTTTGTACATACGCGGTAAGAAAATTCGTACTTAACCTTTTTCTATTCATGCAATGCTATTTAACAGAAAATGAATCTCTTCACGAACAGAAAGCATCCCAAGATCGCCTAAAGAGTAACATAACAGAGCGTCTACGCTACATACTGTTCTTAGCCAGCAAATTGCGGCTGGCCGCAGAAATTTTTGCATTGCCTCATCTATATGCGGGGTGTGAAATTCGTTACAAAACACCCAACTAAATAGCTAGTATGAAAATGTTGTTTTGAACGGAGGCTATCTGCAGAGTTTGGAGTATCGTAGACTGTATCAGACACGGCCAGTTTGGTTCGGGCCGCAATCTCGGCCGTGTATTTGCTTGATTTTTGCTTGTACTCGCTGGGTATGATGCGGCCACCGCTTCGTTGGGTGTATGATGCATCGTACTCGTATGTACATATGTTTGAACGGAATGATGTATGTTGAGAGACCCGTTGGCTGGCCGTCGTGGGAACGATGCACTTGATTGATGTTTTGCTCAAGATAGCCGCTTACACAAACCAGGATTGAGGCAAGATTGAAATGAAAACGGTCGAATGCAAACGGGTCGTTTATTCGTTTACACTAGACTATTTCGATGTAACTTTAGTTTGGTCGGAGATTGTGTACGCGGCGTATGAAAAACTTAAGATTGAATAAGGCAGATATAATTAAGAAGTAGAAGTAGAATTAGGAAGTTGTAGTTGTATAGTGCTTAACATTATTTATTTATCTTTCTTATTTTGGGTGATATTAGTCAATTCTTTTGGTACGGCCGGGCCGACCCTGCCGCCCCTGACGAGCCGCCACTGGCAACAATGTTGTGTTGCATTGATTTTAACTCCAGCTTTACAGTTTTTATGAATATTTTAAGTGTTTTTGATGGCTTTCAAATATTGGAAAGAACTGTATCGTATGCCGACACATCGATATCATGCAAATACATGCACGGTTGGATAATGAGCTGAGAAAATTTCAATGGCGCTTGTATCATATGCTGATATAACGGCATCTCACGAGCGTATCTGATGCATCAGCATATGATTCGTCGGCAGCGAACGTATTAACTATTTTTCAGTAAAAAAATAAATAAACGAAAGACGATGTTTTTAGAGGGTACATATATTTCAAAACAAAAAGGTTAAATATATTTCAACCGAAAAATTGAAATATTTCAGCTTCTAAAGGAAAAAATTGACATCTTTATAGAATTATTTTTCTCTATTTATTGTGCGTTTTCTTTTATACTCTTCCCCGCAATTTTCCATTGGCCAAAAAGATCCATTGGCACGAAAAAAACACCATACACATTATTTTGCTTTCGATTGAACCTTGTTGATTTCAAAAGACGAAAATACTTAAAAGGTTAATTTTCAGTCCACCCCCAAACTATGATCATCAAGGAGAGAATCCCATAGAATTTAATTTATAGGAGTTTAAGAAGTAGTGAAGATATCTTGTAGTGTAGTGGCTATAGCACTAGTTCCTGATTAGAATCCAGGTTTGGGTGGAGGACATAACCGCGCTATGAATTAACATAGCCCAAATGAGGAGTAAAGTGAGTCGTGAAACTAATCACCTCATGCTCGTATGCATCAACTGTAAATTTTTGAATGAAGTGGTCTATCAGCTTCAACCCATAGACCCGAAAAGGGTTGCCTTGGGATTAATTTACTTTCAAAAGTAATGAAGAAAAGTGTTTTTACTCTGAAAAGAATCAACATAACACGAAGTACTATGTAACATAGTGCAGTATGTATGGTCGCATACGCTATGTACATCCAAAACATATCTCAAAAGGTGAAATTTTCATTTATTATGGCTTTTTCTGGTATGCATATAGTCTCAACTCTTATGTAACATGGTCCCAAAATACTAGGAACATAATTTCGGCTCATCTCATTAAAGTAGACTAAATCGGCTCTTAAAGAATAGGGCCACGGGTATGAATCAGGATTTAAGCAGGGTTTATTTGTATACACTCAAAAAAAAAATATATCGCTGACAGATATAAAACGACGGAAATATAATATATCTCACATGAGTATATGGGTGTATTTTGAAAGACATAATATATTCACGGCAGATATAATATAAATATTTATCGTATGTAAGCAGAAAAAAAGCTCAGGGGATTGCCCTTTGAAGCGAGTGCTTAGCCATGGCGGTAAGGAGACACATATGGGAGAAGCCGATTACAACTATTCCATTATTCTTCTAAGTGCCACATTTATTTCTCATTTTCTAAAGCGCTAATGTTATTCTTAGTCGCTACTAAAGCTTTAATGTGGCACTTAATCAATGGAGCGCTGGTATTATGCCCAGTCGCTGACTGTTAAGACAACATAAGACGAACAAATACAGCCATGGGCACGGCGGGACTCGAACCCGCGGGTAGTAGATCGCTGCTTTGGACTGACGCGTTAGCGAGCTAAGCTACCGACCCTTTTGCAAGCTCAATCTCAAACTATAAACAAAAGATGGCCCATAATTAGAAACGAAAATAAACCATATATCTACGAAAAGCATATTACATTGTTCAGTGGTCATTTTATACCTGTCGCGTATATAATATACCAACTGTATGGATTTCATATCTATCGCTACCAGAAAACAGAGAAACCCATATAGAACTTATACCTGTAGCGTGCATAATTATGATTGCTGTGTGCATATTTTGTGTACCCGAGTTATATTTTTTACCTGAAAGCCAAATTTTACTTAAAATGAGTATAACTCTGGATTTCCATATACTCATAATATCTTTTAAATCAATAGTTATACCTGTTGCTTGTATATGTTATGTATCACACATAAATAGAACAAAAATATATTTGTAGGGGCAATTTTGTGCCCACTACAGTTAATTATGTCTATTACGGATATTATTATTTTTGCTACACATATAGCAGAGCGAATTTTTTTTTGTGTGTAGTTTGCAACCTATGATATCTAGCGGCTATTCTTATCAATTTTTCGCTATGCAGTATACGCTATGCTCTATCACAATCCCGAAATCAACTATGTATGTAGTGCCAAAAGTATGTAACTTATCGCTTCGCTACTTTAAGATTTCAGTAGGTTTAATTAAAAATAATATACCATATCCCAGTTGCTGCAGTTTTAAACGACGCAAATGTCGCAGTTAGCTTAATTGTTTGAGTTTCATTTCGCGCGGACAAAAAAGAATGATCCAGAAATCTAACCGTGTATCAACAGCCTATTGTCTACGTAACCTATTTTGACTGACCAAATACTAGTGTTTCTATGAGGTTTGCATTTCTCCATAAATATCCCATGTATTTATAAAATCATTTCTATTTTTTCACTACCGTAGAAAACTTTGCACAAAGTTAACATACTCAAGTTGTCCATCTTCCATTATTCTGGTTAGTCATCTTGAAAACAAAGGGAAACACTAAATTTATGGTAGCAGTTTATTGTGAGTGCTAAAATCTGTTCATATTTTCTCTTCTAGTATTCTCTTCTTATAATTTGGTTATGTTCCACCTATTTTAAGCTGCCTCATCTTTGTCAAGATGAAGCAATCAGAAACAACAAGAACAAAAAATCTTCTTTTCATCATTTTTGATGCTGATGATGACTATGAGCTATTTCTTTTGCTAAAAGTTATTTTGATGAGCCAAATCAAAATAAAAGTGGAAAATTTGAAAAAAAAGACAATTTTATGCCAAAACAGAGCTCAAACATAAAAAAATCGAAGAAATATGAGATGAAATTAAAATAATAGAAGAAGAATAAAAAAAAAGAAAGATAGGAACTTCTGGTATATAGTGCAGCATTTATGATCGTATGCGTTGTATACATGGCACCTTGTGCTATATTATATAGCTTAAAAGGCCAAATTCCCATATATTGTCGTATTTTCATCTCTCAACACCTACGTAACATCGCTCCAATTATTCTTAATACAATATTCCATATATTTATAAAATCACTTATTTCTTCCCACATTTGTCAAAATCCCAAAATTGTCTAAAACGAGGATAATTTTTAATTTTTAATGCAATTCATACATGGCTCTTTGCAAGCTATAATGCATATTGCCTACTTCTATAAATTTTCCTTGCCAAATTTTTGGTAGTGATGACTGCATCGGAAGCCACAGGTACAAAAAGACTTAAGGAGTTCCCGACGGCTAAAATGTTCATATTTAAAAAAATCAAACAGTTGATGCTCATTGCCATCATGAAGAATTTATCAAACAAAAATTAAATGGTACCATCTCTTGGCTTGATAGAGACAAAATTAATGGTTCTTGTAGCTGATTGCTCGCACTGACACCAAAAGTATGTATATCAAACCTAATTCACGTTGCGACCGATTTGCTCTGTGAATTTTACTTGGATTCGATTGATTTTTCAAAATTCAAGCATACTTTACTTACGTTTCCTTGTGTTCACAAGTTTACTTATGTTCATTGCAGGGTGATTAATTTTTGAAGTTTTGAATGACCAAAAAATTCGTTGCTGTTCCTATCCCAATTTTGCAACCAAAAACCTGTCAAGCTTAGGTTATAATTAAATTAACCTCCAGAGTTCAATTTGCTTTAATCTGAGGTCTGTATTGGAAGTAATAGGGGAAGAAAATATTTTTAATTTGTCTCGGCTGACGATTTTTCAAGATGTGTCCAGATCCAAAGGGTTGTCAGATTTTCAAATCACTTCTAAATCACTCCTACACAAAACCAATATATCTTGTGAATGTCATATTGATTTGATGATCCGGTCGTGAGCACTCTCGAATTTGGAACAAATATGTTAATTGGTTTAATTTGGTTTATGGAATTTGGAAAATTTTAAGCTGAGGATAGACAGAGTAAATTGATTAAAAAACAAAATTTTTGATAAGGCTCAATAATATGAAGGATTTTTTCACGTGTTTGCTGTAATGTAACTACATCAAAAATCACACAAGTGCTAATATGTAAAGCCATGTAATATATCCCCCGAATCCATGCATTAAAGCCCTGATAAAAAGCAAATTTAAAGCAAAACCGTCCCCGTTTTTGACAATTGAAGGAGATGTAAATATATTTTCATCAATGCAATTTTATACGAGTATCTTAATTTTTAAATTATTACGAATAAATCCTGCTCGAATTCGGATTCAAATCCGTGGTCCTATTTTTCAAGAGCCGATGCTCTACCCACTAGGCTACACGGGCTTATTAGAAAGCTAATGTCATTTAGGATTCTTTGGTGATATGTGCAGATATTATGTTCATAGAAGTTTGGGGTTTGCGTACGGCTTTCTGTACGTAACGGCTTTTCTGCTGCATAGCAGAAAAGCCGTTAACCTTGGGAATTTGTCCTCTTATCTATATTTTGTAGGTCACAGTACTGTGTACATAGCATATGCGACCATAAGTGCTGCGCTATGCTACACAAGAATACGCGCTATGTAGATTTTTCCAGTGTGGAGAGCAACTTGATTCAATGCGAGAATAAAAATTATAAACTGAAGAGGCGAAATAAACAACTCATGAAATATATTAAATCAATATAGCGATTTGATTGGATTAAAAAGTAATTCAGAGAAAATAATCAAAAATATGTTTCCAAGTATTTTATAAATAATCAAATATTTTCTATAAATTTTTGTTGGGCATTGTTAAATGCATAATTTAACACTTTGATATTTCTTATTACCACCAAAAGGAATAATACAGTAAAGTCAAACTAATTATGGGTTGCTTTAACAATTTTCACTGTTAAAAGCAGGGCTGTGTCAGTCAGAGTCAGGAGTCGGAGTCGAGGAGTCGAACAATTTTTAATGAAGTCGGAGTCGAAGCTAATTTTCATCAGTCGACTCTGACTCTGAAATTCATCATCAAGCCTAAAAATTGGTGGACTATTTTTCAATTTTTGACTGGATTGGGAAGAACCTAGAAAACTTCTAGAGCTGCTTTATCAACCTTATATAATGACGAAAGAATTTCAGGCAGATGACCTTACACCTGTTTTTTTTTTTACAAAAATGGAAAAATCTTATATTTCGCCTTTCAAAAATGAATGGAAACTTGGTCGATGCATTAAAAAATTCACTTCTTCGTAGAGAAATTTGTCTCTTAGATAATGAAGTCCTTTTAGCTGCTACATATGTAGATCCTTCGGTCCGGGTTATCCTGATAGAAGACCAGCAAGCGCGTGCTAAAATTGCGTTATGCGAATTAACTATTCGTATGAAAGGATTGCATACGGAAAGTGAAGCCATGGCTAGACCACAGCAGAGAACCATTCAGTCGTCATCACTTCCCCCAAGTACTGAAGTTGATGATGAAAATGAATTCGCAAAATATCTTGACGAACAAGAATGAGCAAAGCGGCAGCGCTTAAGCTTGGAAAAAAGTAACGAAGGAGGAAATTCATCGGAACTGGAAGCATTGAAATTGGATTTTTATAGGGCACTGAATGATGTTGAGAAGTTTGACCGAAGTTAGTTTTGGAAGTAGAAGATGCCATAACGAAGTATCCCGAAATCGTCCAAAATGCAGCATTACTCGTTACGGCATTGCCTCGACTCAAGTATTTGTGGAACGCTTGTTTTCTACCCTTAAAATAATTAAATCGGATTTAAGAGTAGCGATGATGTCAGATCTGATTGAAGCAATATTATTTTTAAGAACTAACTCGAATTAAGTGTTTTCGGTGTTTTTATATTAGTGTGTGAAATGCAATAGGAATATTTTCTATTTCGAAATAAATCTCTTTGACAATATAGCGTAACATTATAATTTAATGTTGCTAAAGGAAACAAACTAGTAAGAAAATATGATCTAATTGTAAGACAAAAAACGATTTTAACCTTCTGGCTTTAACTGCATATTAGAGCTACGAATGTTTCGAGTAGAAGTACGGAGTTCGGAGTCGTTATTCGGGAGTCGGAGTCGCAAATGTTAGAAGGATTATCATTGGAGTCGGAGTCGCAAGTTTTTCTTCCCGACTCCACAGCCCTGGTTAAAAGTCATCCAACAGCAAAAATTGTTGAATTAACTGCTATCTTCCAGTTGTTGATCTAGGAACGGATCGATTGTTGAAACAACGGTAGTAACTGTTGATATGAACATAATTTCTGTTAAATTTAACAGAGATGATAGTTGTGTGAACAAATAATAAAATGTCATAAAAACAGAACTCTTGCTGTTTTGAGCGAAGTTTCTGTCAAGATAGTCGCATCATTAACAGTTGTCTTCTGTTGATTTGAAAGAAGATTCGGTTGAAATAAGTAGTATAAGCTTACCTATACACATTTTTCTTGAAATCATATCTTATTTTATTTTATACAAGCCGATAGTTCGATTAAATAATCACTTTATTTATGAAATTAAAATAATAACATTTCCTTTTTTTATAAATATTTCTTGGAGGTTTTTTTTACATAGTTGCAAGCTTAATATATAAACGTTTCAGTTTTTTAGATTGCAATGGCATGAAAGTTCACAAAAGTTTTACAAGTTTTTATTTCTTAAGTAACATATGCCATCACTCATGTTATAAACATGTAACAGAGGACTATTGAAAAAAGCAAGATTATTTAAAGCAAAGTGATTTCTATTTACTCCAACAATATAAGACTGGTAATGCTTATCAAAGCTATCCAGCTGTATTTCAGATGAAAGAATCATTAAGTTTTTCTTTTTGTCTATAAACATCCCTTCCATTTTATATAAACGCAGTTTTCAAATACTTTGGCTAAGTAACATTCTTTTTATAAACAGTTTCAGTATATATTACATTATTTATCACTTGGAAATTATCAAATTGTAAATTTAAAGCTTCAAAGTATCTCGAATGATGATTAATATCTGATTTGTCGCCATGAGTGTATATAAGTAAACCTGGGAACGATTTATTTCAATTCAGCTAATCCAAATTATCAATATCACGCTTGCTTCAAGTGGCGAGTTGCTTCCAAAGGATAGTGTTAGTGAAATGATGTTAACGAGTTGGTTCGTTTTGATCCACTTCATAACGTTTTTCAGCGCGGATGTTATCTCAACTTCTTCAACAAACTTTGTGAAAGAAATAGCACAAATCTACCAAAACTGAAATGTTAACGTTAATTAAGTAACTTGAGCTTAAGATCGAAAGTAACATGCTGCAATTGAGTATTCATCGTCTCCTTTTTCCATATGTTAATTTTCTCCCTCAAGTTTGTTTGTTTTTGGCATTTGCTTCGTTTATGTATCGAATCTCTTCAACCCCAACCCCTGCGAGTATAAACCAAGGAATTATTCACTCGATCAGCATCCTCAGATCTTGATCAATAGCCTCAAAGAAATTTCACCCTACAAATTATTTGACATCCTCTTCTCCATATTCCATAATTTCAACAGCTCCATTAGCTGTATATCGTCAACAGCACATGCGTCCTAATTTAACACGAGGTACTGGAAATTGTCTTCCTCCATCCTTTAATACTCACACTTTTAACTAATTACAATTTTCTTTTAAACATTTACCACATCTTCACAGCATCGCGTTCTTCCAGACAGTGCGATAAATGACAAATTTGTCTTCTCCATCTGGTATAATAACAGTTAAACTGTTGTTCTTACAGATGAAGCTGTTATCAGCACAGTGTACAATTGTAATTAACGGATAAAATTTGTTAAAACAACAGAAATTTGTGGATAGTTCAACAGCAAAGTATAAAATACGACCTCAACGGTTCTGACTGTTGAATTTACTGTGCATTTTTCTCTGAATGAGCTCCCTAAGTACTGTAGAATTGATAACTCTTAATTTTGTAATAAAAATTTGTTCATCTAAAGGTTTCCTCTCTAGTAGTCAATTGCATGTCTAATATTTTTTCAATAAATTTTACAATCTAATATTTTTTCTTATATTCGTATGAATAACCGGCTGTTTCTTGAAAACCTCCCTGAAAACTGAGTATAAACACTGTTTTCTACGCTGTCTTTCTTAGAAAAATCTGTTCGAGCGGCCGCTTAACGTAATGACAGTCACGAACTGAGTAAATAACTCGCAATAAACGTCTGAATATTCACAAAAGAAACTTACATACTGGACATATAAGATCAATTGATCAACTATTGAACCTTCTAAGTCATCGCTTATGCTCTCAACCTCGACTATTTTCTATTTTAATAAACAAATACCAAATATTCTAATCTTGAACAATTACACTTTCAATTATCTGGAAATTAATTTGATTTGAAAACCTCATCAACATCATGAATTACCTTGTCTGTTTTCAATATTGGCCGATTAGCGAACATCGTGATCGGCAAAGTACATAGCGCCAGTCAAGCATTTTCAAAATCGTACTCGTACCAACTTGGTACTTGCATTGAAGTCAGTCGATTCATTAGAATACTTAGACTCAGTCGATTTCGATCGGACAACATATGGTTGCGTCGGAATCACTTCGAATTCAGCAACTGCACTTTAAATGCTATGCAATTAAAATAACAAGCTCGGAAACAACATTCGAAATTAATTCGAAACCATATAAGGAAATAAGAGGTCCGAATGGTTGGTTCGATAAGTAACTGCAAATTACTCATATGTGCAGCGGTTTCCTTGACTATTCCAGATGCAGTACTATTTTATACCTTAATTTGGTTGGTAGCGTTTGGATAGCGGGAACGAATGATATACTTGAGTTTGTTAAAGTAAACTGAGAATTATTTCATTTTAACCATATAAACATTGAAGTGAATATGCTTTTTAATTTACATGAATGATGTAAATAAAAAAACGATTTAAGTTCTTCGATAAAACTATAAATAGAACATGCGAAACCGAAAAACATTATTGTTAATCTCTATTTCTTAACACCACTATTTCCAATACACTAAGAATATCCATAGTCTAATGCTTATTTCGGTTATTTAAGCGATTTAAGTCTGTACCTGTTACAGAGGCAACCATAAGCAGCAAAATTAACATAACCAAAAAACTCAGCTATGGTTATTAAACGAGTCAATTCATTAATTTAATTGAAACGCGTGCTATTCGTTACCGAGCTGGTGCTTAATTGACCATGCCAGCAGTTACAAACACACCAAGTATTATCGAATTAATACTACAAAAGCAACTTGAGCTGGAAGAAATTAGATACAGTCCGAGTCGATTTAGTTAGGTACTGAAGGAGACTATGCAAGGCAATGCAATGAAAATCTGCTCAGAAATCGATTTCCGAATTTTTCATAGCTTCAATTTTCATTGCAGCTGAGTAACTACAATTTGCCACACCAGTTATTGATAGCGGTGAGTGAACAGTAATAGTTTGCGGCATGACAAGTTACATAATAACGAGAAATTTATCATGGTAATATGCATAAGAGCACAGAGGACTCAAAAATTTACTTTGAAATCGTAACAGATGGAAAGTCATTTATATTGAAAATTGGCAAATCTGATTCTAACAAAAAACCGCCTTTCACACAAAAAAAAACAATACTCGCGCATGGTTTCGCGTGAAATTCTGTTAGCGTTTCAAATTTAGCTCTCCCTATAATAACTATCCAATACTCTCTACGAAAGGATACGATTCGATTAGTTGAACGCGTGTGTAACATTTGGGTCGATCACTTAAATAGCATAACTACATTCACATAATAAAAGGCTTTTGCAACGTAATCCCACATATCACCCTACAAAGCACCGCTATCCAAACCTCGTTCCGTACAATGAGTCGAAACGGAGAAATGTACATATTTAACTGACGTTACAGAACGCAAACGATACAACCCTGTAAGCTCAGACCTGACATTGCTGTCATGTTGAATATAGGATTGTAGCCATGTATATCTTGGCACTGACTCCATTTCCCGCACATTTCAGCATTTTCATTTCGGCTACGTAACTTTCCATTTGAATAGGACCGAATGGGAAGTACTTTTTACATAAGGGATACGTTCGAGTGGTGAATGATACAATGGCGGCATTAGGGCGGTCTGAACTCACCCTGATGTACCGTATTTGCCTGGAGTCCTTTGGGTCGATTTGCTCTGTTCGTGTCGCACATAGACGACGAGTATTATGTAACCAGGAACACAACGAGGATACAAGGATATAGCACATTAAATGATATGTCGTCTACAAATTGCTACAAGCCATACATCCCTTCGGGCGAACGCATACAATGGGGCTCAGTATTTCACCGCCATATCACTTTTTGGTTAACATTCACTTCACCCTATCTCCAGGACTGACGGTGCGCCGTGCGGTGCTGTAGTTTTCGGTTTCATTATTCGGACGGAATCAAATTGAAATTTTGTTGCTGGAAAGCCTTTCACGTCAACCCTCCGAGTGAATGTGAATGGTAATCATAATAATAATCGGATAGAGTATTCATTAGATGAGAAGCATTCGGCTCACCAACTCGCCTTGGCTCAACAATTTCTATAGATTTTAGCGCCCCGGGCATTCATGTCCTGGCGATATGGCACTACCATATGCATGGCGATGAATGGAGCGGACCCATTTCAATGATAGCGAGCGGCGGCAAAAGGACTTTTATGTACAATACCAAACGTCGAAGCAACGACCGGGCTGAAGTGAACATGTTCGTGGCTGTGCAATAATGAAATGAAAACGAAAATGGAACGAGATGTTAGTGAAAAGATGGATTACGTGATTTATTTAGGATATTACGCTTTTCGAGGTTTCAGTGAAGTAGATGGTTGTTTCGATGATGGATATCATTTGGTGTGTACCTTGCAGGACTATGTCGATGTAGAAATGAGAAAGAGCACGTTCGAAATGACGTTTTAGATGAGTGATATGTTGACAAGGTTTGGGGGTTGATTTATAGATAGATGGGTACGTAGTTCTGGATTCGAATTTGAAACTTAACTAAAACTTGGTTTGATAAACGAGCGTTTTCAAGCATCCGGGTTTTCTGGAATATGTTTTAGGGTAGTGATTCTATGAGTGAAAACTTTTCAAATTGAACATTAAAGCGTGCTAGTCATAGATGTTTGGGAAAAAGCGGAAATAATGAGAGAAGGCAAATGAATTTCGTGATAAGATACCTGCATATGATCTACCGACGGTAGCTCCGATGCTTGATTTTTTACGTTGTACCACTCACAATACCTAAATTTTGAAGCATCTGGTCTTGAAAATAATTTAATAATGGTTTAAAAAGGGCATAGCTTTTGATAAGATGTAAAAAAATATTGATAAAGCTTCATTTTCATGCAATTATCGCTTAACTTAGTAATTTGAGGCCTTATAGATTTCCTACTTTATTGCTCCCTATATTTCAAGTGTTGTTAATGATTAGCAGTTTTATTTATTTACATAAAATTTTTATTGTTTCCTGGTTAGTGAGAAAGTGTTATAAGTCAAGTACATATAAAATGTCTTTGCGAATTTTATGAGTTTCCGACGTTTCCAGTCAAGCAGCACTTGGCAGTAAACTAAGCTGAATGCTCTGAGATCTGAACAAATGCATGGGAATTTATTTCTAAAGTCTGTATACACTGCCAGTCAACTGGTTTGACACTAATATTTCAGGATACGCAGGAGCTATGAATGAGCTCAGAATAAATATTTTTTAAATAAACTTAAGTCTTATTTTAGTGAATTGAAAAAAATAATAATTTAATAATGAGCAAGAAAAATCGCCTGTCAAATGAAGGAAGAAGGACACTCCGCTAGGCAAATCACTGGGAAAGTTGGACGAAGTGCTAATGGTAGGTGATTTTTGAATTTTCGGGAAATAATATAAAAGAAGAGTTGAACGAGAACGACGAAACATTTTGAGAATTGTATTCAAATTTGCGTTGACTGCATGTCAAATTCGTGAGAAATTTAATACTTCTGCCAGCGTGTGTACTGCAGGAAAGATCCTTAAGCAAAGCGCTACGTTGAAAAGTCTCCGTTCAATACAGAAACCATTTTTAACAGAAAAAAAACTGTAGCGCACCTTAACCGCTAAAAATACTAATGTTCGATGAACAATAAAAGAATCTTGCGGATTTTGAGTGTATATTTTACCACACGTGCTCCAACCTGTTTTGAATGCAAAACCACTTTGATCTTAACAATGCATTTAAACTCATAGGGTGGAAAGGATTTTAGGACTACCACTTGCATGAATTTCCAGATTTAGGAAAGCCAAACACTGCAAAACTTTGAAAGCAGCATAACATAGGATAAACAAAGAAAATGCTCAGTGCATGCAATACTTTACCAGCACTGCAGCTTAAAGTCTCTCACAATTGCCTCACGTCAAAGTCAAATAACTTTATCGATCTCGATTTTATCCGATGACTTCGTCGAAAGTTACAGGGATAGAAAGATGTTTGGAATCAAAAAACGAAAGATGTTTGGGACCCAAAAGTTTCTAGATATTAGAAAATTTAAACATTGGTAACTTATTTTCATTGTAAATGTTCGCAATATGAATACTAAATGTAAGTATTGATTGATACGAAAATAACAAAAAAGCTGGCAACCCTATCATGGATTTTTAACCAGATTCTTTCTGAATAATGCCTATAATAAGTTCCATTTATCAAAAGAAATTCCTTTTGATTTCATGACTGCACTGGAAGTTATAGGACAAAAAGCTTCATTTTCCTCAGCGAATTTTCATAACCCAAGACACCAACATTACCATAGCTGGCAGCACCAACCGAATTTTCCAACCTAATTTCTACCAAACACGGCTTAAAGTACAATTCAGTTACCGTGTCAAATTCATGCAAATCTGGTATCTGAATCAGAGTTCATAGGGCAAAAAGCAGTTTTTTCTTTATCATTTTTCAAGATGGTACCACTGGCACAGAGTTGCCCGCATTCCCAAATCGCTTCTATCAGACTTGGTCCTACTTAAAACCAATTCACTCTGTGAATTTCAACTTTATCCGATAATTGGGTCGTGAGTTCTTGTGAACAGAAGTTTTTGATGCTTAAAATATAGGTTAACTAAAGGAGGGCTACCGTTCTTGTCCGATGTGAAATTTCAAAAGTTTTGCTTTGGTTGTATAGACAAAGCATAACATTTTTCTATGAGTTGGTTTTCATTGTAAAAAACGAAAATTTTTCATTAGAGTCGATGGTTTGAAGGTTTTAACTTTCAATGCCTGCCGCAGCTGCAGGGTTGCACATTTATAAAAACGCACACGCGTCTAAATAAAATCAACATATCCTTTAAGTTTCGTAATGATTTGATAATATGGTCAAAAGTTATTGCAATTCAAAAATTTTCAAATTTTCCCTATCTTATTTTAGGCGCCTATCGCACACATAGGGTTAAAAATTTCAAAAATATGATCATATTGACATTAAGAACCCGTTTGAAATTCATTCTATAAACTTTGTTATTGTAAAAGTTATTTGTTATTTGTAAAAGTTAAAGATCATTAGTTTTTTGTAAAACTGGGCACTGGGCACTATCCTGAAAATTTCAGTTCAATCGAATGGCGGGTTCCTGAGATTTTTTCACTGAAGTATTTGATGATATATATATATATATATATATATATATATATATATATATATATATATATATATATATATATATCATGAAATTTTGCTTGCGTCAAATCAGCACGGAGACCGCAGGCATCTTCGACATTTACCTGTCAGGAGTGCAGCGAAATAAAGCCGTGCCACGTCTTGAGGTTGCTTAATTTAACCAACGCTAACATCCAACAAGTATGTACTACCAGCGAAGCTCTAAAGGATGATAGCTCCACCATCGCTGGCCTAGTACACGGCATATCTTCAGCTCTCTCACCGTTTTTCGAAACTTTGACTGACATCAGGTCGCATCTGGACGACATAAGATACATTAAAGACAGCATCTCTAGTTTAAATGATAAGTACGACGCTATTCTTGGTAGAATTAAGAATCTAGAATGCAAAACTGGACTGTTGAATGAATCAATAATAGATTTGCAACCGCTGGAACAAGCGAATGTACAGTTTTTGCCACCTACATCTGATAAACACCTACAGTCACTTAATGACAAAGTTGATAGGATCTTTTCGACTCTGAGTGGCTGCGCTACGTCATCTTTAAACATTGCTCGCCGCACTTCTAGTTGCCAGACTGACGTATTAGAGTATCCTCACGGCGCTCGTGAAAATACAAAACCCAGGAATTCTTCCTCCTGTCAGGCTGATAGCTTAGACCATAGCAGCCCAATCACAGGTGCCAGAAAAGCATCGAATAAAGAAAGGGGGATAAGACGCAAGCAGTCTAAATCAATCGACAACTCCCCGGCAGGTGACAAAGAGGTGGAAACAACGAAAATCATTCTTACAGAAGGATCTGAGAAATCAGATAAAGAAGGAAATGCGAACTTCCTCACACACGAAACAAACAGCGCTCGCCCAGTTCCTGCTAGATCCGGAGCTGAAACTTTTAGTTGCAAGCTCAATGGTGTGGTGAAGCCTCGGGTGTTATTCTTATCAAGGCTTGCTCCAACTACTACCCCCGACGATGTGAAAAACAATATCATTGACATCCTACACCACACTAAAAACTTTTTACCTTCTGACTCCATTTCGGTTGCGAAAATTGGTCAGCATCCTCGGGTGTCATCGTTTAAGGATTGCTCGTTCCGGATTGCTCCTTTAATACCATCACACAGCCCAGTTTCTGGCCTTTGAACGCAATCGTCCGTGAATTTACACCAACAAATCGTGCTACGGCTGGTAAATCTCTGTCAAAAAACGACTCGAAAACATGTCAATCTTCTATGCCAACATGAGCGGCATGCGATCTAAAGCTAACGAATTTTACACGTACAATCTTTCTTCAGACTTTCATGTCGTAGCTTTAACTGAAACTTGGCTCTGCGCGAAGATATTGAATACAGAACTATTTGATTCGCGGTTTTCTGTCTTCCGTAAAGATCGTCATGGACTTTTACTCGACGCCCCGGTAGGTGGGGGCGTATTGCTTGCCGTGCGCAGTTCGGATCGCGTATCAGAAGTAATCATACCAAACACCGATAGCTAGGAACTTGTCTGTGCTCGTGTGGACCTGGGAATGGCTCAACTCTATTTAGCAGTTTTATATATCCCTCCTAATTCAGCATCGATTTGTTATGAGCAAGTACTTAACGCCACTCATCATTTATGTGACCTATTAGATGGAAAAGATGAACTCATCCTCATGGGTGACTTCAACCTACCCAGAATTACTTGGAACTTATCTGACGACGGCTTCACATTAGCCCCAACCTTTTCTCGTGGTAATCGCCCATACGCCGAGGAGTTTATAAACGGAATGCTTGCGTGCGGATTAAACCAAGTAAACAGCATTTTGAACAGTCATGGAAGATTATTGGATCTAGTTTTTACTTCAAACGCCTACCCGTCCGAGGTCAAGCACTGTCCATCATCTCTCTGCGATTCAAGACATCATGAACCAGTTCTAATCATCTACGAAATCAATACATCTCTAAGCACTCCTTTGCATAACTCACCGTGTCAATTTAACTTTAAGAAAGTCGACTTGGATGTACTAAATGATCTCATCGCAGGGTGTGATTGGTCCACTGTGTTGTTAGAAAAAGACATTAATAAGGCAGTGTACAATTTTCATTCAATTCTTTTTGGATGCTTTACCCAGTTTGTACCAGTCTCTTTCCCTAACAATTGCAATAAAGTTCCATGGAAATCGAAGGCAATACGCCATATAAAAAATTTAAAATCTAAAGCTTGGAAAAGATATTGCTCGTCTCGTTCTGTTTCTGACTTTTTGGTTTTTGTAGAGTTGAAAAATATTTATCACTCCGAGGTCGAAAGTTCTTACCAAATTCACCTTAAAAACCTTAATTCTACTTTTCAACAGCAGCCTAAAAGGTTTTGGAATTTTATTAATTCCAAGAGATTCCATGATGGGTATCCCACCACGTTTAACTCAGACGACATGGCCATTTCCGATCCATTAACTATTAGTAATATTTTCGCTAATTATTTCCGTACCGCATATAATACGGAACCTTCTACTAATAGTAATAATTATAATGACAACTTGACAATGATCCCAACTTCTTCTTTGGGAATGAAAGACTTGTTTATAGACAAAGATACCATTTTAACGTTTTCTAGGAAGTTGGACAATAATTTGACACCAGGCCCTGACGGCATTCCTAGCGCTATCTTAAAATATTGTATCTCCTCCCTGTCTCCTATCCTTGCCTACCTATTTAACCTTTCTCTGTCGCTCGGTATTTTTCCAAGTGGTTGGAAATACGCAATTGTTACACCTATTCATAAAAAAGGCAATAGAAATGTTGTAGGCAATTATCGTCCCATCGCAAAACTTCCATGTGTTGCTAAACTATTTGAAGCGATAATCAGCAATGTTGTGGCGTTTCATACTAAATCAATATTATCTCCTTTCCAACATGGTTTCTTGAAAGGCAAATCCACAACTACCAACCTGCTCGAGTTTTCCAACATTGTTATCCCATCAATCGAGGCAGGATTTCAGGTAGACTGTATTTACACTGACTTCACGAAGGCTTTTGATAAGCTGGATCATTCCATTTTATTGTGTAAATTGTCCTCGTTTAACTTTCCTCAGCTATTTATTTCCTGGATAGCATCTTATTTGGAATGTCGTACCCAATGCGTATCCTTCCGTGGCGCCCTATCGTCTGAAATTGCTGTCTTATCTGGTGTTCCTCAAGGTAGTCACTCAGGGCCTCTACTTTTTCTTTTATACATAAATGACCTACCATCTGTCCTGAAACATTCATCAATTTTACTATATGCTGATGACGCCAAAATCTTTAAAAAGGTATCTAATATTCACGACTGCTTGGAACTTCAAGCTGACCTTAATAACCTCACGACCTGGTGTGACCTTAATAAATTAGTAATTAATATTGACAAGTGTACCGTTGTTTCGTACACGCGTAAAATTAATCCGTTGAGCTTTGAATACTCTTTGAATAGTATTCCCTTAAGATATTCTGACAAAGTACTCGATTTAGGAGTACTTCTAAACAATTCTTTTACTTTTGACGATCATATTAACGCCATCTTATCAAAAGCTTCATCTACCTTGGGTTTTGTGAGGAGGCGATCCAAAGAGTTTCATGACATACATCTTACTAAGATTCTTTTTTGTGCGTTAGTAAGACCAATACTTGAATATGCGTGTATAGTTTGGGCGCCTTATCAGTAGGTTTATGTGGACCGTATCGAGTCCATTCAGAAAAAATTTCTTCGGTTTTGTTTGCGTGAATTAGCTTGGTCAGATCCTCTTCACTTGCCTCCTTACATTAATCGACTTAACTTACTGGCCATGAATACACTTAATCGGAGACGAGAAAATTTCAAAACTATCTTTGCTGTTAAGATCCTCATGGGTAACATTTCATGTGAAAACCTTTTAGGTTTATTTGGCCTCAATACCAAGGGTCACAGAATGAGACAAGTCAACATTTTATCTGTCCCTGCCTATCGGACCAACTACGCCTTTAATGAGCCCGTTTCGTGCATCAAAAGAAATTTCAACGATGATTATCATCAATTTGATTTTAATTTATCTGTATCATCTTTGAAAAAGAGCTTAGCCAAAAACAGTCCATTTTGACTGATTTGTTGTAATTTTTATATCTGTAAATACTACTAGTCTGTATTAGACGAAATTCTTTGAAAATAAATAAAAATAAATATATATATATATATATATATATATATATTTATATATATATATATATATATATATATATATATATATATATATATATATATATATATATATATATATATATATATATATATATATATATATATATATATATAGAAATGTGATTTTTTGGTCAAAAATCGCAATCATCATTAATTTGTTTCTATAATTTTATTTTATTTTCAAATTTTACGGCTGTGTCGATAGGGATTAAGTCCGCGATTATCCTGGATGATTTTCGTCTTTAAGCAGGCAAAGGTGTTTTCACTTTTTATTTCCATCTTGTTTGAAAGAGGATTTCGGTGGGTCCACTTGAAAATATTTCGATTTTTCATTTACCAAACATAACTGAGCTGGATTGAATGATACACATCCTGTTGAGCTTTGCATGTTTCAGTGACATATCGCATCGTTTCATAAATTGATAAAATTCATATAAGTCTGTACGAGTCAAAAGTCTGTGAGTCATTACGATTGAAAGAAAGTTGGAGCATGAGAAACTGGTTTCTTTACATTGTAATTTTAAGCAAACATTGTCCTTCCGTTTGCAGGTAACATTTAAATTTATTTAAATGCCATGTCTTTCAGTTCATACCAAACCGATATGGGAATTAACATAAAATCTCTCAAAAACCACATAAATCTTGATTCATGCCCAATTAAAACGGGTATAAAACAATTCGTATTGAGTCTTCCGAAGAATTAAACTTGACGACTTCAGCATTACATTAACGAGGTCAAATAAGCGTGTCTGACACATGTGCCATCTGAACAAAAGGCCTATCGTAGCTCAAACGTGCTGTCCAGAGTAATTGAAGCGCTGCTGTCAGCCAAGCTGGATGAAAGGATGAAAATTTCCAACTACTGGTCACTGGAAATCCATCATCATACTACACTCAACACAAAAAGACGCCAAAATGGTTGAATTTCGTCTCATTTATTGTGGCAATTGTACTCGAACCGGCATACTTACAATCATTGATCCGAAGGAAAAAACCTGAGCTGGTGATGATTATGACGATGATGAGTCGAAGCGTCGTCGAGTTGAAGACACGCTTAAAAGGTTTTCGATGTTTCATTTCAATTTCGCGCCTATCTCACTCTTGAATCTGTATTGTATTGCATAGTAGCTTATAAACAGATATTATTCACTTTTCTCTATCAATTGATGACCGGCAGCGTTCCCGGCTCGCTGTCCCGACTCGAATCGCTTTGCTTCGGAACAGAGCCGCCGAGTGTTTGCCTTCGGACAAGGAGCCACGTAGAAATTCCCATTCTTGTGGTGTCATCGTCTCGTCAAGCGTTGAATTTATCATGATATGAAAAACTCATTTTATTTAACACAGTGGATAATTGCAGAGTGAAGTGGTTAACGACATGAACAGAGCCAAGTCGCATTATAATCATTTAATGTCTCATCTTGGATCCAGCTCAGCTCAGGGGTTCACACTTCTTGGCCTGCTGAGTTCGATGTGCGAATTCTCGATGGAGAACATTCGGAGTGAAAATAATGACAGCTTGCGGTTTTTATGGAAAAGTATTAAAATGTACTTGAACAGGCTCGCACTTCAATTGGGACACTGGCCAATGCTTTGAAGAAATGAGTCCCGCTATAAAAGAAGATTTCTACTAGTTATAGCTGCGAAATTCCTTCAGTTGTCAACGTATCTCAGTTTTGTGATTGTTTTGGATGAATAAGTTTTCAGAGGAAAAATATGCTGCGGTTTGAAAGTATCTATTATCTGAATCTATTTTCCCCTAAATTTTCCCATCAAATATTTTGCAGTCGAAGAAGTTTTTCGACAAAGACTATTCAGACTCTAGGGTATCAAACTATCAGCACACTTAACACTTTTAATACTCTCCCAACTGAAGCCAGCAGCAACCACCACTCTACAATAATATCAGTCATAATCGAAGATCCTCGGAATCAGATGGCTGGCTGCAGTGTTTGTTGAGTTAACACAATAATCGCTCCTCGGCGAGTATTCTTCAAATTCATTCGAAATAATTATTTTAATGTGCCCTCCACGGTGCCGAAACATTTTTTCAGTGTTTCTGCAAGTCACCGCCATTCAGACTGGGACGTTTTACCGCATTGTGCGTTTTTCGCCCGCGTTTAGAGCTCAGCGTCTCATTTCGACCATTTCGAGCTGAACGAAGCCAGTTGAAAGATGGTAGTTGCAATTGAAGTGAATGAAACGTATCCACCGTTGACGGCGCACTTGGTTGTTTCGAGTGGTTTGGTTTCAGTGCTTTGCGACAGAGAAGACATGAAGAAGTATTAAAAATATTGATATGATTTTATGACAATGCTGCCAGACTGCATGGATAAAAACTAACTTCCAAGCTGTGGTACTTAAAACAGCTATATGTTCTCCGAATTTTGTCATGTAAAAACAACAAAATATTTTCATATACGTACCATATTTTTTTGAGCGCCAACGATGAAAGTCACATAAATTATCGTTGAAAATATTGTCGAAATCACATTACAAATAAAGCTGGTAGCCCTTGTTCTATAGCATCTCGAACTCCATACAAAAAGCATCTTGTACGTCACGTACACAAGATGCTCTTCAAAAGGTGTATCGAAGAAATTATTTACTGCATGGATACTAGACAAGTGCCATTAATGGTTTATAAATGCATATCCAGCTTCTAGTGTTGATTTGTTATTGTTTGATAATTGATAGCTTAACAATACTCGAATGCTAGCGTTGCCTATCGCCTTTCTGGCGGTCAAGCCCATCTGACTTCAATCTGTTGATGCTGTGCTGTTTAGTTTTTTCGGGTGCTTGAAAAGTTTGTATGTACATGATTTTTAATGATACGGTGCAGCTGAAAAATCTAACCGAACCGTGTGAATACAACGAATTCAACAGCTAATGATCTGCCCCTGACGAAAAAGTCAATGGAAAGAAATGGAAGATTCAACAAATCTATTGGGAAATCGATGCTTATTACTATAGATAGCGGACGAGTCGGACGTTCAAGAAAACATCTCACGCGATGAAAATGTAGTGTAATGTAATGATAGTTTGTAATCGATGATGCATTGTATTTGGAGGTGAGAATCTAAATATTTAGACAATTTCGAAGACAGACGAACGAAATTGATGGAAGCTATGATGCAGATAAATAGCTGGAACTTGTACACTGTAGTGTTGTATGTATATATGTAGTGTTGTAACTATAGTTGGTCTGAGTATTAAGTGAGGTTTTGGATTGACTCTCTTTCGTATAGTTGTAGTACTACATAATTTTTCTTAGTGACTCAGTCTATTAGCTCCTTTGTTTGCTTTTATATAGCCGGCTGCAACTGATGTCTCGATTAAATTTCATTTTTTAGGTTCGTGTCAAGCGAAAATTTTCATACCGAGAAAAGTTCAGAACCAATTCAAATCGACTTACGAAATTTCTATCCACTTTTTACAGCATATCAGTGAAGTAATTCGACAAATGAACAGGTGATCTAAATTAATATCTCATTTCGCGATCATAGTCCATATACAGAGTCAGTAAATGGCATCAACATCGACTGTCATTCCATACAAGGTATAGCAGTTACGTACTCTCAAGACCATCAAATATCCATTGAAAGCATTCAGAACAACCGTATCTCCGCCATTATTACCATAAAGAATTAATTTATTAATTTTTGTGCAGTTGCACTCTGCAATAATGTTGAACGATGAATGTGACCGTGTCGGTGTTGAAAACAGGGTTGAGTGGATATGAATTGGTTAGTTTTCTGATATCGATACGAAACAAAATGCGATCATAGCTTAAATCGTTTACAAGCACGTAGAAATGGCCTTGCAGCAGAAAATAAATAATCGATATACTTGGATTGTTAAAGGAACATGAGTTGACGACGCCAGCAACAAAATTATTCAGCTTGATGTGGAAATAGCAGTTAGTAATTTGCCTGTTTTAATTATATATTTTATCTTTTTTTCATTCGTATGTCGTCTACATACTATGTGGGTGTTTGTTTATCTTCTTTTGGTTACTTTCAGCTTCTTTTGGCCCCTATTTAATGCTAGTGTTTGTCTGACCAAATTTTTAAATTTATCTGCTACAAATATAAAAAAAATTTAAATTAATAAGGATGATCAAACAGCAATTGAAATTTAAAAATGAATTAATTCGTACTAGTAAGGATTTTTTCAGAAAAAAAATACAGGCATTGTTTGGCTTTTACAGTCCAAAAGAGTGTTTATTTCTTGATGACAGAAAATGTAAAATCAATCATGTCTTGCGTATTAAATCTGACAGACAGACGTGTTTCTTGGAGTGTCTGCACCTGAAGCAAGCCCGAAAATGAAGATTTCGAGTTTGTTGCAAAGTTAGCTTAAAAACGTCCCGTGCCTAAAAGAAACTATTAAGTAGGGCTCCGAGATTATTGTTCCTGTAACCAAAACTGTACTGAAACATGCAGTTGCACTCTCCTAGTATTAAAATGAACCATACACGGCTTCTTACATGTATGGTCCATAGTTCAAAGCCATAATCATACACTGGGCTGCCATTTAACATAGCTCTAAAAAGGTACCAAAGTCAAATCAAGGGTAAAGTCGTAAACCTTATCACTCCACAATCGTGTGGTATGATTTACAAGTTTATTTCATTCCTACACGGTTGCCAGCAATGTGTCTATTAAGGCTAATATCCACCAAACGCGCTGCGTGCGTGCTGTTCGCGCTCAGCCAGCAAGCTATCGTCTAATGCCGCGTTTATACATAGGGACGAGCGTCTCGTAGACAAGACTCAGCAAGACATAGGGTGAATTGTTTACTTAGGATATTGCACCATGCAACTCGAACCATGCACCATGCATCTTTCATAGGGTGAATTGTTTACTTACGATATTGGACCATGCGACTCGCACCATGCACCATGCATCTTTCGACAGTTGTGAGCTGTTTTGTTCAGTTCAGTGAACGATGGCTGAGGTACAGGTTGTGGCTATTGCAACTGCCTGGTGTGCGTTGACTTATTTCAATCTGGGACACGCAAAGACATGTTTGAAGTCCAGGCGAAAAATTCGAATATGTGAATGAGCACATGCTACCCTCTCGAATCCCTTTGACTCGATGCATAAAACCGACTTCGCTTTCAGCGGCTTCGAGCTAGGACGAGACGGTCATAAACACTGAGGCACAGCAATAAAAGGATCATTATCCCTTCATAGAACAAACAAGAGCCGACGAGCAAACCATTTACACACGCGTGCTTGCCATGAAAAAAACAGCCGAGAATAGACAAAGAGACCATTTACACACAGACCTCGTCTACATTTGCCATTCCTCGGCAAAAATGTAAACCCGGCATCACACCAAAAGCAGCTCGCGCACTGAGCGCGAACAAACAGAAGAGCTGTGCGCGAGCTGCTCGCGGTCTGCATTTGAGATACGTCTCCACCGAAAATGTTCGCGGGCTCGGATACAACGCTCTGTTCGCGAGCAGCCACACTTGGTGTGGACGAGCAAACATTGCATTTCGATCGCTCGTCGAGCTGCTTCCTTGCTTCCGCTCTCGTTGGAAAGCAGCCGTGCAAAATGCCATTCAGTCAATTAGCCATTAAGTTAATCAATAAAGAGGAGGAATATTCTATTTTCTGGGATTAAGTAAACATGATAAATTCCCAACGAAATAAAAAGAAAATATTTTTGGGAAAATCGGAAAAATTATGCGAAATGATTGGACAGAAATAGAGAGGACGTGGAAGCGAGGCTTACATCGTGGATATTTTCGTTTTTTTTTTTTTTTTTTTGTTGATAGTTTAGACAATATTATGTAAGATGCTGCACGAATAAGAATTTCGTCTTCATCAAAATCCATTTTGCACATTCACGAAAGTTTCTTTAGATATATTGATATAAGAATTCTGATCGGAAAGCAAAGAAGCAGTGCGCGTACAGAACGCGCGCACAGAAGTAAATGTCTACACTAAAACTGTTAGCAAGTCTACACTAAAACTTTTCTGTTTGCGTACTTGATGTGGACGTTTTGGATGGAGAGCGCGTACATTGTTCGCGTTCAGCTCGTGACCAAGCATCAATAATGTCGATCGATACGAGCCTTTAGAAATTTGTCATTTAAAAATTCAAATTTCAAAATTCATTTCAAACATCAAATTTTAATTTGAACTCTAGAAAAATGAATTCAAATTAATTTCATTTTCTAATGTGTTGGAAAAATGTTTTGAATCAGTGGATGAAAAATCAGTTGAAAGCATTTTTTTAGCGTTAGTCATCCGACTTTATTTTTAATGACCGTCAGGCTGATTGGGAAATTTCATGAACTCCGTTACTGCAGCTTCGTGTTTGAATTGATATGACTTATCGAAAACTCTAACCATACGTTTCAAAAAAAAAAAACCAGAGAAGAAAATCCAATAATTTTGCAGGACTTCATACTCAGAATATTGTTCACGTGCATCTACTCTGGATGCAAGACACGCAGCCATTGTAATTTGTGGTAAACGTCACGAAAGTCAGAAGCATGTAAATCGTAGCTCGCATATTTAGTAAGAAAAATTTGTTTCTGGTTCTTTATTAATGCTGAAAAGCGACTTGAATTTGTTTACATTAGCTTTTTTGATTTTCAAAACGTCGACTTGGAATTACGGGCCTGAAATAGCTCTATATTAGAACTGAAATTTATTTGTGTTTATGTTTTATTTCATTTTTTGTTGTTTGTTTGTATTTATTTGTTTGTACTTTTCTTGTTTTCTATAGTTTTTTTCAGCAATAAAAAAAGTAGTAGCATTAATAAAAAAATCCTGGGTGGCAATACCGTTTGAGTAAAAGCATCATGATCTCAATATAGCAAGCAACACATTTCATATAAAAAGTTGAATGCTAAATTATTTTTTAAAAATTGAAATACGTCATATAAAAATATAAATACGTCACTTTAAACATAAAAAATCATTAAGGTTTTTCGATTTAGATAAGCAAAGATGATGCCAGACGGGAAACTTGGTTTATTATCGATTGATATGTTGTGAACATTTGAAGCTGATCCATATAATTCCCATTAGAGGAAAAATGTAAAAAAACATTAATTTGAATACAAAAGGTACCTAAAACCTAGTTAGCTCCAGCCTCGTACGGCGTACCTTCTGCCTGGGTTTCCTCCACTTTTAACTTGTTACGCCTTACTTCACTTCGAAAATATTATGGTCCACTTTTTGAAAAAAAAAATGGTCTTTAAATTAAAATATTTGCTTTAAATGACAAAAAAATTCTTTCCAAATTTGATGGCTTGTACTGAAAAATCATGATTTTTGCGCTTATGCACCTTTATATCGGGAATGGTTTGACTAATATCAATGAATTCTTAATTGATTGATCTTTAGTTCTATCATTGGATTTTCAGAAAAATTGAGTGATGGCACGTACTTCAACATTTAAAAAAAAATTGCAAACATTAAAAACCTCAGAAATAATTCAAAACAATTTTTTAAATTCCCAAAAGTACAAAGCCTATAAAAAAACTAGAAAAAAACATTGAGCTAAAGCTGAGAAAAAGATACATAAATATACACAAAAAAATATGTTTCCGAAAATCAAAGAAAATATTTACTTGTTTACGAGATGTGAAATCTTCCACAAATCAAATAAACTTTTATTTGATATCAGTAATTTGCATAAATATCATTGAAAAATTTCTTACATTGAACGGAATACAATTTTTGCTTTACCTGCCACATTTTTTTCTTATTTTCTGAAGCGCTAGTATTATTTATGTCTAGTCGCCAATTTAAGCTATAATGTGATACTTAATCAATGGAGTTAGGACAACTGAAGACGAACAAAGTCAACCATGAACCCGGCGGAATTCGAAGCTACGAGCGGTAGATCGCTTCGTCGAATATTGAAGCATGGTTGTTGTTGAAACATAGAAAAAAATATTCGTGGTGTAGATATAATTTACTAAATTCATAGACATAATTTACAAGATTTGAGGAAAATTACTTACTTGAAATAAGGTAAAGCAAAAATTGTATTCCGTTGAATGTAAGAAATTTTTACATGATATGTATACAAATTACTGATATCAAATAAAAGTTTATTTGATTTGTGGAAAATTTCACATCTCGTAAACAAGTAAATAGTTTCTTTGATTTTCGGAAACATATTTTTCTGAGTATAAGGGCCATGTGATATCAGATACCGTTCGACTTGCTAAATAAACTATCACCTTGCTGCTGCAATAAGCTTTGAATTTAAATCAAAATATACCTCTACATTTAACAGCCGGTATTACCTAACCCCACATTTGTTGCGTTTAAAAAAAATATTATGTCTCTATCTTTCAGTTAAGTTTGTGGTTTAAGTTGGCGTTAGGTTAGTGGCTAGGGAAACGGTTTTTAAAATTCTGGAACATAACCTTTTAATCCAAATGCATTCAAAGCCGTTACCGATAGAAACTTCGAGGAAGTCTAAAGTCTTAAAACATCAGGATCACCGTCTGTTTCAGAATTGCTAACAGAAATTTAAAATAAAATAAAAAGATGAATTATTATACTAGCGTGTTTGTGACTGCTGCATTATATATTTGCATTGTTTCATGTTAAAATTGCTATAACATGAAAACATCTTTCAATTTTATACAGATTATCCCTTCTGCTGACGCCAGCCAAAAATTTCTGCTCAATTTTTCAGTACCTTTTCGACTATGGTCGACCACTATTGTTTATAAGCTTGCAGCTGCTTTAGTGTGCAAAAGAGCGATTGTTTCACAAATTGTCTAGTATGAAACTAAAACCAAAGGTAGTACAAGTTTCCATTTTTACAGTCCGTTGACCGTTCCATCATTGCTAGTCTCAGCTCCGAAATGATGCTTAGATTTCTAATTCTAGTAAATATATTTAAACTGGTTGTTATTTTATTTCTCATTTCATTGGAATTTATAAATATTTTCTTTGTATTTATTCAAAATTGAAATGCTTAAGGGGTTAGTCCACTGTTAAACTGCTCCAAATGAACTTTTTTTTTAAACAGCTACCAAAAAAAAACTATACAAGATATCGATTTGAAATTTTACATGCATCTTTATTGAAGTTAAGAGTTAACATTTTCATTGGAAAAAATTATTACAAAACAAAATGGCGGCCGCCCCAATGGATCGCCGCAGTACCGCCGGAAAAAAAACAAATTGCGCCTCGTAAATTTCTGGACAAAATAAGCATCTGTGAACAAAAAACCAAAAACATTTCATTAGTTTTGAGTATGAAGGACTGCACGGGCCTAAATTTAGAGCCCTAAAGCGATTAAAAAAAATTTGGTATACTTTTGAATCAAAAAACATAATCAAAAATTTTTTTTCAATCAAAAAATTTTTTCCCAAATCGTCAAAAAAATTTTTTTTGTTCTAAATTTAGTCCCGTGCAGTCCTTTATACTCAAAGCCAATGAAATATTTTTGGTAATTTGTTCACAGACGCTTATTTTGTCCAGGAATTTACGAGGCGCAATTTGCCTTTTTTTTCGGCGGTGCTGCGGCGATCCATTGGGGCGGCCGCCATATTGTTTTAAAATAATTTTTTCCAATGAAAATGTTAGCTCTTAACTTTAATTAAGATGCATGTAAAATGTCAAATCGATATCTTGTATAGTTTTTTTTTGGTAGCTGTTTAAAAAAATAGTTCATTTTGAGTAGTTTAACAGTGGACTAACCCCTTAAACTATTTTCAACTAAAAGCAATCTTTAAAAATATTGTCATATCTCCCTAGCTGCTGGTTCCAACCTCAGAGTTGGGTCTTCTTTCAATTTTTATTTTATTAATTTTAGAATTCTACTTATTTGTCTATGTTATATTTTATAACTGCAACTCGTAATTTTCTATGCAAATACGCGTCATTGTTTTAAAACAAGCTTTTTTTAAATTTTCCGCCGTTTTTGCAAAAAAAAAATATTTTTCTTCTTCTTCTTCAGAAATCACTGTTTCGGGCTTCCCTTATATATACGTAAGCTGCAAGAAGTCATGTTGCAAGGAATATAGGAATAGTACATTTGAAATTTTATGCTCTCATTAAAATGATAATAAATGAATTGAGTTGAATCTCTATTTAAAATGATATGAAGGATTAAGTTGCATTCTTACCATCAACCCACATTGGGCGCCACATAGTAGATTCACGTTTCGGTTGCAATATCGTCATCAAAGTAAAAAATTTTGCTTTAAGACAGCTTCCACTATGCCAGTAAGAAATAAGGACTACGCGTTTCACATTCATATTGAATTTTGTTTCGAAAGTCCGCTAAATTCCCTTAATTATAGCAAACAATTTCCCCTTCAGAACGTTCATATCTTCTTTCAATAGTCACTGAAATAGAGAACAGATTGTTATTGAAATATCGATATCTGACAAGAAAATTTGCAAATCTAGCTTCCGAAGGAAAAACTGATTTTCCAATAAAATATCTTGTTTCGATAGCCTGATGAATCAAATCAGGTTCATTCAATTTTCTCAAATTCATTCAACGATTCGCATGAATTGTTCGATGCTTTAAAATTTCATCTACAACCCTGCACAATCGGCTCAATCAATCGAGACAAGAAAAATCTCCATTTCGAAACCAAACCGATCATGGCAAGGTAAAATTACAAATAACTGAAACACATTAACTGAATCGATGGACATAAATCTACCTTGGAGCCGAGGAGATGATACGATTCGATGGGCCGCCAGTCGGCCGCAGATGCGTTAATGTTATGACTCTTGTGCCGTTTACATTCGCAAATGATCCCATCAAGCATTCAATAAATAAACAAAGCCCGTTACGATTAACGACGATCGGCAGCCCCTAATGGGCAACATATTGCTCGTTCGATTACAAAAACAATATACGAAGAGCATTCTATCATAAAATGACAAGCATCGTTTCGAAACGAGGAAAAAAATCGTGATAATACATATTGAATGATACAAGTCGCGAGAATATGAGCGGTGATCTGATGGTAATTGATCAGAAAAAAACGCCTCATATCGCGAAACATATGTACATCCAGACGTGTGTTCGGTCCTGAAGCGAGTAAATTCAGCGTGCAACTGCAATTCGTAACTCAATTAAATCGCTCGTTTCGAATAGATAATTGAGATGTGTTCAATGAGCGGAGGCATGGCAAATGGAAATGATAATGTATCTGATTTCGTGATTGCAGGAAGCAGTTCGCCGCGCTCAATGAAATCTCTACCCATCTGACCTGCATGGTCGTTGTAAGACAACAAAGCAAGTTATTGCTTGAAGTAGGACTAGCACAGCGACTAGAAAGCAAAACTAGCAGAACTAAATCCTGTTCTAAAGATCAATGAATAAGAGAACATAATAAATTCTTGTAAAAAAAAACTCCTGAGGCTGTTATTTGCAATCGGGTCATTGTTTCGCTTACTCTCGAATGTATTTACATAAAAATATTAGTGTCACTGTCCCCTTGACGCAACTAGCAGTGTAGGCGTTGCGAATAATCGTATAATAGGAAAATTTGACTGGCTTTCAACTACTTCATTCCTCACTGTTGCGTCCAAGCCATCGCTTGAGCCAATCAACTCGAGAACGAAACGAACGGCTTGTGAAGTGGAAGCAGTAGAAGCACAGAAGTGCCGGTTCATCGTTTAACAACTTTGTGTGATGATGAAAGCCATGGTGAAGATCGCCAGTGCTCACGAGTCATGATGCAAGTCCACTTCAGTCAACACACGTCACCTTTACGTTGATTCGATGATCTGCCTGAGCTCAGGAGGAACCACAAAGGAGCTCAGGGTGGGTAATAGCTACACTACCATGTTGGCCTTGGGTGTCACGTTGGCAGCGGTGGTTACTTGAAACTAAGCGCGAAGTATTTATAAGCCTCTCGGATGATTAGAACATAGTTTACCGGTCATCATCATCATAATAACTTTGTCATATCGCTGAAGATTTTATGCGAAATTAAATCGGAGAAATGGATAATCAAAGCGAGCGCTTCCGTAGAAGTACAGAGTCTGAAAAAGAGTTCATCGAGTTTCTAGCAGAAGTGCTCTGAAGTATCTTTTCAACCACTTTAAGCTCGATTGCTGGTTCCCTTTCTGCTTGTGGTTTGAATATATGCAAACAAGTAACGGAGCCTAAACATTTCTTCAAACTAATTTGTTTTCATTGACTGGGAAAAATTTTCGACAATCCAGAATCAAGCAATAAGGCATTCTATCAGTGGTCGCTCATGGCTTAATTTTACGGGGTTCACAAAATTACTCGTATCAACCTTTTGAGTCCGATTTGGGTGCATAAGCGGCTTAGGTCTAATAGTGTCCCTTCTTCATAATAATTATACTGGATTTAAGTATTTCGATAATTCTTATAATTTTAATAGCAATATCTTCTATAATATATTCTATCTACTCCACAACTTTAAAATCTAAGTTATGAATACACAAACAATATTACACTGAAAGAAAAATCTTGGTAAAATCAACAATTTTCCTTAGTTGTTTTTGCGTCAACTACGGGCTATAGTTAAAACAACCATAAAGAAATAGTTGATTACTTTTATGCACCATGACGCGTGGTTGATAAACAACGTCCGTGGTGCAAAAAAAGTAAGCAACCACAAACAATGGTATTCCAACCATTGTTTGTGGTTGCTTACTTTTTTTCCATACATAGTACGAAATATAGGCAGGGAAGGCGTGAATGCCGCAGTTGAATTTGGTGAAACACAATGCAGCGACAATGTCGCTTTCAATGCAACCAAGGCACCAACCAAATTCATTTTTTTTCTTTTGTATTGCTAAATCCTGTTGTACGAGGATTAGGTTGGCTTATCACAATACACATCAGCCATCGCTTGTCTATTCCACCAGACCATTCAACCTAATTCAAACAGATGTCATTCAACCTAGTGGTGATGCCAAACTATGGCAGGTATCACCGCTAGCGGTGCGGCAAAATTAGAAATTTGGCATTTTCTGCCGCTGCCGCAAATTCGGCCGCAGCCATTGTGCGCGTTACCATACAAAACAGTGCATTCTAATTTTTTGACTGCGCTTTGCCGCAGCCCACTGTTTTGCCACAGCGGAATACGCTGTATTGTGAACAAAATAGCGTCATACAACGTAATATAAAGGCTTCACAGCATAACATGAATATGAATTATATCGGACAGCAAACCGAACACAATTTTGCCATGTATCATATGAAACTTCTATGATAGAATAGGAGCATGAGTATGAGGAGTATGAAAAATCAACAGTTTTCCTTAGTTGTTTTTGCATCAACTAGGGCTATAGTTAAAACAACCATAAGAAAATCGTTGATTACTTTTATGCACCATGACGCGTGGTTGATAAACAATTTCATTCGGAGCATGAAAAACGTCCAAATGTTGAAAACATTCTACTTTGCGTAGAATAATTCCAAAGACGTTGCTCACTGAATTCCGTTTGTTGAAATCAACGATTGCAAAGTAGTTTAAGTACTATAAAAACTGTTGATAATTCGAAACGTTGAAGTTTTGAGTGAATTGATGAATATTTTCTATTTATCAACTAATTTTCGTGGTTATGAAACAATTAAAACAGTTGATTTCATGAACGTTGCGATATTTTTTGTATAACCAGAACCAACTACTTTTATATCGTTAAATTAACTATATTAACATAGTAAAAATAACTATTTTCCTTAGTTCATATAACGATTTTGAATGAATCGTTGCAATACTATTAAAAATAGTTGAATCAACCAAGAGTTTTTCTTTCAGTGTATTAATCCATCATAACATATATTTATTTAAAGTATGTATAGAAGCTGCTTCAACAATATTCATCTGTTAGTAAGTTAACCTTTAAACACCCTAAAGTTGTTCACGACCTTAGTAACTTCGCTCATCCCAATTTACACAGTTGTGACGTCAAAAGTCGCGAATTAGTAAAACGTTTTGAATATTTTATGAAAATTTTACTCGTTTCTGCTGCTGAAAACACCGAAATTTCCTACAATTTCCAAAGTATTGTCCACTCACAGCTGCAAAGAGTCTTGAAGATTAGGTCCGGGCTCTTGTAATACCCATAGAAGGTTCTATTTCAATAGAACGCAAAATTCATTGGATTCAATGTAGTGCAACACACGATTAGGTTTTCCCGGAAAGGTTTATTAAAACTCGATTCATAAGAGCAGTAGCTGCGTGTATATTAATGACTCAGACCGCATACTGCTCGGGAAAAACCTATCCGTGTGTCGTGTAATTACGACGGCAGGAAAAACCGGAGATGGGTTGCCATCCGGGAAAAACTTAATCGTACGGCGCTACACTTAACCGAGCCTGGAACCGCATTTTTCATAGTCTGTTCACTTCAATTCCCTTTTTCCGGCTTTGTTTTTAGAATTTTTCACCATCCTAAAACAAGATATAATTATAATTAAGTTTAAACGATCATAAAGAAATCATAATTTTCTTCGAGGGGCAAGTGGGTACCCCATACCCTATTTTGCCCTCCCATGCACATTTGAATAAAACTTACATGCCTTAAATAATAAAATAAAATATGGAAACAAACATGTTCTCACCTGCAGGTGTAATCATTGATAAACAAGAATAACTTTCAATCAGCTCTAGAAAACTAATGTTGAGATGAGATGTAACATGGCGCAGCATTTATGGTCCCACACGCTATGTACACACTCTAAAAAGTGGGTCTAAAATTAATTCTTTGATAAAAGTAAATATATTCATTTTTCTGTTTAAAATAACGAAGCACAATTTTTTTTACACATTGGATGTGTATTTTTTGCTTTTACGTTTACGTTATCAGCTGAATAATAGATAGTGTTTTGTAAACCTTAGCAAAAAGAGTGTAAATTTACTACTTCGCTACTCTCATTTACACCAAATCTATAAAATTGTATCATTTGCTCGAATTTGACTTATTATTGATGTAACATTGTGACGACAAACAGTGATTTGGTTAGACTAAACGAGTCTGATATTTCGTGATCTTTGCTTTGAATAGGAGCAGTTAAGTGTCAGTCTTTTCGTGTAATAAGTGTAAAAGTGCAGCTATAAGTTAATTAGAAGTGTAGTAATAAATGCTAAAAGTTAATATGAATAATGTGTATATAGTATATATATCAAATTAAAATAAATTCTAAATTTAAAGGAATTGCCAAAAGTTTTTGTATTTGACAAGAAAAATATTTATATTTTGCTTATTTGATTTGATAGGACTTTCACCTTTTTTAACATTTAAAGTTACCTATTCACAGGCCTTTGTTAGTGATATTTAATTTTGGGGTAATATTTTATGTTATGGCAGTTACCTGTCTTAAGGGGCTGACTTTTGGATCATTAAATTTTTCCAATTTTATTGAAAATGAGACTTATCTAGAGGTTAGCTGAAATTTCTGCTTCCGTACTGTAAACTTCCTAAAATTGTTCGCAATAGATACCTTTTGATGTCATTTGTTTGATAAAACATTCTTAAGGTGCGTTTTTTGCACTCTAGGGCAGGGTAAGTTACCTAAATTTACCTTAACTTACCCTGCCCAAGAGTGCAAAAACCGCACCTTTTATCATCGTTTTTTTAAACATTTTGATGGACATTCACGAATAAATTGCGCTTATTACTCTAAAATACTCGTAAAAAATAGCCTTTGATACATAAATTTCATGCGTTTCCGTCGTAAATTTACGTCTTTTTAGGGTAAAATTACACGATTTGCTCGTAAAAAAAATTACACATTTAAGACGTAAAATATTCTTTGTACGCACTTTTGTAAATTTACATCTTTAATTGTAGGAAACCAGTTACCTACTATTATAAGGCTAAAATTCAACCAAAATTTTTTTGAGTGCATAGTACCCTGAGCCATGTAGTATGGCTCCCAGCGCCATAATTACATGGCGCAGAAATTATGGCCCCACACGCCATATTACATAGTACCATGAGCCATGTAATATGGCTTCATATATAGGTGAGCGAATTTAGATATTGTTCGTTATTTGAAATATATTTGAATATACGGCCATATCACACTGGGATAACCGATTCTCGTCAGATCACCGAAGTTAAGCAGTGTTGGTCGCAGTTAGTATGTAATAGGTCTTCCCGTCTACTGGTATCTCTGTCCACTGGTAGAACACAGACGAAAAGAACTGCTCAGTTAGCTCAGGCGATCCAGTCGCCGCTACTCAAATAAGTCAGATTTTCTTCTTTACGTTCTATAGAAGACTGATCAAATTCGCTTTGGCGATCTTGTCGCCGCTACGCAAACTGGTCAGATTTACTTCTACTTGTCTTATTGAAAAAACTGATCAAATTCGCTTTGGCGATCTTGTCGCCGCTACGCAAACTGGTCAGATTTTCTTTTTGCTACTTTCAAAAAGAAAAACACTCTTTTCGAAATCTGGTCGCCGCTTTTTCTTTTTGGCTTACCAGTCAAGAATAATCTTTATTGATTCTAATCCTGAGCTTTTATAGCAATAGTATTACAGTTAAGCTTTTCAAAAAAAATCTGCGCGAATCAAAAATAATTACCTAGTTCCAGGTATTTACCACCGCGTGCCATTAGGGCGCTCTAGTCGCCATCTGTGATATTTGACGTTTCGACCAGTGTCGAAACGTCAGTGTCAATTAAGTGTACACAACACCCTCTCTCTTTGGGAAAAAAAAATTTTCTTTTGTGTAAAAAGAAAATTTTTTGAATTTTAATTTTTTTTTGATTCGCACATTACATTTTCTTATAATTTGAGGTTTTTATTAATTTTGTTCTGACTTAATTCTATTTAATTCATTTTTCGTTAATGGAAATTTTATATACATTACAATTTCATATAACTTGATGCTATTCTTAATTTTGTTCCGACTCGATTCTATTTAATTCGTGATTTCATATATATATTTCTTTTCTTGATGTTTTCTGTAGTTTAATCTTAACTTATAGTGTACATATTGTTTGATTCTTTTTTTTTTTTGTGGAAATATCTATTTGTAAGTTTATAGTTTATTACATTATGATTCTTGTCTGTGGCTTGTATAACTTTAACAAATTGTTGTGATATCTTTTACATTTGTTTTTTATGAAGATATCTGAATTTACGCCATCTCTGAATTTTATTTCGTATGGTCCGTGGTATGTGTTTTGTAATTTCTTTCTATTCATATTTCGTACTAGTACTAAATCTCCTACTTTCAAATTCGATGGTTTTGCAAAATTGTCTAATTTAAGTTTTCTTTCGTGTTTTACTCTATCGATTATTTTTCGTGCTAGACTGATACTATTTTTTAACCTGAGTTTTAGTTCATTAGCATAATTATCTATATTGTTTATTGGTTCATCTTTTTCTATTATGTCTTTAGGTAGATGAGGTAATCTGCCATATACTAATTCGTATGGAGAGTATTGTGTATCTACATGGGGGCTAGTGTTGTATGCAAAACTATAGTAAGGTACCCATTTATCCCATTCGTAATCATTGGTAAAGTTCAATAAATATTCGTTTAATACTCTGTGATTACGTTCCACTGTCCCGAGTGTTTCATGGTGATAGGGTGTCGAGAATACTTGTTCTATTTTTAACATACTACAAATGTTTGCCATTAGCTCATTGGTGAATTCAGTTCCATTATCTGACTTCAGTTTTTTGAAAAGGCCGTGTTTTAATATTAATTGTTCAACCATTGTTTTCGCGATAGTTTTAGCGTCTTTTGATTCTATTGGATAGGCAATAACATATTTTGATAATTCGCACTGCATTGTTAGTATATATCTATAATTGTTGCTCAACCTAAGTGGCCCTACTGTGTCTATGACGATTGTTTCAAATGTGTTAGCAGGTGTGTCTGTTATAATTTGGTTTTCTTTTATGTGTTTTGTCTGTTTATTTTTAGCACAAGTTTCACAATTGTTAATAAATGTTTTTATCATTTTGTTCATATTTTTCCATATGTATTTCTGTTTGAGTTTTAATATCGTTTTTCTCACACCTAGATGTCCTCCTATGGGTGTTGTATGGTAATCATTTATCAATTTAAATTGTATTATTTTATCTGTTATTCTTTTGGGGGGTTTGTATATTATAATTTTTAGAGTTTTTTTGCCTTTTGATTGAGTACACTGTTGTAATTTATTGAATATGTCTTTGAATTCGTTTTTCCCTATTATGGTAAATATTTCATCAGTTTCTTTTAAGTATATCATTGTTATATTTCTCCTTGTCACTATTGACGTCAGCTTCTCCAGTAACGAAACTAATTCCGATGGATTATCACTGCATTCAATTTTAACTTGGTTATTTTCAATGTTTATCTTTGTATTTTTCCCCGTTTCAAATTTTAGGTTTATTAAATTTTTTATGTCAGCCATCAATTCGCTGTTCCATATATACGTTTCATTTAACTTTGTGTTTTGGTTTGGTTCATGTGCTTCTATCGTTGGTGTGTTGTATTTCTCTCTGGTCATGTTTCTTGTGACTGCTAATATATTTTTGTTCTTAACGTTATGGTCTTGTTTCGGGATCATTTCTTTTAATGAATCTGAGCTTAACTTGATGCGTGATAGTGCATCCGCATTGACATTCATTTTTCCTTTTCGGTATATTATGTCGAAGTTATAATCACATAAATCGACTCTTATGCGTGTCATTTTTGATGACGGGTTTTTGTGTGTGAATAACGATATCAGTGGTCTATGGTCAGTGACCACCGTAAATTTATTTCCAAAAAGATAGGGTTTGAAGAAATTTATTGCCCAATGAATCGCCAGTAATTCTTTTTCTATTGTAGATTTGTTTATTTCGTGTTTAACGAGAGTTCTACTCGCGTAAGTTATGGGTAAGTCCTGTCCTATGTCACCTTGTGACAGTACTGCGCCTAATGCATAGTCCGATGCATCCGTTGTGACTATGAATGGTTTGCTAAAGTCCGGGTATTGTAGAATTGGTGCATTCATTAGTTTGCTTTTAAGCAATTCGAATGTTGTTTGGCATTGCTGTGTCCACTTAAATTCAACTTTCTTTTTTAGTAGATCGTTTAGACATTTCGTTATCTTAGCAAAGTCGGGGATGAATCGACGGTAATAATTGGCGAATGCGACGAATCTTCTGACTTCGTCTGGATTTGTTGGTACTGGGTACTTTTTTATTGTATCTAGTTTTCCGGGGTCAGTGCGAACTCCATCCTTGGTTATCAGATGTCCCAGGTAAACCACTTCGCTTCTCAGGAAATTGCATTTTTTAGGGTTCAATTTAAGATTGTATTTTTTCAATCTTTCAAGTACTCGTATTAAATTTGAATTATGGTGTGCTAAACTGCAGCCGAAAACAATTATATCATCTACATATAGAAAAGCTGCTGAGTCCAGTCCACTTAGAGCTATGGTTAGCATGCGTTGAAAACTGTTTGAGGAAATTGTCAAGCCGAATGGTAGTCGTTTAAACTGGTAGTGCCCTTTGTTTGTTGAGAAGGCTGTCAATGGTCGTGACTCTTTCGTAAGCTCTATTTGATGGAATGAACTTGTCATGTCTAAAGTAGAGAAATATTTAGCTCTCCCCAGACTATCTAGAACATCTTCTAGCCTTGTTAGAGGGAATTTATCGTTGACTATTTTCTTATTTAGTGCTCTAAAATCAACCACTAGTCTCCATTTATTTGCGCCTTGTTCACTTTTCTTCGGTGTTAGAAGTAATGGTGAGTTATAGGGGCTGGTTGAATTTTCGATGACCTTGCTGTCTAACAATTCCTGTACTTGTTTATTTATTTCGTTAATATGTGTATGAGGTAACCTGTAGTTCTTTATGTATGTCGGTGTGGTATCTGTAACTTGTATTTTTTGAGTGTAGAAGTTGTTTGTGGATAAAGGTTCACCTTCTAAGTGGAATATATGTTGGTATGTTTTAAGAATTTCTAACAGAGACTTCTGGTCTTTCGCATTCAGATGATTTATTTTAACGTGTTTTAATATGTCTTTAAATCTTTGTTCGTCTCTGATGTTTCGAGCTACTGATTTACTTGTTTCACAGGGTTTGAAATTTCTTAACGGTTCGGTTTCAATTTTAAAATTTTCGAGTATTACCTCTTCTTCATTTGTGTTTAATATCTTAATGTGTTTTATGCCTTTTACTGGGATTATTGAACTGGCTATATAGACTCCTGGTTTAATCTCTTTGTTAGTGGTTACACTATCTTCTTCTATATTAATATCGATGGGACATACGTATTCACACTTTGGTGGTACTGCAACTCTATGTTTTCTTGTAGCAATAGGTATAGTATGGTCTTCATAATTTATATTCATTGTTATTGTATATGTTTCATAGCTTATTCTTGCTAATTTTTGGGTAAGAAAATCCCTTCCTAATATTCCGTCCGTAAGAATTGGAAAATCAGATTCCACTATTTGAAATGGAAAATTGATGTTATTTCCATCAATACTCAAATTTAAATTAGTCGTTCCAATCGACTGTATTTGTTCCTCGGTTATTCCGGAAAATTTACATCTTTTGTCTTCATTTATGATTTGATCATCCGGAATCGCACTTGCTTTACATAGTGACACATCTGCTCCAGTGTCAACCAATAATTTTAAATATTTTCTATTATCTTTGCAGTAAATTGAGACATAATTTTCGAGTTGTCTGTTAAGTAGTAATATTTTTTCTGTCTTGGTCCCGGGGTCAACTTTTATTGTTCGTTGTCGCTGGCCTCCGGGCTCATCGCGTTTCCCTGGACTATATTTATTCGTTGTCTCCTCTCATTGAAATTTCTGTTATTGGTTCTGCTGTTATCATAGTTTCTGTGATTTCGATTTACTTCATTTCCCCTTGAGCTGTAATTGTTTCTAGTATTATTGTTATTTCTATAATTATTATTTCTATTAGTATTATTTTGATTCCACTCGTTATTTCTATTATTATAAGTGTTTCTGTTATTTCTGTAATTATTTGCATTGTTCATTTCACTTGATCTTGAATTATAATTGTCTCTATAATTTCTATTCTGGTTGGTGCCGTAATTCCTGTTATTGTTATAGCCATGAGACGTGTTATTACTATTAAATGTGTTTCTACCATTATGGTTATATTGTTGGTTATAATTCGGTCTTCTATTAATATACATTACATTTTCCGGTGTTCTATTACTCGTTTCAAATTCAGTTGCGATCTGTATCGCTTCTATGAATGTCTTAGGTTGCGCAGCAAAAATAGTAGGTTTAAGAGTTTCATTTAATCCATTTTTGAAAATTGTAAGCGCGTAAGAATCATTAGACTTTACTATCACTGCCTTTTCTTGTGCAGTTGTATTTTGTCCTAGACTATTTATTTGGATATCGCTCAATTCACTAATGAGCTCTGACAATTTTTCTCCATATTTTTCTACAGTTCCGCGTTGCTGTAGCTGACCCAATTGCGTGTGTATTTGCTGTAATGTTTTCTTACTTTTGTACCTATTTTTTAAGTGTTTTTCTAGCGCTGAATAATTGTTTATTTCTAATGTACTTAGTTGTACCTTCACGCTTGCTCCTAACTTTACATTTTTAACAAAATTCAATAGATTCACTTTTCCTTCTTCATTAAGACTTTCATTTAGTAACCCAACTATGGTTAAAAATGCATCCACTTCTTTTGGGTTTCCATTGAAAGTTGGTATTGATTTTAAAGCTATTTCTATATTGAAAGTTCCCATTTTATTTTCTACTGCTTGTTCTAATTTTTCCTCTAATAACTCTTTCGCTACACTATATTTATCTAAGAATATTTTTCGCAATTCTGAACTATCTTCTGTATCTAGTACTCTTTTCTTCAAATCTTCGATATCACTTAATTTTTCTACTATGGTATCGCTTTTGTATACCCTTCCCGGAGTTTTTTTTAAATTAATTATAATTTTCGAAATGGCATTTATCTGCTCTTCCATTTAAAAAATAATGTTCATACCATGGACCATTTTGTTTCAAAAAAAAAATTTTTTTGTATTCTAATAAAAATATACTGTTTTCTGTTTAGTTTTCATTTATTATTTTTTTTTTTTTAACTATAATTCATAACAATAATTCATTTTCATTTATTTAATTTAATTCATGCGTTCTAACTGATTTTATGTATATATGTTCATGTTTTTATATTTATGTTCGTTTATATTTGTTTTTTTCTAATTCGTTGGTGATGTCCTCTATCTGTTGGAACAACTCGCCTTGTCGTTCCCAGGGTGGTGGATTTTCTTCGTTTGTTGCTGCCCTTCTAAGCGCCGCTCGGAGCCTCCTCAAATATACAATCCTTCCTCCGCGTTTTTTTGTCTTCCTTCGGGTGTCCTGATATGGTATTTCCGTTCGTTTTAGTTCGTCCTTCCGCGCTTGGCTGATCCGCGGATCCTCCCGTGGTTGAGGTCCTCCTTCTTTGGGAAGGTTGGACACTAAATTCCCTTGGTCCGCCGTTGGCACGGTCGCCATGTAATAGGTCTTCCCGTCTACTGGTATCTCTGTCCACTGGTAGAACACAGACGAAAAGAACTGCTCAGTTAGCTCAGGCGATCCAGTCGCCGCTACTCAAATAAGTCAGATTTTCTTCTTTACGTTCTATAGAAGACTGATCAAATTCGCTTTGGCGATCTTGTCGCCGCTACGCAAACTGGTCAGATTTACTTCTACTTGTCTTATTGAAAAAACTGATCAAATTCGCTTTGGCGATCTTGTCGCCGCTACGCAAACTGGTCAGATTTTCTTTTTGCTACTTTCAAAAAGAAAAACACTCTTTTCGAAATCTGGTCGCCGCTTTTTCTTTTTGGCTTACCAGTCAAGAATAATCTTTATTGATTCTAATCCTGAGCTTTTATAGCAATAGTATTACAGTTAAGCTTTTCAAAAAAAATCTGCGCGAATCAAAAATAATTACCTAGTTCCAGGTATTTACCACCGCGTGCCATTAGGGCGCTCTAGTCGCCATCTGTGATATTTGACGTTTCGACCAGTGTCGAAACGTCAGTGTCAATTAAGTGTACACAACAAGTACTTAGGTGGGGGACCGCTTGTGAATACCACGTGACGTTGGCACGTAAAACTTTGTACTGTCCCTTATCCAAACAAACTAGTTGGCTGGGAAGCCCTATGAAAAAGAAACAAAAGAAAAAAAAATTAAAAAAAAAAATTAAAAAAAAAAATTAAAAAAGCTAAAAAAAGTTTTAAAAAAAAGTATATGGAGGTATACTTATATGGTGTTAAGCATGCGTGCAAATATTTTCAGAGTTAAATATTTTATTAGGCCTTTATTGTGGTACTTTAGTTTGCATGAAGTGCATGGCGTGGAGGACTATAGTAGATGGCGTGGGGGCCATAATACATGGCATAGAGGACCATAGTGCATAGCGTGGAAAACCATAGTACATGGCGTGGAGGACTATAGTACATGGCGTGGAGGGCTATAAGCATAGCGTCTGCTCCTATATACTTTTTGCCATGTACTATGGCGCCAGAAGTCCATAAATTATGGCATCTGGCGCCATGTGTTTTTTCAGTGAAAACACATGCGCCATTTAACTCGAAAATCACAACGAACTTGTAAAAACCGAGTTTTTGGCGCTAAGGCGAAAACGCTTAGACTTACAAACCGGTCACAGCGCTGGCTGATCAACAACACAATAGCACATCAGTACGAGCCACAATAGCTTTGGTTGGACGTTCGTACGACCGATAGGGCCCGGAACCCCGTCTTGCTCGCTACCTCGTCTAACCCTCCCCCTTCCCCTACTGAATATATTTTATATGGATTTTATAGCAAACTATTGAGGAAAGGGGGTCGGTAGCTTAGCTCGCTAACGCGTCGTTCCGAAGCAGCAATCTACTGCCCGCGGGTTCGAATCCCGCCGTGCCCATGGCTGTATTTGTTCGTCTTGTGTTGTCTTAACAGTCGGCGACTGGGCATGATACCAGCGCTCCATTAATTAATTGCCACATTAAAGCTTTAGTAGTGACTAGGCATAGAACTAGCGCTTTAGAAAATAAGAAATAAATGTGGCACTTAAAAGAATAATGGAATAATTGATATCGGCTTCTCCCATATGTGTCTCCCTACCGCCATCGCTAAACATTCGCTTCAAAGGGCAATTCCCTGAGCTTTGGCATTATCATAGAAAAAAAGAAAAAAAAAATCTACTGCACTGAAAGAAAAACTCTTGGTTGGTTCAACTATTTTTAATAGTATTGCAACGATTCATTCAAAATCGTTAAACGAACTACGGAAAATAGTTATTTTTACTATGTTAATATAGTTAATTTAACGATATAAAAGTAGTTGGCTCTGGTTATACAAAAAATATCACAACGTTCATGAAATCAACTGTTTTAATTGTTTCATAACCACGAAAAATAGTTCAAACTTTAACGTTTCGAATTATCAACAGTTTTTATGGTACTTAAACTACTTTGCAATAGTTGATTTCAACAAACGTAACTCAGTGAGCAACGTCTTTGGAATTATTCTACGCAAAGTAGAATGGTTTCAACATTTGGACGCTTTTCATGCTCCGAATGAATTTTTTTTTGTTTATCAACCACGCGTCATGGTGCATAAAAGTAATCAACCATTTTCTTATGGTTGTTTTAACTATAGCCCTAGTTGATGCAAAAACAACTAAGGAAAACTGTTGACTTTTCATACTCCTCATACTCATGCTCCTATTCCATCATAGATGTTTCATATGATACATGGCAAAATTGTGTTCGGTTTGCTGTTCGATATAATTCATATTCATGTTATGCTGTGAAGCCTTTATATTACGTTGTATGACGCTATTTTGTTCACAATACAGCGTTTTCCACTGTGGCAAAGCGGTCGGCTGCGGCAAAGCCCAGTCAAAAAATTAGAATGCACTGTTTTGTATGGTAACGCGCACAATGGCTGCGGCCGAATTTGCGGCAGCGGCAGAATTTGCCAAATTTCTAATTTTGCCGCACCGCTAGCGGTGATACCTACCATAGGTTGGCATCACCACTAGGTTGAATTAAATCTGTTTGAATTAGGTTGAATGGTCTGGTGGAATAGACAAGCGATGGCTGATGCGTATTGTGATAAGCCAACCTAATCCTCGCACAACAGGATTTAGCAATACAAAAGAAAAAAAAAATGAATTTGGTTGGTGCCCTGGTTGCATTGACAGCGACATTGTCGCTGCATTGTGATTCACCAAATTCAACTGCGGCATTCACGCCTCCCCTGCCTATATTTCGTACTATGTATATGGTTGGAATACCATTGTTTGTGGTTGCTTACTTTTTTTGCACCACGGACGTTGTTTATCAACCACGCGTCATGGTGCATAAAAGTAATCAACTATTTTTTTATGGTTGTTTTAACTATAGCCCGTAGTTGACGCAAAAACAACTAAGGAAAATTGTTGATTTTACCAAGATTTTTCTCTCAGTGTGTAATTTGAATTGCATTTGTGTCTTCAATCTTACAGAAATCCTACAGACATCAATTAAAGCAATGAAAATCAGGTCCAGCATTTGATATAATAATCCATATATAATGACACTAATTAACAAACCATCGAAAATGATTTCTAAATGCGCGAAAGTAAGCTTAGATCGTACACTCAGTCTGTGAGCTACGTAACGTACCCTTCGCTTCCCCTCATGTTGAGTTTTAAATAATTGATTTATTTTTTTTTGGGTTCTTGTGCTCCTGTGCACATTAAAAGGAGCCACCACTGCACTACGTACACTAAAAGTAAAGACTTAAATTCAGACTTATAGCTTCCATCTTTTTATGCGCCCCTCAGATTATAACGAATAAAGAATATGATAAAAATCTAGACAGATGATTAAAAATTAGAAATGAGATCATGAAATGTCAATAACCCATAACTGTTAGCATCTCAACTTCCATTTAATTTTGAGAATAGATCCCGTCCCAGCTTTCGACAACCAAATTTCAATCCGTACTAGACTCAATGCCTACCTTCAGATACTCACCAGTCCAACTAGATCGAATGAGAAAATCTTATTAGCGTGTAAAGATAATGATACACGATATTCCGTCGCTGAACAAAATCTTATTTGGTCTGTGTTCTTATCCTGCAGATTAATTCGAAACTAATGTACGCGCACAGTATTTTGAGATAATTGGAAACAGCAAAAAACCCTCACGCAGTCTATCGAAACCTCCACTCTGAGGCTACATTCTCGTTCTACAGGTGTCAAATTCATTGTCAAGCTTATCCTTTCGGTCATGCAGCTTAATAGCCGTGAAGGTATGCAAAGTATAAAAATATAAGAATTTCCATTCTCGTCATTATCTCTAACCCTCGTTGACTGTTTGCGACTGTACGCGCGGTGGCATCTGGTTTCTATAGGAGTGACAGCGGGCGCGACTCGAAATACCTTCTCTAGTTGAGCGTTTAGTGAGTAATCCTCTTTGGATAGTGGGCGCGCTCGAGCATATTAAAGCTCGCGTACGAAGAAGCCTATGACAATTCTGATCTTCCAATGTCAATTAAAAGCGGCTTAAAAAATGGTGTGGTATTAGCGCCACACGTACGCTAGCCATGCATAATGAAATTGGTGGCTAAATAAGCTCTTATGAACTGCAATAGCGGCCATTTAAGTTTTGTTTTCAGTGTTTCAATGGTTAGGTAGGTGTATAAAAATATTGGACTTGTGGCTGTAATTCCCGGGGCGGTAATTAAATGTCTCTCTGAATCGAAGGAGTGAGTGGGGTCGATGGGTGTTGCTGCTCACAGGATTATCTGGATTGTTTTTACAACGCACGGAAGGTGAACTGGAATAAAGAAAATAGATATAAATCATTCCACAGAAACGTGACATAATCGCATAATAAACTCAAACCAAATTCAAATAGAACCACCTACGACAATTAAATCATGATATTCGTTTCACCACTGCATCTATACATTCCGCTCAATATGTCCAGGACAAAGAACAAATTGAAATCGAATCCTACAAAGTATCAAATTCATATTGCCTTACATCGCCTCCATTCACCTCTAATCTGGCCACAAAACACACAAAGGTGTCAAACTAATGGTTTTGAAAAATCACACCTGAGAAACTCGATACTTTCTCTACACCATTCATTCCCACCTTCTTGGTGTCCTCACTCACCTTTCCTATCGCATTGTAAAATCGTTACAGAATCGAAAGAAAATGCCGAAAAAAACCCACACCGATGAAAAGAGAATGTAAGTGAAAAGAGTTTCTTACAGCATCCTGATTTTGATTGACACAAGGACTTTTACGAAGACTCACGAGACCCGCAGCAGTTGGAGTGTCGTTTCGTGCATGAACATACGCCCTGATATCCGTTAACAAAACGAATGCCCAAGTGCCGATAAGGAAATTCGATTAGAAGTTCTGCGTAATTGCACAATGCCTAATGGTGCAGATTTCAATTTGAATTTTCGTCCGACGTCGTGGTGTGTCTGTGTCATTGTAGCGGAGTATCTACTCTTCGGTGAACATGCTCACTCCAATAGACGATTTTCTCTCATGTCCCATTGCGTTTTTAAAGATATGTTTCGCGTATGTAAGCCACACAGCCTGCGGCAAAGACTGATTGAAGCATTATTTCGCTGCAGGCGATAAGGGTTGTTATTCCATTGCGTCATTGTAGACAAAATGGAGCTCACGGCACCGGGAAACTGGCATTGAGCTCAATGGGAAGACGAAAGCCTGAGGGTGAATATAAATAGATGTGTTGTATTGATTTTTTTTTTTTGCTCAAGAAGGAAGAAGAAGGAAGGATAGCTCCGCCTGGCTAATATGTGTGGCATTGACACATCATATAGGATGAAGTTGCAAGGATCGGACGCGAGGAGATGCTAGTGTCAATGCGAGGAATATTTTGGTGAGGATCTTTGGTGCGAAAATGCATCCATTGTAGAAATTCATAGTTATGTGTAGATATACTTATTGTTCATGAAACAAAATGTTCATTGCAGTCAAATTTATAGGGCCTATTGCCAGGCTCTATAAGGTATGTAATGCAATTAAATGCATGAAATATATTGAGGTAAGAGAGAAGTGTTTAGTGGACACAAGTAATACATCAAGAATGGAATTTCTGTACACTATTCTCATGAGTCATTTTAAGTATCGTTCATGTTGTGTTGTGAGAGACGAGAATATATTATGAGAATAAATTTTCGTTATTCTTGTTTTCTGCATTTTGTTTGATTGTTATTTGATAAATCCTAGAAGCTAAATCAAGTGAAATCGTCAAATTTCGGAATGTGGAAAAACGATAAAAATAATATCCACAAACCATTGAAATTATATTTTGTTCCAAAGTCTAGTTGGTTCACATCGTATTTTTAGACATACCCATCGACACATATCAATTGTGCTCATTTTTCTAGTTGTTTGAACGCAGTTTACAGTGCATGTAGAGTTTTTTAAGGGGTTAGTCCACTGTTAAACTGCTCAATATGAAGTTTTTTGTAAACAGCTACCAAAAAAAAAAACTATTCAAGATATCGATTTGAAATTTTATTTTTAGGTTAAAAGTTAACATTTTCATTGGAAATAATTATTAGAAAACAAAATGGCGACCGCCCCAATAGATCGCCGCAGCACCGCCGAAAAAAAGCAAATGGCGCCTTGCGAATTCCTGTACAAAATAAGCATCTGTGAACAAATTACCAAAAATATTTGATAAGTTTTGAGTATAAGGGACTGCACGGGCTTAAATTCAGAGCCCTAAAGCGATTAAAGAAAATTTGGTATACCTTTGAACATTGGCTATCCAGTTTTTCGCGTTTTTTCAATCAAAAAAATGTTTCGCAAATCGTAAAAAAAAATTTTTTTGTTCTAAATTTAGGGCCGTGCAGTCCTTTGTACTCGAAACTAATGAAATATTTTTGGTAATTTGTTCACAGATGCTTATTTTGTCCAGGAATTTACGAGGCGCAATTTGCTATTTTTTTCGGCGGTGCTGCGGCGATCTATTGGGGCGGTCGCCATTTTGTTTTCTAATAATTATTTCTAATGAAAATGTTAACTTTTAACCTCAATAAAGATGTACATGAAATTTCAAATCGATATCTTGAATAGTTTTTTCTTGGTAGCTGTTTAAAAAAAAAGTCATTTTGAGCAGTTCAACAGTGGACTAACCCCTTAATGCTAATTTGTACACTGTTACACTATAAGCCTTCCGAAATTACTCTTTTTCGCAATGCTTCATTCCTTCAGAGCGGAAGCAACATACATACATCGAAGGTCGGTTGAGCCGATATGTGGAACATTTTGACGGGAAAGAGTTATTTTTGCGCTTTCACAAAGTGTAACTCATAACGTTAAAAACAAAAACGATGGGACAAAAAAAATGGCTGCTGGTGATGAAATGATCTTTTGGAAGAGAAAAATGGGTTATTTTGAGGAAAGGAAATACTTTCAATTGCCAATGGCTACATTGCTTTCGTTCCAATGAAGTTGGGCAGAAAAACTATCTTAGGTTTTGAGCTGCATATATTGAAGATACTAAGTTAATCTTGGTTCAATCTAGATTAGCGCAAATTTAAGGTCTGAAAATAAAAGATAATACCGTTCATGATTTTTCTTCGAAAAAATGATTGACGATCCATTTTTCTACGAAAACTATATTATATATATTTTATAAATGTTAGGAATTCAATGATTTCAAGGCGAGCGATGTATGTGCATAGACCAGTTTGCGCAATTGGCTTCTGAAGCTCTCTTTACTTGAACTCTCTTCACTTTACAATGCATTCTTCCAATTGTACGGTGAAAAATGCATTCTTGAAGTAAGAACAGCTGATGAGACGGTAACGGGTAGAAAACTATGCAGATGACGTACTCTTAGACTCTAAATTAACGATCACTGTACACATTTAAAAATTTTGAGTCAATAGATTTAACTCGAAAAAAGGGAGCTTTTATATTTCAGCTCCACAGCCACATAATATAATATTTTTTGAACCGTTGGAATCATACTATAACCAAGAGGTCTCTAAATGTGCAAATCACAACCCTGGTCGACCTGATGATTTATTATACTTTCTGGTTTTGGAGCAGCATTTATTAGGCCCGTAGACCAGCTCATTTTTCCAATTTATTGGAGAAATTTCGGAGTCTGCTGTCACAATAGTAGAAAATAATACAGCTATTCTAACCTGAGTAGTATTTAAGGAACTTTACTTTGTACCTTCGATTCCATTAAATAACTACCTAAATCATCAAAGTCAAAGCGAACCACAAAGACGTACAGAGGCATTCCTACAACATCAAGAGGTCAAGGGGTCTAATTGGCTTACAAGGAGGCATTCCCACAACATCAAGGTTCTTCCTGTGACAGCTCTCATTGACGTTGGAATATTCGAATTTTTATACTAAGATTTTGAAAAGATATATACTTTGATTTATTAAAAGTTCATTATTTAATATTATTTAACGAGAGTAAATTGGTTTTGTTTTGATATGATTAAATTTTGAATGAATGAAGCGTATCAGGATGACTTCTTGCACTGCAACCTTCTGTGTCTATTGTTTCAACTCTATGCTTGAAGATATTTTTTGCGAGAAATATGTCTTCCTTAAGCTCCAGGAAGGACCTTTACGCCACTTTTACGAAAATCGACTGCTTCTTTTGCTCCTTTTGTATCGAAGCTTAGGTAGTTTTTTGAAGTGCACTACCAGCTTTAACCTTCAGGCCCAACAAGGGTTGTCGTGGGATTACTTTCCTTTATAGGTAATTTTTTGAAAATTTTAAACTTTGCAGATTAAGCCAGTAGCTTTTTCTCTTTTTCCTAGCCCGTGTTTTGATTTCCCTGTCCGAATCAGCCCTCGTAATGATCAGAACGGAGTGGTATCAATTTTGGCCAATACAGCGCTTTCTTTTGCCATTTCTTTAGTGCACCTTATGGGCAAATACCTATATAAGCCATATACTGTTCTATGCCCCTATTTCGATTATGGTCCCTCTCGCCTCCAAGAGCATAGCTGAATTTATTAGCAATCCATCTTATTTTCAATCCATCTTCGAGCTGATCGTGTAGCAAATTTGCGCCGTTTCTGCGAGATGGTACACAATTTTCTCAGTTGTTCCTTGATAGTAATGTGACCTTGAACCTATTCTCGAAGATTTTTGGATCAGTCTTTGTTTGGTTTTCTATTCTGTGTTTTTTTACGGACCTGCTGTCCTTCAAGATACTAATATGGCCTCTTAGGTGTCTTGATTTGCATCTGCAGGCTTGTTGTAGGCTTGTTGAATTTTGAGGCCTCCATCGCTGCCGTTAGGTTAGAGCTCATTGCTCCTTTAATCAGCAAGCAGGACATCCTTTGAAGTTTTTGATCATGCTAACAGCAATTTTTTTGTGTAGGTTTCTTTCACCACAGTGTTGGTCCATATAGCATGATAGGTCTGACCATTTGTTTGAATGTCTAGAGTGTCTACCTTGGAGATAATCCCCATTTGCAACCAAAAAAAAAATCGTTGTCACCCAAAGAGCTTTAGTGGCTTACATTGTTGTTTTCTTTAGACGACTATCAATGAACTTCCTAACCAGGCGGATTCCTAGATATTTTACCTGTTGCTGTAGACGCGCCTCTGTACCTCCAATTTTTAGAGCGCTTTTCCCAATTTTCCTTTTCCTGGTAAATGGTAATAATACCACCATTTTTTGAGGGCTTAAGACATTTAAGGCCTATTGCATTTTGGATGAACCTCTTATTATTATACTTGTCTCTTCTGGAGCGCATGCCGCAGCGACTCGTGATTTGCATTGTCAAAGGCTCCTTCTATGTCATAGTGCGATTTCATTATAATCCAATGCTTTTTCTAAGCAGCTTATGTGTGGCTGATAACGGTGGCTTCCTCTCTTGATAGGCTAATTGAAATTTGTGTTATATCTTCAATAAGAGTTCACACATTATACACTGAGAAAACACATGGCACCAGACGCCATAATTTATAGACTTCTAGCGCCATGTACATAGTCGATTTAGGGATTGTGATAAAATATAGCGCCACATGCCATAATACATGGCGAAAAGTACATAGGCCTACACGCCATGTACTATAGTCTTCCACGCCATGTACTATAGTCTTCCACGCCATGTACATGGCGTAGCGGACTATATTACATGGCGTGGAGAACTATAGTGCATGGCGTGGAGAGCTATAACACATGGCGTGGAGGACTATATTGTATGGCGTAGAGGACTATAGTACATGGCGTGGATGACTATAGTACATTGCGTGGAAGACTATAGTACATTGAAGAAGCAAATCAGTCAAAACAGTGCTACTTACCATAAATGAGCACACGGGGAAGTCACTTGCTTGCAACAAACAGGCGCTGGCTGCATTTAGAGTCGCCGAAGGAGCCATTCAATAATATGCGCCCTTAGCCGATTGAGAATGTTGTCGATCTATCGACGATACTCAAGTATCACTTGCTGACATTTATAGATCCCCTCACACAGTATGGCTGCGAGTTATAATTGGAGTGCCATGAGCCATATTACATGGCTCATGGCACTATGTAATATGGCGTGTGGGGCCATAATTTCTGCGCCATGTAATTATGGCGCTGGGAGCAATTTTATAATATGGATCATTAGACAGTCGAATAACGCGTTAAAATTATTAAATTTTATTACAAAATCGGCGATCCTGCCGTCTTGATGATCTTGACTTCAGCAAGATGGGGCAACAAGTCAGTTGACACAGGTAAATCTAGCTCTTTTGCATCAGAAATTTCTAAGACATGTAATTTCACAATTGGCTGATTTGAATTGGTCTCCAAAATCCTGCGATTTAATGCCTCAGGATTTTTTTTTGTGGGGGTACGTGAAAGATCGTGTTTATGCGAACAATCCCCAAACTCTGGACGAACTGAAAGCCAATATTCGTGAAGTTATTGCCGAGATATTTCCCGAAATATGCCAGAAAGTCATTGAAAATTATCTCAAAAAATTGAGTCCTGTAAGAAATGCCGTGAAAGACATTTGACTGGATCAATCTTTACAATTTTACAAAATTGCATCACTTTCCAAATGTTTTGTGTTTGTTTTCAAGTTTACTTTCTCAAGCATGAAATGGATAAGCCTGTATTTAGGTCAATCAGCTTCTCTAGTTTTAGCTTTTAAGGTTAGTTTTTAGTGTTGAATGAAAATGAATTTTCAATTTTTTTACCATCCATTACTTCGGATTTACTTAACTCAGAAGATAATAATTCTAAACATATTTTGGAATAAGATTATACCAAACAATGTTGCCTAGGAATAAACAAATAAAAAACCAAAAGGACCTCGAGCAAGCTATAGAAATTACACCTAGTCTTTTCAAAAAACACAAAAAAAAAATCATTAAAGTTTTCTGATTTCACATTTATAAATTAAGTTATTTTATCGCACTTATCATTAAAAAAAAATTGAAAACTTCATAAATTTACAATTGGAATATCCTGGTAAAAAATCATTGAATGAATTAGTTATGAACTTAATTCAGCTATCAGTAAATTTAAATTACACTACTTTCATTCATCTGCAGCATCCAATTATCTACTTTATCATCTATTATAGCGACGAGAATCCTGATAGATCTTAAATTATCAATAAAACACATCCACAACATTCTCTATGCAACTTAATGTATTTTTATTATTTCAATTCATTTATTACACTTCGCTTTAGTATGACTAATAAGGTTAAGTGCTCCTAAAATATAAATATATTATAATTATGAAGGGAGTCGGCTATTCCGTTTTGTGCATCTGTGGAATAACTGCTCCGCCAATAGTATAATAGCAACTCTATTTATTCTTTCATATAGTATTCTCATATAATTACATTGCAATATAAATTACAAAATGTCCAAGGACCTAAGGTGTGAAGGGACCACGGAGTACAACGAAGAAGTCATCTATCTCATGGTTTGCGGGGACGTGGGGAAGGAAGGACTCGTCAAATTAAATACTGCTAAATAGCAATCTCTTCAAATTTACACTCCGCACATTCTCATGTCACTTCGGGCGGTGGAGGTGGCTGCGGTGACGTCGAAAATGGTCGATGCAGAAGCTGGTGTCCTGAATGTGCTGGCGGTGTTGTCTCTTGATTTATCGTCGGTGACGTCGAGGCGGTTCGGTGCATATGCAACGTGGCCGCTGCACTCGAGTTCAGCTTCTCGGGCGAGTTGACGCGAATTTTGGGTGGTGGTAGGCTTGCATATGGATGAGGTAACGCATGCATGTGGTGTCCATTCAAGCTGACGGCTGGCGGTAGCTGGGGATGCGGTCTTATCACGGTCGGCTGAATCGGGAAATGTGGTATTCCACCGAGTCCTGGGAAGTTCGGAAGATATCGACTGGCAAACAAACTAGCTGTATCCATGCGGAAAGCGGCTGCTGTCGATATTGGTGGGTGATTGTGGGCGGCCAAAGGGTTGGTGTAGTCGCGAACTTTTTCCTCTTCCGAATGTAAAGTGTCGTCGCGATCGTTCCCGCTATTCGATGTCGAACCAGGACTGTGCTGTAGCGAAAGATTGCTGGGAACCGGCGAGTGCGTACCGAGCGATATGTCCGAATCCGATGTATCTGACGGTGTCGGAGAGACGGCGCCGTCAGGTCGGCGTTGTGTGTGCGATGCACCCGCATTACTTTGATGTTGTTGCATTCTGAAAAAAAGAAGAAAAACAACCTAAGTTTCAAGAATTTTCGAAATTTATAAATGGAAATCAAGCTCTGTCTAAATATTAAGATAAATATTAAAATCTGAAGTCAAGTTCTTGGTCGCCAAGTGTTGACTGAGGCGCCATAATCGTATTATATTAAAATTGAATTCAGACATATAGTGAGACCACAACTCATATCCAATTCGATTAAACACAAAGTGAACTTGAAAATATCAAAAGGCAAGGAAAGAATCAAATCTGTTCCACTTTGTAATATGATCTGACACAATTAGACAGGTGGCCTGTCTTGCCGGTGAACCAATCAGTTACGCTGGTTTAGCTGCACCGTAGCTACCTGGACACGTATCAGAGTCAACCCACACAAATTTTTAATATCGTTGACGGGACTGGACATAGTGTTGGGTTACCAGTGTCCTTGAAGTTGACCAATCGACACAGCGAAACTAGGCAAACATATTATGCTCTGTAAACTAGATTAAAGCTGATCCACTTCGGACACTTGCGACTATGCAATATAATTAAAATACCACGGTTTTCCAAGTCATCAGATTATTCGATCAATGAAATATGTTGTCAACAGGTGGCATGTATCTAATAACAGGAACCGCAGTTTATGCCGATAATGCCTGCAGTAGGTACATTGGTAGTGTTCGATTGTAGGTAATTGTTGGCTTTCATTAAGATCGCCAATGCATTAGATAGATATTCCTCCCACAAAATGAGTGGTTTTGCGATAGACGCGGCTAGAATGAACTACACACTGCGAAAACACATGGCGCCAGACGCCATAATTTATAGACTTCTGGCGCCATGTACATAGTCGATTTAGGGATTGTGATAAAATATAGCGCCACACGCCATAATACATGGCGAAAAGTACATAGGCCTACACGCCATGTACTATAGTCTTCCACGCCATCTACATGGCGTGGCGGACTATATTACATGGCGTGGAGAACTATAGTGCATGGCGTGGAGAGCTATAACACATGGCGTGGAGGACTATACTGTATGGCGTGGAGGACTATAGTACATGGCGTGGAGGACTATAGTACATGGCGTGGAGGACTATAGTACATGGCGTGGAGGACTATAGTACATGGCGTGAAGGACTATAGTACATGGCGTGAAGGACTATAGTACATGGCGTGAAGGACTATAGTACATGGCGTGAAGGACTATATTACATGGCGTGGATGACTATAGTACATGGCGTGGAAGACTATATTACATGGCGTGGAAGACGATAGTACATTGAAGAAGCAAATCAGTCAAAACAGTGCTACTTACCATAAATGAGCACACGGAGAAGTCACTTGCTTGCAACAAACAGGCGCTGGCTGCATTTAGAGTCGCCGAAGGAGCCATTCAATAATATGCGCCCTTAGCCGATTGAGAATGTTGTCGATCTATCGACGATACTCAAGTATCACTTGCTGACATTTATAGATCCCCTCACACAGTATGGCTGCGAGTTATAATTGTAGTGCCATGAGCCATATTACATGGCTCATGGCACTATGTAATATGGCGTGTAGGGCCATAATTTCTGCGCCATGTAATTATGACGCTGGGAGCTATACTGCATGGCTCAGGGCACTATGTGCATAGCGTGTGGCACCATAAATGCTGCGCCATGTAACATGGCACCACGCGCTATGTAGATTCTGACATTATGGCGCTGGGAGCCATATTGCATGGCTCAGAGTACTATGTGCATGGCGTATGGGACCATAAATAATGCGCTATGTTACATGGCTCTGGGCGCTATGTGGATTTTTTTCAGTGCAGAGACTAGAGAAAAGTATGACTTGAAATTTTGCACTTATTGGTTTGATACCAGTGGACTTGAATAGGTAATATGATCCGTGCTACAAAAAGCACTGTTAATAAATTCCGGATTTGAAATGGCCTTTCCATTGTAATACAATCTTGCGATTATTGAAAATAATAGTTTTTTTTTTATTTGAATGAGTTTTTGTGTTGATGCAATATATTTTCTGTGATTTTATTGCTATTGGGTCTCTGAAACTCTATTTTAATTTTTAGGAATGCCAAATATATTTTTGTTTTGAGCCATCAAAAAAGTAAATATTCATTTCCAACATAATTGCGGACACGCAGAGATGTGTGCGATTTATATTCAGATTGTTAAGAAGTAGAGTAAGGAAACCATGAAAAATCTTGAAATAATTTGCATGGTAGTGCCATCTCTTGTCATTCGCAATCAACTACCAAAAACTTTTGTAAATATACAATCCAAAAATGGAGACCATAGCATTCAGAGAACAGCTTACAGAGTAGTTAATGAAAACTTAGGACCGGAACGGAGATAACGTACGAAAATGCGAAAACATGATTAATCGCATAGAAATTGTAGTCACCTCTGTCACAACTCAATCACAGCAGGCGATCGCAGGCCAGCTACAAAATATTGAATTTTATATTCAATTTTCCTGGAATTTATGAATACGTTTGCTTGGTTTATTTTGCAAAGAGAATTTACAAAAAACTTAGCTTATGGGGGCTAAGAATATTTACTAGTCCTTGTATTAATCTAACCGAACCCCAAAATCCAAAGCAAATTTAAATAAATAAGTTATTCATAAATGCAGTCAGTCCCGATGTGCACTTTTTGATGTGACTCTTGGCACACGAACTATAATGGCCTTAATTGCAAACTGGTAAATGCTGGTGCATTTGTTGGTTCTGGAAAAGAGCGAATTTCGAATTATGAAGGGGTAAAGAGTTTTAACGGATATGGATATAATTGATGTATATACTGTTCGCTTTTATCAAACATCATGCCAAGGTATTTGATTTTGGTGTTCCATTCAATGTTTTGACCTAAAAAGCTAGTGGGACTGCAAGGAAGATGTGCTAGGAGTTTTCTTTTGTTGGTAAAGAAGATAGATGTGGTTTTCGCTGCATTTATTTTGATTTTCCGCGTAAAGCAGTGTTGGTACACTTGCTCAGGTTTATTTTGCAAAGTGATCATGATCTTGCGGGGGCAGTGCTCACTTTTATGTTTATAGATAAATGTCATCTGCATCACATTGTGCATATATTAAATTGCGTAGGACTTAAATAGTTCCTTCAGATACTCCAGCAGATATATCTTTGAAAGACAAAACACTATTATTGACTTTCACCGAGAACTTGCGGTCGAAAAATAAATTGTAATGTTCATAATGTAAGTAGAAAGCCCAAATGTTATTAATTTCCAAATCAGACCGTAATACTACACCAAGTCGTACGCTTTTTCAATATCTAGAGTACCTAGTCCTATCTAGTCTAGAGTAACTAGTCCTTATCTTTCAGAGATTTAGAAATATATTGAGACACTATGTAAAGCTGATGGCTAAATGGCAGTTTCTACCTAAAGCCAAACTGACATTTTGGAACGAAGTTTGATGTTTGCAAGAACGTTTGTGTTCCTGTCAGGAAGATTATTTTTCAAGAAAACTTATTGAATGTAGAAAGCATTCTAAAGGCGCATTTAAACTCTCCCCGAGACATGACAAGTATTGCCGAGTACGAGAGTGTGAACGGTCTTCTCGTCTATTCTCGCCTGTTTTTCTCCATTCACACACATGCCAAGACATGACAAGCACGAAAGTGTGAATGGTTTTTCCACGGTGCCTACCTATTTTATGAGAGTCTTGTCTAAGCTCGAGGCCTCTCGAAGTGTTGTTTGTTTTAGGTATCGAGTCAAAGGGATTTAAAAAAATTCTAGTGCTTGATATGATCCGGTGCTTGATATTTATTAATCGATTTGGTTTGCCTACGAAAACATGGACAAGATGCATCATACCGGACGAAATGCATGAATACAGATGGGCATGAGGTACACTGTTCGAATATTTGTAAACAAATTTCTGAACAGAGAAAATGCTACCTACCTACACCACATGTATATCCCCACACTTAAACTGCATACCCTTAAATTCTTCTCAATGCGGACAGGACGAGTTTTATGGCGTATTGAGATAAAAAAAGGGTCTATCGCTTAAATAAACGGCTTTTGAGTTAAGATTTGGAATGCTCGTCGAATGTTTTGGGAATTAATTTCACAAGTGCCTTGACGAAACGTTCGCCATATGTGTGATTGGGGCATAATGGGAAGGAAATTCTTTGCCGTTCCAGAGGGGTTTCCTGGCTGATTTATGGGTAAAATGATTGCCCTTTTCAATTCTAAGAAATGGTAGCCATGTTTGATGCAGGCGTTGAAAATTTTTTAGGACGAGATTCAAACTACGATCCATACTTGAAGATTTTTTTAGGGTTTGGATCACCTTCTTCATCAACTCTTTAGGCTTACAAATGATTGTGTTGCTGTTCCAATACACTCCGAAATCATTTCTCACATTGCTTCATGTGTTTATTTTTCCCGTCTTTCCTCTGTGCTATGCGAAAACAAAATGTACAGCTTATATGTGAAATGATAGAAAGCACGTTCCCTTACTTCTCGGGTAAAAATGTTTAAGTTAAAAATGTATTTCTGTGTTGGGAGAAAATTTGCCAAAAACCACAAATAAAATGAAACATTTCGCGGCTAAAAACTGCAAAAAAAAAGGTAAGTCAAAAGTGACGTTTCCTTTCATATCTCCTTTTCACTCATTCTCACATAAATAATGCCCATGGCTTAATGGCAGCTGCAACTGAAACTAGTACTGCAGTCAAATAAGAGCACATGTAAACCAATGTTGGGATGGATCTAATCCTATTCCGCAACATTGCAGTTGTGCCGTTTCCGATTCGTTCCGTAGAAGTCGCAAGGGAAAGAGGGGGAAACGACAATTCTGACAGAAAATATAACTGTTGCAATGACAACAATAGTATTAACCTATCAATACATCGCTAAAAGTAAAATCATAGTGTTTCAAGAGTTGTAAAAATGGAGTCACTCAGGAAACAATTAATTGAATAAAAATTTTGTGCATTTTTAAAAAAAAAATTTTATATTATTTTTAAATTTTATTATTATTTTTGGTATATGTTTATTAAGTACCCACATGCTAAGAACTATTCAAACATTTATTTCAAATTTGAACTTCATTTAGTTCGAAATTATGAAATGCAACACTACAATACGTTGCTGTTGTCAGTGCCATTGGGCCATGCACAATGTTTTCCCATTCGTTCTGACTTTTCGTTGCAGTTACAGTTGCCGCTGAGCCATGGGCTTAACCATTTGGATCAGCTGTTTGACTACTTGACAGCCTGAATCACTTTGGCAAAAATCGCTAACAGATAAAAAGCGCTGACGTTAGCAAAAACGACGCCATTTTTCGGATAAGTTTATGAGACTTTAGTTAAGAAACAGACATGAATCAAGAGATCCAAAATACCAAAGTATGTAATTAGTGCATACTTTCGAAACCACTTTGTCAAATAAAATTTTCAATATAAATAAAAATTTTTCAATTTTAATCATCCCGCAAAAACAATTCCAATTTGATTCTGCTTTCGGAGGCTTATTCCGCAAAACGATCGAGTTTCCCGTATCAATTATTCTCTGCTTTGATAAGCTTTAGAGACGATATCCGTTGTCTATGCTGATTTATAGACAAGAAGGAAACCATGATCACAATTCAATAACCTTTATAATCAGTGTTTTCGTACCGACGAAAATCAGAAAAACCTGATAATTTGAAAAATAGTGATGGTAACCATATGAAATGAAATATCTCATTTGTCACTTCTAATCCACAATTCAAATAGTCGTTTTTCGATTTAATTAAAAGATTGCTTTACTTGAGAGCGGAATATCTAAATAAAGAAAAAAATCGTGTGGTACAAATATGCCGAAACTACTGGATGCGATGGTAAACGCACCGGTTTAAAGTACAGAGCGGGCTCTAGCGGAACGATGACAATATTCGGTAGGAGCAGTTGGAATGGCCGCGGAACACAATGAAAGGCAAGTATCTCGTATAGTTTGTTCTTAAGTCTTAAGGGATTTATGTGCTGGTAGCAATGGAGCATCCTCATGATCAATGGATTTTTTTTTACTGATTTTCGAAGAACTTCTAATTTTCGAAAAACTTCGCCGAAAATTCATATTTCTTTATATATATATATGTATATATATATATATATATATATATATATATATATATATAAGCAAACTGATTAAGGGAGATAATCTCTAGAGTGGTAACCCTGTAGCTGTGGCAGGCTCCTGAAAAAAAAATCCTTCAAATCATTGACCGTCCCGAATTTTTTTTTGATTTTTGACAAAAAGTTCAAATCATTGATAAATTTTAACCTTTGTGCATCATTTCAAATTAAAATTTTTAAAATTCCGGTTTGCACAAGAACGGCAACCCATCACCAAATTACCTCTATTTTCAGCACTCGAAAGTTCTGTTCACGAGAACTGACGGCCAAATTATTCGATCATAATGAGATTTACAGGACATGTTGGTATTAACTAGGACCAGGTCTGATAGAAGTGATTTGAAATGCAAGCAACGCTGTAGCAGTGTTACTATCTTTAAAAATCACTGAGAAAAAAACAGCTTTTTGGGCTGTAGATTCCGATTCAGCCGTCAAATTTTAACGAAATTCACACAATATTTGGATCTTACTTTCGATAACATTTTATGAAAATTTGGCTGAAAAATTAGAATAGAGTTGCCAGCTATGGTGATTTTTGTCTCCTAAATCTTGAAAATTTGCTCAGCAAAATAAAGCTTTTTTCCTTATAGCTTCCGGTCCAGTCATGAAATCAAAATGAAATTCATGCAGTAAATAGACTTTGATGTGAACCAAATGTGGTAGGAAGTTGGTAAAAAAATCATGAAAGGGCTGCCAGCTATGACCATTTTTGTAATTTGTTAGAATTTCTTTACTGAGCGATTATGTCATTAGATTTGCAAACGGGAATGATCCTGCAAAGATAATTAACAATAAATATTAACGCTTTGGAAATTTGAAAGGTTTTGAGGGTGGTAACCCTAAAATTTTTTTCACCGGTATAACTTTAAACGCAGTGTTTCAATCGAAACGAAATTTACTGGTTGGGCTTAACTTAACGTGAAGCAGATTTGGTATATATTTTGCTTTACTGCTGACACAGGGTAACCAGCTTTAGCCATTTTCGTAAATATTGCACCAACAGATGCTTCAAATTACATACTCATATGCAAAGCATTTGTAATAAAAATAAGAAACTAATTTTTAAATTTTTCGAGTTTTGAACATGTTTCGGATGGCAGTCTCAAACAACGTTTAACCGCTAAAACTTTCGATGAAATCCTCCGATGAGAACGAAATTCAAAGGATAAGGTGATTTAAGTATGAGCTTGTGAAGGTAAACTTATTGCTGCTTTATTTGGGAAAAGGTTGCCAGCACTGAAAATTTTCATCATTTGTGTTATAGTTGAATTTTGTTGCTTTAGATAAGGAATGGCTCATATGATTCTACAAAAAAGTGTATTACGTCTTTCCACATTGTCACTCAAAGACAATTTCTTCGAAAATTAGTTTTCTAGCGGTTCTGATGCGCTAGACTTTTCCATTATCACCTCAATCAAAGCCTCCTCCTTGTATTCGACTGGTAATGCGCGTAAAAGTAAGTATTTTAAAGTAACCACTTCATTTTGCATTCATCATCTGTGCTCAATTTTTTTTTTATTTTCCGTTCAGTTGTATTATGCAATGAGCCTTCATATACACACATGACTGTCAACGTCTTAATACGAATTAGACACGAAACCAGATTGGTTTTATCCACCGCGAAAAACACTAGTCGTTAGCCAATCACACATTAGCGCCAATTTTCGAAAATCCATCACTTAGGCCATTTCCGGCTAACAGCTCAAGACATCAGTTTGCTCTCATAAATTAACTTTTTAGCGATCGAACAAAAAACAATCGTGGAATTATTTATTGCTATTAATATCAAAACTGTTCTCACCATATCCATGTGTAAAATTAAATCAAGTCGGAAAAAAACATGAAAAACATACTTGGCCCAAGTCGATCAGAAGCCAGCCAACCAGTCAGCTACGCTGCTAGTCAGCTAGCTAAGGCATCTAGATGCCTATAGTGCGATGGGCATTAGGAAAAAATAAACGACCAACAGAAACAACAAAACGAAACGTAACCATAAAATAAAATCAACAATCAGTCTCACTTAGCTTAGCTTTTCCGCAAAACGGTGCTGATGATGGTAGCTATGATGATGATGATGTGATTATTATCGTAATTACTCAGAAAACATAATTTCCGAACAAAAAGAATTGTGTGCGTCATTCGCGGCTACCACCAGCCTGCAAGCATTCTATTTTCGACCACTTACTACTGTTTCGATTCGCCTCGAATATGAAAATATAAATTTCAAGCGCTCGCACAGCTCATCGTGTATTAACACCTTATAATTAGGGTAGTACGATTTTTCGGCTGCGGCAAGTAGCCGTTAATATCGACCACGATATTAATCCACGTTCGGATTCGTTCTGGTCCAGCCTTCGATAGGTTTAGATAATGCGATGGCTAATTTGTGAAGTTCCGCGCGTTCTGCGCGTTCCCCTCATACGGTCCAGATCAGCCGAGCAGATCAGGCGATCACGCAGATCAGGCGGATCAAGAAGATCGGCGGAGATTACGGTGGCCCGGCCGGGATCATGCTCGAAATGGAGACCATTATGATTGAGTTGTTGTCGGTGAACTGTGATGCCCCGCCAATTACACTAATGCGTTACTGACCTCATACCGAACGGCCAGCACAATGCCTTGGAATTGTTTGCACGTTATTAAGCCATCGTTTGCCCCCATTTGTTTCTTGCCGAGACGTCTTGCAGACCACAACCGATCCTCCACGGTTCACATGAGCGCACAGCCCACAAAGGAAACTTTTGCTCGAAATGCAGTTACACATGTGTATGGCCCTCGGCAATCGTTCAGCGCAGGTCCACAGCACTACTTGACGTCGCGGCAGCCGCAAAAAACCGCCGAATACAAATCACAATGAAGACGTATCTAAACAATTACTGAACGCGGGGCATCTTTAAGCTCATTTCGAGCCACCTCACAATTTATCATTCTGAGCGTTGGAAATCTCTTCTCGCACTCGTATTGACGCATTGACACAAAAACCCGAGCCCCGAAACCCAAACGCAGCACAAAAGCCGGGGAGACAAGAAGTCATTAGTCTTATTGATAGAGTTATTTGTCTCACCTCATCTTCTTCATCTACAGCTCGGACGCAATCATCTCGGGTTGTATGTCAAATCGATTTGACGCTTTTTGTTCGTCCGCGTCTCGTGAAAGGAGAGTTACCCGTTCACCCATCATCCATCCATCTATCCATCCATCGGCCCAGCATCCACCAGAGCTATCCGTTTGTCCATTTCTCAATCAGTCACCTTGTGGAAAACGAGTCGCACGTCTTCATGCTTTCCTGCTCGTAGCACCAGCAGGTCCGATTCGTGGCTGCAGAACAGCAAAAGGGTCCGGCTATCAAGGAAGAGACCTCATACTGACTTCTTTCCATCTTTTTACATCCGATTCGTCTTAGCTGTTCAGGTGTTGCTGCTGCCGCTGCTAAGCCTGTCCGTGGCGTTTTTTTTTGCGGTGACTCCTTCGCCTCTCTCTGATTTCATATCTCCTGTTGAGTGATTGATGACTATCATCAGTGGACACTGATCTATACCCCTCCTGCTTCGTGTAATATGTCCGTGGTCCTATGGATGCGAGTAGGTAATAGCGGTGTGGATAGGATTTAATTTCAGTGCTGGATGCGATTGCTATCGGGGGATGACCGATGCTATCGATATGCAAGGGTTTGAATTGATTTTGTTGTTTTGGCTAGTCAGATGCGGAAACAAACTGAATTTAAGTTACGAAAATAAACTATTCACTATTTTGTTGATATATACGATATTTGATGACTGGAAGTGTTTGGAGTCACGTTTGTGAGCACGGAATAAGGAAGGTCACTGATATTTAGCAGGAATAATACGAAGCTTAGGATTGTCTTAATCTTCAAGCTTTTGTCGTCCTTCCAAACAGAAATTTTGTACAGTTTTTGATAGATAGATTTTGATTCATCTGACAGTCACAGATGCCGCAACTTCTTAGCAGACTTTGATACTTTTATGGCTATATACACAAAAGTAAAGAAAAAATTAACAAATTCATGGTCAACAAAAAGTTATTCCTGATGATGAGGGTTAGTTCCAAAACACCATGTACTTAAAAATTTCATTTTGATCGAAGCCACCCACAATCCTTTTCGAGAAGTATCGATATTTTCAACAAATGTTCAGTCCACATACCGTCTCAATTCCATCTATCAATCGAATCGGTAAGTCGGGAAAAAGTCGTTTGTAACTTCTTGGTAACGAACTAAAAAACGTGGCATCAATGACTCTCAAGATCCAATTACTGTCTCGATGCTTTGATCCTTCTACATAACAAACGGAACTGAATGCATTTGCCAAGTGTAGGAACTTTGATATGACCTGATATATCTACGCTTGATGGGTGTTTTTCCATCACGGTAGATAGTCGGACATAGTAGTCATCTCAACGGGATCCACTGTAAAAGGTTAGTTTGATGGATAGTTGTTGTAGAAGTGTGATTTCAAGAAGAAGAAGAAAAAGTAAAACATGTTCATTTGTATCGTTTTCACGTCGAGACGAGTGTGTGAGAGAGAGTATGCATGTTTGTGTATGCAGTTGGGTATGATGAATCGAAGGAATTAATAAGAAATTTATAAATATGAATCGAAACGAACGGGGATTGCCGATGATGATATGTGGATGGATGGGCTTTGATTCCAGGAAACATGCTCGAATTGAATTGAATGTTGCAATGCTGGGATATGTGATAATGATGATGATAGTTATGATCATACCAGTCGCTTTTAATTCAATTTAAATGAGAATGTATCGAACGTTTCGATGAAGTTTGAAAAGCTGTTTTGACTGTATGTATGTAGGAAAGATGCTAGGTGCTGATTTTGCCTGCAAATGTAAGCGCTATGGAGCCGTGATATATGTACATAGTTTTGATTAAGAAAAATAAAGATTGAAATAAAGAAGTTAGTCTGGACTTTAAAATACATGATATTATCAAAAAGTAAAGAAAAAACTAATGATAAAAGTAAACATAATTTAAAGCACATGGCTCCCTCAGCTCTTTTTGACGAAGCGTATCACATTTTGGGACAGTTGTTCGAGCATTTATGACTCTATCTCAACAACAATGCATTGAATATTCCTTCGTTTTATTCCTTCGTAATTTCAGTACTGTTCAAATTAAATGTATTCAATTTGACGTTAATTTTATTTGGGACACGTGGAATTTATTAATTTGATAGTCCATCATGTCTGTATCGACTGACTCGAATTGCTTGGACAAGAAGGACGCCAATCCATTTTGAGCCTTTTTTGGCTTTTGCGAATTACCTGTGTAGTCAACACTCAGAGAAATATCTTTCCGAAAAGCGAAAAAAATATTTACTTGTCTACGAGATGTGTAATCTTCCCCAAATCAAATCAAATTTATTTAATTTCAGTTATATGAATAAATATTGAGCATAAATATTGGGATCCATTCAACAGAATACAATTTTTACTCAGCCTTATTTCAAGCAAGTCATTTTTCTCAAATTTAGTAAATTATGTCTACACAATGCTAGCAAGTTTTTACATGCTTTAACATCAACCACTTTTGATTCGAAGAAATACTACCATCTTAATTCTTAAAACTTCCCTCCTTTCAAAACTGTATAACAAACAAAGACCTGTTCTCATTTGGGGAAGATAACTTCTTCGTTTCTTTTGAATGGCTAAGTATGTTTTAAATGAAGAAAGGACAACGCCAGATTGAAAACACATTTTGTCTGGGTGAAAAATAGTTTTACCGAAATATTCGATGTCATACGATAGTATTCGATATCATTTCGGCCATTTGCAGAGTCAAATAACTATCTGAGCCTACTAAAGAATAAACTTTTCCAATTAATAGAACGATACTCTTTGAATAAATTTTTATTTTGTTTTTGATTAAAATAAAATTTACTTCTTTAATTTGAGTAAATTTTATAAAAATCAAGTGGAATATTTGTTTGAATTTAAACCATTGCTTTGGTTTATGCTTGATTCGAAGAAAATTGTCGACAAAAAAATGGGCAGTTTTTATGACTTCTGTCAATATTTCTTTGAAACTAAACAAATTTAACTCATGGTCAGTTCAATATTTATCTGAGGTCAAACCATATTGCTTGGCACGTGGAAAATATTTGCTTGTTTCCAAGAAAAATATAAATGAATAAAAGAATGTTGTTTGTGACGTATGGCATTATTTCCTTGATACTTAACCAAATTTTACTCAGGGCAAGTTCAATATCAGTCATTTGAAATGAATGAATTCTATTGTTCCCACTGAGAAAATTTTTTTTGGCGTCAAATCGTTATCAATTTTCTTTGACAATGTATTCATTTTTCTTCAAAAATTAGAAATATTTTTCTGAGTTTGGGCTAGTGCTTCTTCGGCCTACTGTCCAAACTACAGTACAGCGAATGTTCCCAGCTTGTCGTCTATTACACTTAGCACGTTGCTTGTCCCAGTCAATACACTGAGAAAACAAATGGCGCCAGACGCCATAATTTATAGACTTCTGGCGCCATGTACATAGTCGATTTAGGGATTGTGATAAAATATAGCGCCACACGCCATAATACATGGCGAAAAGTACATAGGTCTACACGCCATGTACTATAGTCTTCCACGCCATGTACATGGCGTGGAGAACTATAGTGCATGGCGTGGAGAGCTATAACACATGGCGTGGAGGACTATACTGTATGGCGTGGAGGACTATACTGTATGGCGTAGAGGACTATAGTACATGGCGTGGAGGACTATAGTACATGGCGTGAAGGACTATAGTACATGGCGTGAAGGACTATAGTACATGGCGTGGAAGACTATAGTACATGGCGTGAAGGACTATAGTACATGGCGTGGAAGACTATAGTACATGGCGTGGAAGACTAAAGTACATGGCGTGGAAGACTATAATACATGGCGTGGAAGACTATAGTACATGGCGTGGAAGACTATAGTACATGGCGTGGAAGACTATAGTACATGGCGTGGAAGACTATAGTACATGGCGTGGAAGACTATAGTACATGGCGTGGAAGACTATAGTACATTGAAGAAGCAAATCAGTCAAAACAGTGCTACCTACCAGAAATGAGCACACAGAGAAGTCACTTGCTTGCAACAAACAGGCGCTGGCTGTATTTAGAGTCGCCGAAGGAGCCATTCAATAATATGCGCCCTTAGCCGATTGAGAATGTTGTCGATCTATCGACGATACTCAAGTATCACTTGCTGTGTATGGCGTGTGGCGTGTGGGGCCATAATTTCTGCGCCATGTAATTATGGCGCTGGGAGCTATACTGTATGGCTCAGGGCACTATGTACGTAGCGTATGGGACCATAAATGCTGCGCCATGTTACATAGGACCACGCGCTATGTAGATTCTGAGATTATGGCGCTGGCAGCCATATTGCATGGCTCAGAGTACTATGTACATGGCGTATGGGACCATAGATAATGCGCTATGTTACATGGCTCTGGGCGCTATGTAGATTTTTTTCAGTTTAGTCCGCCATTGTTGAGGCCTTCGCTACAAATCTTTGTATCAAAATTTGCTTATAATACGTCGGTGGATACTATAAGATCACATGTAGTGGTGAAAATGGGTCGCATTCTTCAGATTCTTACCTGCAAGAGCCTTACGAAAGATAATTTGAACAATCAAAACATTGTTTCATTTCGTCGCACCGTCTATCCTGGAATGAATAGGGCTCTTCGCAAATACTTCTAACCCCCTGTCATCTGAGTGAAGAAATTCACCTCAATACCCCGTGAGAATTCATCAGCACGTTCATGGCCTAAAAACTAAGGTGAGTGCAGCCCCAGGTAACAATTCCATATTGAATAATATAATGAATCTATGCAAAGTAGAACATCCTAATTGTTTTCTTGCTCAAGAAAGAACGAATCTCGAAGCATATAGGAATAATTTTTCATAATTTGTTTACGACATTTTCAATATGAAGATCCCATTTTAAACGTTGTTCAATGATCATGTCCAGATTACGCCCAGATGGTAACTCTCAATGACCTTTTTCGTTTACGCACTGTTTTTCGTCTTGACCATAATCGCCTGACAGCAACCACAATCAGCATGGTGGTGCTGTTTTAATTGCCAGTACGCTCTGTCGTGATTTATGTCCATCTCCACCAGTTAACTGTATTTGATTCGTTTGAACCTAGCTTATTCCGAAAAGTCGACATTTAAAAAAACAACGAAATTTCTGTTCAAAAGTACCAAAAAATCGAAAACGTTTCTACTTCAAGTGTATGCAGTAGCGAGAGCGTAAGGGAGAGAAGACCAAATAGAAAAATATCATCGATTTTCATACAATTTTGGAAAAAATGTCCTCAATTTTTCCTGAAAATTTCTCTTGAAGCCCCATATTTTACAAAATATGAAACACTGGCTACGCCGTTATCTGCTATGGATCAACAGAAATACTTTAATAACGTTTTTCATCCATTTTTGAAAAGCATGTGATTCTGTTGATCACAAGCATCTCTCCAAGCTCGTTTTGGTCTTTCTGATTCCCTTATATCTTGAATTTCACGTCGGAGCTGTGTCGTAAATGTGCTTTCTTCTCCTTCTTCCGCATTATATCTTCGTCCCGGTGCTCAGAAGGGATCGATTTTCGATTCTCTCTTATTGTTTTTATCAATGACCGCCCATCTGTTATTCATTCGTCCTGCGTTCTGTATGATTTCAAAGTGCTGAAAGCAATTGAATCTCTCAATGGTTATCTTCAACCTGAGAAACTCACCTGTTCTGAACATACCGAAATGCCGCCTAATGTCGTGTCCATGTAAAAAGCTTCCTTTAAAGTTTTCCTACTTTCTTTCTAGATCACCTCTCGCAAGTCTAACTTTATACACCTGATTAGAACTCTGGCTAAAAGACCTCAAAAGGGTAGTGGTGAGCGGGAAAAGGTGAGCCCCGAAGTTCCCCTAAAAAATTGCTGTTAAAATTGCAACCCAAAACAGGCAAAAACAGGCGAAAGAGAACACAAGTGCCTAGGCCTAAGAAAGAAGCAGTATTGATAAAGCCCAACCCAGTGAAAGGTATGTGTTCAATCCAAGTAGGGGTACAGGTACGTCAAGTAACAAGGACGGCAGACAGTAGAATGCTTAAGTCATTCGCAAAATGCGAGCATTAGGAAAATAGAGGGAAGCCGAAAAATAATCGAATCAAATGCTATGAAGCTAATTAGATAGGCGAATAAGATTTGGCTGATTGAGATTGGCGGAGTAAGGAGGCGACTCGAAGTGAAGCGATGCTACAAATACATGGGCTACAACCATACGAAAAATTTCTGCAAAGGACCAAATCACAGTTGTAACTGGTGGAAATACGGTCAAAAACAAGAGACACTACCCACATTCGGGGGTCAGGAACGTTCAAAGCTTTCAGAAAAGCGCTTGAAGCAAAGAAGAAGAAGAAATTTTGTAGATGAGACCACTTAAACACTGGTGCGAGCACGTGAGGAACACTTGGCTACAAGCACAGCTGGAAAATGGACGCCAAAAAAAGTTGGTTAAAAATAAATTGGTGAAGTAGGTAAATTAGGACACTGAACAAATCGGTAAGTTAGGAAACATCTTCATAAAATGAACAAAGTCAGTACAGAGTACTGCAAATACTGCAGTAAGGACATTGACGATGCATTGCACATTTACTTCAAGTGCCTCCACTTCAAAACAGAACGAGAAGCGCTCTTTTCAATAGTAGTCCCTACGACGCCAGAGAGGCGATGCTGGCGAGGCGATTCATAAGGCTTTTGGGTACGTGTTTCAACACGTATGGAAACAGTATTGCCGCTGAAAAGAGATGAAGGATGCCTTATAGTCTACTCCTGATAGAATGTAAGGATTCTTTGAGACCCTTGATAAGTGCTGGTGGCACGGGCAAGTCGAATTCATGTGAGAACGGCCTCGGCTCGGACCCCTCTTGTCGGTGGGTGGTGCTTTTCAGTACGTAAGAATCTCTAATTCTGCATCGTTCGCAGGGCCTCTTAGGAAGGTTTTTCAACACCCAAATCAAAAAAAAAAAATCTGGAAGCTCAATGTTTGGTGAAGACTTTGGTTGACACAACATTTATCAGTTCTGCTTTTCTAAGTAGTTTTAAACTAGTTTAGGAACATATTGTCTGGTATTGTCATGATGTTAAATTAATTAAGTTCTGTCAAATGTAACAAATTAAAAAAATTTGATGAAGGACATCTATTAAAACAGACGGAATCATATTTGTACACCAAATATATGTTCAAGGATTTTTTCTATCTAATTCTAGACCATGTTCTGTCATTACGCCGATACTTAGTATATAAGACCATCATATTTAGTTCTATTTCCAACTAAATTTCGAATAACTTACACAGACACACAGCTTCAATTCTGTCTTTGGCCACCCCTCAATCGAGAACAAAACAAAATCTCCACAAAAAAATTATCTAATTTACTTAATCTGTGAACTTTACATTGAATTCAATGTTATGCACACAAACTCCGACGAACATAGAAAACTAAACAAACTTCAATTGACTTTTAATCCTCAAACCCAAACCGAGCCCCATAAGAAATGCACTGTACATCGATCGGGGGACCGAGCGCCTCCCTCGCTATCATGTTTGCTTGCAGCATTTTCAAATCAGGGAAACATGTAATATGAGCTGATATCAACTCGACATGCATCTGTATGATGTCTACAACAACGACAAAGTCGTTTCACATCATGTTTGCGTTTATTGATTTGTTATTGTTTCCACTTTGTTTCGATTCCAACTAAAGCCTAGTTGAAGGGAGATAACAGGAGGGTTCGGATTCTATGAAGTGATGGAGCGAGTGCATTAAGCAATTTGTTTTCTACATTGTACTTAATTCTATTGTACATATATATTCCCTAGCACTGCAGTTCACTTAATCCGGAAGTCGACGATATCTTGTTGGAAAACAGGCATTTTCGGGATTAGTTTGCATAGAAGAGATTATTGAATTCTCGTTAAGAGGTGGTTTCAATGCTCGACCGGAGACGCTGACAGCGAAGACAGCGATAAAAAAATTAAGTGCATGCATTTCGCTGATTCATATTTTATTCAAGCCTTGATGAGCAGAACAATTATTTCTTCCATTATTCGAACCCACACACAATAAAATTTCAACAAAAAAAAACTGCCACCTGCAAAGTGAAAGCTGCGGTAATCGTATACGTATAAATTTTCACTTGAGTGCCCAAATGCATCTTTGATTCGGTTTCAAGCTGATTGACTGATCCATCACTGGATATTGAACGCTTATTACATTCATAAGACGAGGTCACCGCCATTATAATTAAATGCATCGAAAGTTTTAAAATGTTTTCTTTTATTCATCCAAACTCCAAACCGGACCGACATGTCACTTTAGCTACACATACATATGTGCGTCATTCATCTGTCAGTGAAATTGGCGCCTGTACTTATTGCAATTTTCGAATATTAAAGAAATATATACAAATGAGAATCGATGGATGATTTGCGAATTTTTCGCCTCGTTTTCAATCGAATCGAAATACTTTCGGTAACTGGGGTCAAAGATATCGAAATTACATTGTAAAGGCGTATGTATCTTGAGCAGAATATGTGGAATATGTAAATTGAAATAATTAAATGAAAATTTGATTCCAAAGCGAAATTTGGCCGATTGAAATGTTTGCGGGAAATTCGATTTATCTTTTCTAGATATCTACATTAATGATAGTATGTTTTTTCATCTTATTGAGAACTGAATAAGATATTTCATGTTAAGATGATTATAGGATGGTAGGCAGATATTAGTCAAGGAAAGCGGTGAATGAGTGTTATGAAGTTGGAATGCTTGCTAATCATAAAAGTTTCGAGCTATTCATTTGAATTTGAATAGTTTGTTCAATGTCTGGTACAAATTTAAAAGATTTTATAGATATCTCGCCGTCAGTTTAAGTATTTGATTGTATATGTATATAGAGAAACTTCATTTAGATTCAGTTGAAAAAATTACAACTCTGTAATACACGGCCCAATGCTCCAAGTTAAAGAAATTGCCAGAGGACTAAGAAATGCAATAATTGTTGATCCAAGAGGCATTGGACAGTAAATTCTTGCAGCGAGAATCTCTTACCTAAGGGTTGGTAGATAGGCACGTTAAAGTGAGTGTCGATCGACAGAAGCCTCCCGACAGACGCACGACACCCGTTATGATGCTACATTAATTGTCTCTCCCGCTCCTCCGGACTATCTACTTTAGTCCAATCAGAGGTAGGTCAGTCAGAATGGAGAGCAAGAGTTCACCAAGTGCCGCCATTTTTCTCCTCGCCGGGTACGGACTGGTACATGAGATGGAAGACGGAGTCCTCTTCGTCCGCGGAGCCACAGTTCCAACAAATATCGTTGAATTTTATCCTATAATTCCCACAGTAGTAGATCACTACGGATTAAACCTAATACCTACCGCTCTACTATTTTCAATTATACCATTTAATCAACCGCATATCAATATTCAGCACCGAGAGTGCCTCAACAATCGCATCAAATTTTACGTTGCTAAAGGCTCCCTTTAATTTTCAAAAAGGCGGGAAGCGTGAATTTCATAAAAGCTGGAGTTTTCTCAATTCGCTCAACGAGTACATTAGAAGCAGTTTCAACAGATTTTCCTTTATAGATAATCACAACTCTAGTTTCCTGCCAGAAAATGAAAACATATGAGAAGCACAGGCACGCGTTATATACTAATCTCTCTCAGGCATGGTGAAGTTACTTTTATGGACTGCTGGATATCAGGCGGAAGAATGTCATCAGAGCCGGAAGATTTAAATGACTCGAATGAGTTATTGGCTCAATTGAGACTTGGCGATCATAAGAGATGGCATTAAGCTACTGGCATGCTCCGTTTGATCCGTTCTAGAGGAGGACCATAACTGCCCGGAAAATGCGAGTCCTTGAGAACGTTTAGAGTGTCTGCATTCGAACTAGTCCAAATGCCATCAGGGTTCATGGTGCACCCCATAGCTTTCGGTCTCGAGCTTAAAATCTTACAAGCGCGACTATGATGACTAGATTCACGTCTGGTTATCTGGGAACCAAGATCTGACCAAAAAAAGCCTTGGCAAAGTTTGAAAAGAAAACCCTCATCGAGGAACAATCTACGCGATTCCAACGAGGACATACGAATAATAGAAAGACGAGAGGAGTAGGCGCAATAGAGGATGCTGAATTTAAAAACCAACGAGAGAGTCAACCTCCGCTGAACTGATGCAATTGCGTTAGATAAATACTGAAAGCGAGGAGACCAGATTTGCCATGCGTACTCCAAAATACTGGAGGATAAATAATTGAATACAGGTGAAAATGTCGGTAAACATATACGAAGAACGCAAGACAAAGCTAGCAAGATATGTACTCGTCAGCGTCTGGGACGACGAAATATGATTCGCTGATGCAGGCCGTGAGAACTTACCTGCAACAGGTAAGTCGAAACCCAGACGCTGCATCAGCATAATTGTCACGTTGCAGGTATGCAACGTGAGTGCATAACTTCGCTGTAGCCAATTAGCATAGAAGTTAGTCAGTTACGAATCGCCTGAGAGGCTAGTCAATTAAGAACGAATCGTTGTATTAGATAGTAGTACCAATCGTTGCGACTTAGCAAATAAAGATCGATTTAACACTCCACCAATCCGCTTGTATTATTTTATTTTTCCTCCCACCCTCGGGGACCAACCTAACTGGCGCAGTCGGTAAACGGATGTAATAGTTCGCGAAGAATTTACTTACATCAAAAAGTTGAGTTAACGCCGCGAAGGTGAAATAATTCAACGCCCCGTTACAATAAGTGAAAAAAGTGATCGATAAGTGAATGGTTGATAGAAAAGAACGGCGACGAAATTTATATTTTTCGACTAGACCGCAAATACAAGAAGATTCGACAATGGAGGAGGAACTAGCCGCTTTGAGGGCGTAACTGGAGCAGCGAGAGGCGCAATTGGAACAATTAGCAACTGCGTTCCAACAACTACGAATACAGCAGGAGCATCCTTTGCAAAAGGACCGAATCTTGAAGGAACTGAGGCACATGAATTGTTTTTCGGGGACCGGCGACGTAAGCATCAACAGATTCATCGCAAGCGCTGAATACTACATCAACAGTATCACTGAGGCGGAATTGAAGAAATTAGCTGTACGCACGATCTTCTACGAAAAAATCGTCGGCGAAGCAAAGAACTGCGTTCTGAACATACAGGATACAGGCAATTGGGAGATCATCAAGGCGAAGCTGAAAGTACGATTCAAGCCCGATGTCGAGCCTATGGATATCTACCGGCGCATCCAAAATATTCGAGTAAGCACACTAGCAATAATCTTCCTACTTATGCTGACACTGACGACACCTGCAACGGGACGTTTAAATGTTTACAATATACAGGACGATACAGGATTTACAATAATACAAATGAATAAAGCAGAAATTGTGACGAAAACAAAAATAATTGTACATTTAATAAACACTCAAGACATTTTGAACGTAATTGAACAATTTAAACAGAACGCGAAAATTCTTGACAGAGAACACACTAATTTAATACTTACAGAACTAGACCATATAACTAATAAAGTAAATACATTGATTCCTGAACACAGTAGAAATAAACGAGGATTAGTTAACTTGATTGGAAACGCACAGAAGTGGTTGTTTGGGACAATGGACGACCAAGACAGACATGAAATAGACGAACATCTTAAGACTATTGACATTAATAACCAAAACGCTATTAATACTATTAACGAACAGGTGGACATTAACAGAAATTTCACTGAAACATTTAAGCAACTGCAAAATATCGCAAACCAGGACAGAACTATTATATCCAATAGAATAAATAAAATTGCAAACAACTCGCTAACTAATAGTATTTATTATGATCAAATGTTTAAATTACAAATTCTTAACAATAGAGTTGAACATATACAGGACAATGTCATATCCGCTAGATACGGTTTGTTACACCCAAATATACTTACTGATGAAGAGATAAAGAAATATGAAATTAACCTAAATAAACTGTCGTATATTAGACTAGGGGTAACTAAGACTAGAAACAATTTGTTACTTTTCGCAATTAAGATTCCAATAGAATTTTTAAATGTTCAATTGAAAATAATCACACCTTTGCCAAACAGAGAAAATAAAGAAATAGATTATCCGCAAGAAACGGTATTTTCTGTAAATACCACCGTATACAAATATCAAGAATTTAAGACTTTAAATGAATTAGGAGTAAGCAAACACTGTATTTATAAAGGAAATTGTCAATTATTAAAAAATGTAAATGTTGAAATAGTTAAATTAGACAACGAAACCATTTTAGTAAAAAACGCCAAAGAATTAAAAATCAATCAAAATTGCGATAGTAGAAACTTATCAATATCCGGCAATATATTAATTCATTTCAACGATTGTAAAATTCAAATTCTTGAACATTACTTTTCAAATGAAGTAGATAACTACGAAGAAAGATTTTATTATCCATCAATTATTAAATTTAAAGACTTTTCAGAAAAACTTACCTTAAATGAAGTTGCAATCGAAAATATTAGAAACATTCACAAAATAAAAGAAATACAGATCCATACAAAATATAATTATGCAATCAATATTATTTTAGCAACATTGTTAATGCTTACCTTTGCTATATTTTTCATATACTTACATTATAAAAAAATTAAAAATCAAACAAATATTCAAAAAAATAGAATTCAGGAAAATTCTTATCTAGGGCGGAGGGAAGATATGTACTCGTCAGCGTCTGGGACGACGAAATATGATTCGCTGATGCAGGCCGTGAGAACTTACCTGCAACAGGTAAGTCGAAACCCAGACGCTGCATCAGCATAATTGTCACGTTGCAGGTATGCAACGTGAGTGCATAACTTCGCTGTAGCCAATTAGCATAGAAGTTAGTCAGTTACGAATCGCCTGAGAGGCTAGTCAATTGAGAACGAATCGTTGTATTAGATAGTAGTACCAATCGTTGCGACTTAGCAAATAAAAATCGATTTAACACTCCACCAATCCGCTTGTATTATTTTATTTTTCCTCCCACCCTCGAGGACCAACCTAACTAGCAATCTTAGAAGCCCTGGCCCTGATGTTTATGACGCAAACATCAAATTTCAATTTAGAATCAAACACCACACCAAGGGCTTTAAAATGTTGGACAGCTTCTAGGGAAAAACCAGACATGGAAGCAGGTTAGGGTTCACAGAATCAAAAGCTTTCGAAAGGTCTGTATAAATTACATCAACTTGACGTTGATAGTCGAAGGCAGAAGCGACAAAATTAGTGAACACCATAAGATTGGTCGTAGTAGAGCGGCCCTTAATGAAATCATGCTGCTCAGGAGCAAGTAAAGGTTATAGAGACGGATAAACTCTATTATAGACAAGACGATCAAGGATTTTACTAAAACCGCAGAGGAGGGATATACCACGGTAATTGGAAATGATTGATGATTTCGATAAAGAAGGGTATACACCAGATGCAAGGTCAATATTAAGGATAGCTAAAGAAACACAAAGAGAGGATGTGAGAATTGACAAGCATATATTGGAAATACCGTCAGGACTGGAACTAGCATTAGAATCTAAGGTATGCATAATACTTTCATCTTCCAAAGGATGGGTACTAAATACGGAAAAGGTAGAAGAAGCACGAGAGAAAATAGAAATCCTAGAGGTATTTAGTGGGCTTTTCTTAAAGGTGAAGGAAAAGAAGGCAGCAAATAAATCGCAAATAGCCTTAGAATTGGAAGCAATAACATCATCAAGATACATAGAATCAGGAACTGAAGAATTGGACTTGAGGGCATGGATATAAGACCAAAAGGATTTTGGTTGATTAGAACAAATTGAAGCCTCGATGCTCAAGAAGTAATCACGCATTGCCTGATTGAGCACTCTTGTAGATTTAGCTCCCAGAATACGGGACCCACCAATTCCTGTAGCTTCAGCCACAAAATCCACGAAAACGTCGCAAAAATGGCTAGGTTCGTGATCGTGAGCCACAAAGTAAGAAATAAACCCGCATGATTTTGGATCGATTTCATGTTATCCTTGTGGCAGGAAATTTTACGAACAAGGACATTAATGGGGTATTACAATGGTAATAGTACATTAATGGTACAAGGACATTAATGGTTTCGCAAACCCGGTACTCGGCAGCCCATGGTTCTTGGATTGAGATTAGCTCCTCGCCTATCCTGTGCAAGCGGAGTAGCAGGGCCGCTAATGTTGCTTTGGAATGGTAAAAGCTAACTTGAAGTCCTCCTCCTCGGACGTAAAAGCTGTCTCAGCCTCTTTCTCTGTATCCAGATTCAAAAGGTCAAGGCAGCAACCCAACTTGGAGGTAGTTCCAACGCTGATCCCATTAGTAAAGAAGGATTTCACACTTGATTATTCCTCAGATGCTGCCCTCAGACAGGTGATGGGCCCCATGCCGAGAGTCACGTCTATTGTGTGAGCCACTTGCTTTGAGCCTAGCTTGGCAGACTCAAGATCTTTCGATCCAGAGTTCTTTGCATCAATTTCTCGACAGACTCATCTTACGATCCAGAGCTCGCTGGATCTCTTTCTCGAGCCTGTACCTGATTCTGATCCCATTCCGGGCATCCAAGACCGGAAGTACCGGTCTTGGATGCCCGGAATGTATGGGGAAGAGAGCCCCCATCGATTATCAATTCTTATAACCCTCCAGTCTTCCGTAAGGAGATTTGGGTTGAAAACTTGTATAATGTCCAGAGTTTTCATTCCATTAAAAAGTAGTGTTGGCCTTGGAGCAGTCGCCTTCGGTTTTTTTTTTGCAAATCTGCCTGACCTAATTCTTTTACTCAGCTGACTTTTGCCGTTTTTGATCTGGATTTGTAGGAGAGGGAGCGAGTGTTCTCCGATAAATGTTATTGCCCATGGAAGGGAATTTTCATCCTTGTCAGGAGGACGTTTTTTACTTCCTCAGAACTTTGAAGGTTGGCATTCTAGTTGCGTAGCCTATTAACAAGCGCTCTCACTTCAAGTACCCGAGCGTTGGGTGCTTGAAGTAGGAGCTCTTGTTAAAAGTCTTGCCAGCTCATTCACTGTGACCTTCCCTCTACATTGGCTAAAATTAAGGCTTCTGGGCTTTCTCCAGGCCAGATTTGGTGACCAAAGCCCCAGGACCACTTAAAGTGGAAGCGAGGATGTGCTGACTCATTCTTCATATTTCCACAGCCTCCAGCAGACTGAGTAACAGTCCGCGAAGCTGGCTAATTGGCCAATTTATATATAATCCGATCGAATAAAAGTCAAAAAATCAATAGCACAATTTCACGATCGTATATTGTCGCCAAATTGTCCTATTCAATAAGGTTTAATTTCCAAGAGAGGACAGGTTATCTTTGAAGTAAATTAATGTATCTCTAACACAGTTTCCCAATCTGCGGCATGACAACCCATGTCAACCCATGACAATGTCAATCTCGTCGAAAACCTCAATTTTAATCCGAAAATTTCAAATACAATTCAATGCAAATATACCGTATTAAAATCCATTGATATTGCATTGTACTACAAAACGGCTTACAATGAAAGCTTGGGTCCAAATCGAAACTTAATTTTGTGGTTTTATAAAACAAATTCGATACAAACATGTTTTTAATAACGAATCGAATATCTATGATCAATGTATGTATATGCATGTCCAGGTTTTGTTTTTTCATTGTTTGAAAATTTGATTTTTAGAGAGCATCGATTTGATGTATGGATACTTGGTCGTGTAGACATTTCTAGAGAGATATGTAGATGGATAGGTCAGGTGAAATCCGAATTCAATGAAGTTATTGCGCTAACTATACATCGAATCGAAGCGGTACGGCAAACCGCAGCTAGCAAGTTCGTCGTATTTCAATTAAAATAACTTGTGGTCAGATGGATAGATTTATCATTTCAAGGCTTTTTGTAAATCTCAATCTTAAGTCAACTGCTCATGGCTAGAAAAATTCATATGAGGGCAGTGGAATTAATTTACCAAAACCACGCAATTGGATACCGTAATCGGTATATGGCTTAGCTATGCGACTAACAGTTGGTGGAAAATTAAAGCAAGCCTAGATACTAGTACATGCGCTGACTATTATTGAATTGGGGTTTTGTTTTAAGATTCAGAAAAAAAACCTAAATTTGGAATATTGATTTATTTCTTGCCACCTATTTGTCTTAATTACTATTAGTATTAAAAATGGACAGATCAAAGAGACGAGCGCGTAGCTGAACTTCTTTTGTGGCTTCAAAACTCATCTTTTCTATTTTTCAAACAGTAGTTCAAACTGAAGACCCGCATGATTAATTAGAAACTAAAAACTCTCATCAAAAATTACATCTAATAGATATTAATTTGCACTCATATTTCACCGCAAAATCTTGCTCCGCAAATAACTTGCAAATCGATCGCACGTACAAATCGATCGAAAATCAATCTATTCATTTTCGAAATGCTCAAAATTAATCACAACCTTCGCACATTTATAAGACACCTAACAGCTCCTGGAGCGAGCCAGACATATACAACCTCAAATTAATTAGACTGTATGATGTACGGCGTAGAGGTCCGGTGGCTGCTGGTCAATAAATTGCGGTCTGATCTGTTTTTCGCCGTAAGTCACCTTCAGCCGCACAGATCAAGACCTCGATCGAGTATTAGTCTGCAGAAAAAATCATGACCAAGTCTAAGTTCTACTATGTCGATTAAGACATATCACCTTTCAAATGAAGTCGTGGCATCGATGAGAAAAAAAAACTAAGAAAAAATATCATCACCCGAAATTATTGTGTCATTAATTACATTTGGAAAGGAAGACAAATTGGAGAGTTTTCAGAACGGATTTGTATAATGGTTTGGCCGCGAGATGAAAAGATTTGACGTTCAGATGAAAAATTGTGAGAATTGTGTTGCAATATTAATGGAGCATCTGATGGTGTGAATGTGGGAGCGATGATTCTTTGAGCTGACTGCGATTGAGATCTCGAGTAAGTAGTATAGTGAGATTGAAAAGGATGAATTTAACTAAATTACGAATAGTTTGAATGGAATTTACGTGAATGGAATCTTTTACGTATTCAAAGTGATTTGAATTAACGGTTTGGTTCATTTTTTAAATTTATAATTTGATTTAAGAACACCCTGAAATTTTCAGCTGCTCTATGGTAGATGTGTAGTTTGAGCGGCTCATTCAAATTATGTCAGAGAAAAATAAATATATATTTTCCGAAAATTTTAAAAAAATTGGTGACAATTTCATACGGAGCTGGAGATCGAAATTATAATGGATTTAGAGCACTAACCACTGGTGTGAGTTCTATCTTCATTTCGCAGTGCTACAAATCATATATAAATTGAAGTTTCTGCGAAATTCAATCACCCCAATCCAAAATAGGCAGTGGTTGATTTTGGCTTTTACTAAGATCACTTTAAAGATTATACATGATTATATATCCCTTTTATTATACAGAATTATATATCTCTTTTTGTGTTACACATTATACATAGGTAAATTGTATACTCCAGAAAGAGATAACCTAAACTGCATCAATTTGCTATAAAAATTTATAGTAAGTGAAGATTTTTCTTAGCTTTCAGGAGTCCTCGACGATAATAACCGTTTTTATTTGGATAAGCTAACGAAACCGAAAAAGGAGAATACACGGAATATTTTACTTTTTCAGTTAACTAAATGCAGGGATGCCATGTAAAATGCAACCAAATTTCGTTCAGTAGAATAACAATGCAGGCAACAGGAAATAAGTGTATCTAATTGTCAATGGTCTTTCTAGAAACTTCGTACCAGTAACTACAGATTTGAATTTTTTATTTAATTATTTATTTAAAAAAATGACGTGCTAAAAGATCTGTTGCTAGTTTTGGTCGAACAAAGTCTCATCGTAACCGTCGAGGAACTATTCGAGAAAGTTGGATTTGGTCATGAAAACCTTCTCTAATTCTCTGACTCAAATTTTTCACAAAGAGTGAACGTATTCTCTTCTTTACACTCACAACTCTGAAATTGACATTTTGGGCCAAAGAGTGAATGGTAACCAAAAGTGAATCATTTTCAAGCACAATTAAAAAGCATGCGATGTAAGAGAAGTTTTGCTTTTTGCACTGAGAAAAGGCGCAGCCTCAGAGACTATAATTTATATACATCTGGTTCTATATGCATATTCGATTTCGCGATTGTGATAAAACAGCGCCTGACACCATAACACATGCCGTCAAATTTGCTGTGTTCTATTGCTTGCAGAGGCTTGTGTTATAAACTTCAACGCCATGCATTCTGCTGTGATAAAAAACAAAGCAGAAGCGAAATTCTAGACAGTTCCATTTCAGAAATTGTAATTCCTAATTTTTAAATTATTACAAATATGGAATCGTTTTTTACAGGATGATTAAAATTGAGAAAAAATTTATTTACATCGAAAATTTTATTTTGACAAAGTGGTTTCGAAAGTATGCACTGATTCTCATCAGAGACCAGCACACAGTGCATACTTGACTGATGTGACCACTTGCAGTTGGAAATGCAACTTGTATTTACGCTAATTGTGACAATATTCTCTGCTTTGATAAGCTTTAGAGACGATATACGTTGTCTATCCTGATTTATAGACAAGAAGGAAACCATGATCACAATTAAATAACCTTTACAAGTAAATTATATTGATGGATATAAGTCGGAGATGTTAAAATTTGTCACAATTATCGTAAATACAAGCTAATGATTTCCAATTGCAAGTGGTCACAACAGTCAAGTATGCACTGTGTGCTGGTGTCTGATGAGAATCAGTGCATACTTTCGAAACCATTTTGTCAAAATAAAATTTTCAATGTAAATAAAAAATTTTTCAATTTTAATCATCCCGCAAAAAAACAATTCCAATTTGATTCGGCTTTGGAGGCTTATTCCGCAAATCGATCGAGTTTCCCCTATCAATATTCTCTGCTTTGATAAGCTTTAGAGACGATATACGTTGTCTATGCTGATTTACAGGATAGACGAGAAGGGAACCATGATCACAATTAAATGACCTTTATTACAAATATGTCCACTTCAATTTCGGATGGATACTCTCTACACTGTACTCGAAAAGCTGACGCTCTATCCGCTGGACTACACGAGCTAATTGGAAAGCTATTGCTATTTACCCTTCTGTGATATGTGCCGAAATTATGTTCATAGTAGTTGGGGCTATGATACATAGAAGTTGAGACTATGTACACTGCTTAAAATTCCATCATGAATGGGAATTTGACCTCTTTAGCTATATTTTATAGCTCCGTGTTTTGTGCACATGGTGTATGTGACCATAAATGCTGCATTATGCGAATTTTATTCATCGTATGATTTGGGAAAAATAAAAGATTTTCACTTTTAGCTCCAACCAAACAATAATAGACCTACTGTGGACAGTATAAGGGGCTTCATTCAGCGCTTGAATGTCCACAATCCACAGCCAATAAAGTTACATTTTTCATGGTTTTATATGCTTTTTTGATGAGACTTGTCGAAGTTTTGTGGGCACAGTGATATTAAAAGTATAACTTTTCCCATGTGAAAAATGACTGAATATTGATGTCCATGATTATGGGGGCACTAGAGCTTAAAAGTTATATCTCCTCTTATTTATGATGAAACTTTCTGCGTAATATTCGTAGTATAGTTCAATCAAATCACAGGTAATGCCGAGTTTAAAAAAAACTGACTATGATGAAGATGTAGAGAAATTGTTTCTAAATATGCTAAAGTTGGTTGTAAATCTTTACCCTGACAGGATTGATGATCCAAAAAAGGATGAAAATATATCAATCTAGATCCTGCTGCTTCTAGCACATCTTCATTCTAAGATGCACAAATCTTAAAATCTAGAAGTTTTAATATGGCTTTAGCGCCTAAGGACAAGATAGAATAGCGTCAAAAAATCAACATAGTTTTTTTTATAATCATGAAATAATTTTTTTAATTAGTGACTGCTCATGTGTTTTTAGGAGACAACGTCTTAAACCCGACATTCACAAATGTTGGCATTCTGTAGTTTCGAATATACCTACATCTTAGAAATTCATTTTCGTATTTTTAAAAAAAAAAAAGACTGCAATAATTGATTCCCTTAATAAATTTAACTCTAAGATTTATGTATTCTTAGAGTCTTTAAACATTTAAAGGTTAATTTGTGCCTTGATTCTGTATCTGCGACATTTTTGTATGTCATCAACACTTTTGTCTGTCAGTTTTACAAGACATTGTTTTAACGTAATCTGAATTGGCTTGACTTTCAACAGACAAGATTTACGTTTTTGTTGTTAATTTACTGTTCTAGTGACGCCCCTATCCTTATTAACAATGACAAAATTATTCCCCTTAACACTAACGCCCTGTTTACATATGAGTCCATGGGCTTAAACCGATTGTTTAGACTGCGGGAGTGAAGTGGAAAAGCAAATCAACGTACCCACTTCTCTCCTGCCTTCTAAGAAACGCATGTACGCATGTGTAAACAGGGCCTAAGAACTACTCAGTACAGAAACAATATTCACCTCATTCTATTAAATAAATATGCAGTGATTTTTTCGGGTTCTTTTTTAGTGAAGTCAATGAATGGAATTTGCGGCTACTGTGTGTTTAAACAAAAAAAAAACACCACCAAAAGTTTGCTAGATCAGCTTCATTTCGAAACTAACCTGTCTATTTAACTTCGTTATAAGCCAATAGCTCAATCAAAAGGTATGCGAGCGAAAAGATTGGGAGGGCTCTATAGTATGTTTACCAAGTGAAAATTTTATCTGACAGTACAAAAATGTGACTTAGAACAAAAATGATGAAAAAGTCCGGTGCTTTCAGTGATTCACTACCACCGTGATCAAAAATGTCTCACAAACAGTCCAACCTACTGCATAGATTTCGTTTCCATGACTGCGTTGGAAGTTACAGTGGTAGAAAAAGTTTACGTTTGCCGCTCGTGAATTCTACAACATTTTGGACATTTTAACATTTTTTCACTTATTGCTGTTCTATAATTTTTTGAATATTAATGTTTCATGGTAGCATGTGGTAGTAAAAAAATGACCAAAATGCCTGATACCGACAACTCTTTGCCAGAGATGTGCTGTGGGTTTCGTTTGAATTCAATGACTGCATAGGAAGTTATAGGGGCAGAATGGTTTTATTTTTTTGAGAGTTATTTTAAGTTGGCACCACAGCTGCAAGGCTGCCAGCATATTCATTGAACTTCAATCAGACTCTCCAGTGCAGTTCTCGGGAGCGCAAATTTGATGTGCTCAATAAATGGGTAATTTGTTGAAGGCTTACCGTTCTTGCGGGATGAAGAAATTTGAAAAATTCCGCATGAACCAAGTAGTGTGGTGTAAATCCGCGACTCGAAATAAAAGTTGACAGCCTTTATCTTTCATTCTACCGTATATCGAAGTATCTACAAACTAACGAATTTAAAATATAAACGAAATATACCGTTATCATATTTCGAGTCTTATTTTACTTAAACAGACATTAAATTGATCAACACTTTGAAATCTCGCTTATGTCACTCAGTTTGAACTTGTTTAGATTTCTGGATCTGCTTGGATTCCTTTTTTTTGGAAAAATGCAAAAATTATCTGAGGATACTAAGTTTAAGCTGTCAAAATAAAATAATTTTTAGTTTTCTTCAGTACTATCATGGTTTGATAAAGCATTCCTAAAACCATCCCATTTTAGATTATTTTGTATCTTGTACTGAAAGATTTTTTCATTTCAAAGCCAACCAGCTGATTTTTTTTAAAAAAACGAGTGTGAACAAAGATATGGTCGATATGATTTTCAAATACCGTGCTTATATGCGAGTATAATGAGCTAAGTGCATTATTTTTCAAAATTTATTTCCACTGAATAAAATGTCCAATACATTGGATTGGATACCATAATCTATTTTTCTTCATTATCCACAATTTTTGGTAATCTTCCCAATAGCCTTTTTTTATTTCATTATTCACTGAAAGAAAAATCTTGGTAAAATCAACAATTTTCCTTAGTTGTTTTTGCGTCAACTACGGACTATAGTTAAAACAACCATAAAAAAATAGTTGATTACTTTTATGCACCATGACGCGTGGTTGATAAACAACGTCCGTGGTGCAAAAAAAGTAAGCAACCACAAACAATGGTATTCCAACCATATACATAGTACGAAATATAGGCAGGGGAGGCGTGAATGCCGCAGTTGAATTTGGTGTATCACAATGCAGCGACAATGTCGCTGTCAATGCAATCAAGGCACCAACCAAATTCATTTTTTTTTCTTTTGTATTACTAAATCCTGTTGTACGAGGATTAGGTTGGCCAGACCATTCAACCTAATTCAATCAGATTTACTTCAACCTAGTGGTGATGCCAACCTATGGTAGGTATCACCGCTAGCGGTGCGGCAAAATTAGAAATTTGGCAAATTCTGCCGCTGCCGCAAATTCGGCCGCAGCCATTGTGCGCGTTACCATACAAAACAGTGCATTCTAATTTTTTGACTGCGCTTTGCCGCAGCCCACTGCTTTGCCACAGCGGAAAACGCTGTATTCTGAACAAAATAGCGTCATGCAACGTAATATAAAGGCTTCACAGCATAACATGAATATGAATTATATCGAACAGCAAACCGAACACAATTTTGCCATGTATCATATGAAACTTCTATGATAGAATAGGAGTATGAGTATGAGGAGTATGAAAAATCAACAGTTTTCCTTAGTTTTGCCATCAACTAGTTAAAACAACCATAAGAAAATGGTTGATTACTTTTATGCACCATAACGCGTGGTTGATAAACAATTTCATTCGTAGCATGAAAAACGTCCAAATGTTGAAACTATTCTACTTTGCGTAGAATAATTTCAAAGACTTTGCTCACTGAATTACGTTTGTTGAAATCAACTATTGCAAAGTAGTTTAAGTACCATAAAAACTGTTGATAATTCGAAACGTTGAAGTTTTGAGTGAATTGATGAATATTTTCTATTTATCAACTAATTTTCGTGGTTATGAAGCAATTAAAACAGTTGATTTCATGAACGTTGCGATATTTTTTGTATAACCAGAGCCAACTACTTTTATATCGTTAAATTAACTATATTAACATAGTAAAAATAACTATTTTCCTTAGTTCATTTAACGATTTCGAATGAATCGTTGCAATACTATTAAAAATAGTTGAATCAACCAAGAGTTTTTCTTTCAGTGTTGTAGAAGAACTCTGGTTTCAATACAAATATTTGCATTTCATATTTACAGGTTTATTTTTCCCCAATTAAATTCTTGACGAGCAGGTGAATAATGAAAACCATTTAATTATTCTTAATCCACATCTTTGGCAGGCGAGCGCTGATCTGAATTATTCGAGCTAAATATTTGTTCACATCTTACCGCTACTGCTTTGATTTGATTTAAAATGAAAAATAGCTGTGAAAGTAGATACGGTCGCAGGAACATAGAGGAGATCACATATTATTTTGAGAGGACTAAACTTATTTTGAACAAAGCCTAGTTGTGTACCAAACGACTTCAATAGCCTTGAAAATAATATTCAAATTACATCTGAAAACGATTCAAATATCTAATCGCGTAGATGAGTCTTTGTTCTTAAGTGTGTTAAAGTTATATAAAACTATCGAAAACCTTACTAATACGTCTATTCAATGTAAATGATAAACACTTTGAAAATACTAATTACCTCATTTGAAGTAATTTTCAAAAAATTCCTCATCCCTCTAAGAATTTCACTCTTTGTCCCGGCACAACAAAATCTCACCAAAAATAACTACCTATACATTCATTCAGTAATCAAAACAAATCTAATCCCAGCTAAACCAAACCATATGTCGGCAAAACCACAAAATGCACGCACCAACTTCGTTCGACCCACGTCCCACAATGGCCTAACTCCCGTCCCGCAGATAATCGTCATGATCTCCTGGAAATACCAACATAAATCCCAGCCATTAGCACTAAGCACCTTACTAATCTCCATTCTTCTCAATTCTAATTAACTTCTGCTTATGACACAGCAACCGAGCATTTGGCCGTAGGAGGTCGTCCTTCTTCCAAAAAGCCAAAGATATTCATCATGAGTGAGTTCACTGATTTCTCTCATCACCCGATATTGTTCTTCAGTAGCAACAAAAGATACAATTTTCTCTGGTTTACGTCTTTACAATTGTGGGACATCCAACGCTCGGTTGCCTTAAATTAATTTGTGACAAGTTTTTCGGATGCATCTATGTCGCCATGGCCTGACTTGGCCCCTGTTTTTTTTTTTTGCTCTACCTCCTTGTGGAATGTCTCGTGGTTTCGTGGCCATAAAGTAATTAGTAGTTGGTATTATGTCGACCGGATAAAGATTAACTTCTGGACCGCCTCATTATTGCTCGAGATAAAAGAATTTTATGACAGTTTATGATGTGCTTTCATACAGTTTCATTGACATGGTGTCACAAGATGAGTTTCACACTGTTATGGAGCCTAACGCGAACGCGGTCATAATGCATGAGGCGAAGAGCAACTGACGTTCGAGAACGGATTAACGTACGAGCGTGACATTTCATGAACAACGCGTAAAATATCATGATGGTTCGACGTAATGAAAGCGATATAGATCAATTTTTTGATAGCAGAGTTTAATTGAGACATTTTAGCATTCGATCTGGCTATTTTTTGCAAGAGATTGTGGAGACAAAATTTCGAATATATAATTCCTGTCAAGAAGCTTACTTTCGAATTGAAGGCCTCATAGCCTACATTTACCACTTTCGATTCGGGCACTTAAACCAAGAGTTTATGACGCGGATAATTGTTGGATAGAAAAAGTAGACACATGCAAATTATTTTGGTATTCATACTACATATGATTTTAATTTAAGCGGTCAACCAGTAGCTCATTTGTTGCGGAAACAAAGATTAAGATGCCGGCATAGAATTTCATTAGACTCTAAGAGTAAAATGTTTGTGATTCAGTCGTTTCTAGTGAAAAGATAGTTTACTTGCCAAAAAAACAACGTTTTTTATCCAATCGAAGGCACGAAACCGTCTTCAAATTAATATTTTGACGGCATAAAAATCTACTTCTACCCCTTTCTAAGCAACACATAATAATATATTTCCATAAATGTGCACTCGAATCTCACCATATTTACAATAACTTCCATCACGACTATTTCTATAATTCAACCACAATATGCCTACCTGTTTTTAGCAGCAGCTGCTCTATCACGTTGTCGTCGATTTTTAAACCAGTTTCCGACTTGAGTTGGATTCAACCCTGTAGCTTTTGCTAATTCACGTTTTTTCGTAGGATTCGGATAGGGATCTTGTAGATACCATTCGCGAAGTAGGCTACGTGTTCGTTCCTTGAAACAATGAGTTTTCTGTTCACCGTCCCAGATTGTCGGCGGCAATGGGAACTTTTTTCGTACTCGATATTTATCTACTGGTCCTGCAATAATTGAAATGATATGTTGGCCTTGTGAAAATGAGAAATAGATAAAATGATTTACCTAATGGTCGTCCTCTTAATTTCTCTGCTTCAATATAGTGTGCTTCGAGCCACATTGCTTGAAGTTTTCCATAAGATTGTTTTGTAAATTTATGATTTTCAATTATTGCATACAATTCCCTGTAAATAAATAGCAGAAGGTTAGATACGTGGAATAAAATTTGCTCATTGGTAATGAGTGATAGTTTTTGAATTTGCACACTGAAAGAAAAATCTTGGTAAAATCAACAATTTTCCTTAGTTGTTTTTGCGTCAACTACGGGCTATAGTTAAAACAACCATAAAAAAATAGTTGATTACTTTTATGCACCATGACGCGTGGTTGATAAACAACGTCCGTGGTGCAAAAAAAGTAAGCAACCACAAACAATGGTATTCCAACCATATACATAGTACGAAATATAGGCAGGGGAGGCGTGAATGCCGCAGTTGAATTTGGTGAATCACAATGCAGCGACAATGTCGCTGTCAATGCAACTAAGGCACCTACCAAAATTATTTTTTTTTTCTTTCGTATTGCTAAATCCTGTTGTACGAGGATTAGGTTGGCTTATCACAATACTCATCAGCCATCGCTTGTCTATTCCACCAGACCATTCAACCTAATTCAAATAGATTTAATTCAACCTAGTGGTGATGCCATCCTATGGTAGGTATCACCGCTAGCGGTGCGGCAAAATGAGAAATTTGGCAAATTCTGCTGCTGCCGCAAATTCTGCCGCAGCCATTGTGCGCGTTACCATACAAAACAGTGCATTCTAATTTTTTGACTGCGCTTTGCCGCAGCCCACTGCTTTGCAACAGCGGAAAACGCTGTACTGTGAATAAAATAGCGTCATACAACGTAATATAAAGGCTTCACTGCATAACATGAATATGAATTATATCGACAACAAACCGAATACAATTTTGCCATGTATCATATGAAACTTCTATGATAGAATAGGAGCATGAGTATGAGGAGTATGAAAAATCAACAGTTTTCCTTAGTTGTTTTTGCATCAACTAGGGCTATAGTTAAAACAACCATAAGAAAATCGTTGATTACTTTTATGCACCATGAAGCGTGGTTGATAAACAATTGAACAATTGACTCATTCGGAGCATGAAAAGCGTCCAAATGTTGAAACCATTCTACTTTGCGTAGAATAATTCCAAAGACGTTGCTCACTGAATTACGTTTGTTGAAATCAACTATTGCAAAGTAGTTTAAGTACCATAAAAACTGTTGATAATTCGAAACGTTGAAGTTTGAACTATTTTTCGTGGTTATGAAACAATTAAAACAGTTGATTTCATGAACGTTGCAATATTTTTTGTATAACCAGAGCCAACTACTTTAATATCGTTAAATTAACTATATTAACATAGTAAAAATAACTATTTTCCTTAGTTCGTTTAACGATTTTGAATGAATCGTTGCAATACTACTAAAAATAGTTGAACCAACCAAGAGTTTTTCTTTCAGTGCAGTGTAATGAAAAAAGCTATTCAAAAGTCATTTGAATTATTTTAAGATTTAAAAAAAAAATATTTCCACCAGAAATATAACAATGGAATTCGAGTAGATGTTTTGATTACAAGCATGTCGCTTTTCCTATCCATAAAAGTCTGCAAATCTGTCAATATCAGATCACAAATAATTTGAAACCTAATAGAATTTAAAAATCTTGGCGGGCTTTTATTATAAAATTTAGCTGATTCTCTTCATTGTATTCCTCATAGCCTTACACCTAATCTAAATTTTCTTGATCTGCTGCCTCAAAATTGACATAATTTTATTTATTTATTTATTTATTCACCAAACAAGGTTAAAAAATCACATATAAAATATCAAATTAAAAGTAAAATGGAAAAGTAAAGTAAAGTAAAAACAAAAAGTAAAAACAAACAAGTTAAATAAGTAACAAACAAATTAAAAAAGAAACAATTAGATTAATATATAATAATCAATAAATAAAACATTGACACAAAACATATAGCTTAATGTTTAAGGATATGGATGGCATGCACAAAAGAGCAAATAACGCATATATATATATATATATTAGTTCAAAATAGATAACAAATAAAGTATTAAATAAATAACAAATAACTAAATGAATAACAAATGACAAATAATTAAGTGAATTTAAATTTAAATTAAATATACAATACATGTATTTATATTAGTATGGTGGGGGAAAGGGGGAGACTATGAAGAGACAGCCTTCATAATATTTTTTTTTAAATTAAATAATCCTCCTCAGACGGTTTTGGAAGCTCCAAGTCACACAGGAGGCTAAGGCTCGATTCGGGCTGTAGTGCCCCGATGATGAAGTCACACAGTCGTTGGGATTTCCTCGAGAAACTTTCAGATTCATTAAACCGCTTTACATTTTAGGATATGTTACTGTTAAATGAAAACAGCGAAGAGAAGTGAAGGAAAATTATGGGCAATTTCCACAGACTTTTCCTCCGTGAACAGAGTTGGCCATGTGTACGATAGAGATAGAGATAGTATACTATGTGACAAGTTATAACCAAAAGCTCGTAGATCTTAGTTTTCGGAGACATCAAAAGGAATATCTGAGGTAGTAATTCTCTCGATTTGTTCTAATTATAGATTTTACCTTTGTACTAAAATTGTTTCACTAAATTACGTATATGTATACGCTTATTTCATTTCCTTAATTCTCTCTGCTCTGAGGTCTGTTATTATTGAAGAGAGTTTATAAATATATTTTATTTGGCGTGATTGAAACGATAAGTCAATTTCCATAAGAACTAATTGTTTCGGTTTAATAGATCTCGGCAGAGGACTATTTATGGTTTGAGAGGACAAATCTTCCTTGCACACTCTGTTACAGACTTAATCGCTTTAATGAAAGGGTACTATACTATGATCGAAATTGAAGGTAACTTGTCAATTGAAATTGCGCGGGTAGCTATATCGACACTAACAAATCACTTTTATTTTAAGCTGGCAGTATTAGATATACATAATTAACATCTGTGGTTTTTTCATACGACTAGCTTCATTTGTGAAATAGTTTCGCTTGTGTTTTGGGAACAAGTAAAAGTGAATTTGGTGGATTTTACAATGTCTGATTTTATTTAGCAAAGAAGTTGCATTAAACTTTGCGTGCGGATTAAATTTTTTGCTATAGAAACCTTAAAGGCGTTGAAAAAGGTCTTCAGTGACCAAGCTATATCGAAAAAATACAAAAAATTTACAAGTGTTACAAACAGGCCCAAGATTGCAGATGAAGCATTGAAAACGTAGCGCATGCGAGCGGACAAACAAACATCAACTGGTAGCAAATTAAAGATTTTGTGCTCAAAATTCGTCGATTGACAATAAAAGACCCTGTGGTTCAGTTCGGATTTTTTTACAAAATGTTTTGTGCCTGAGAAAAGTCGAATCTCGTTTGGTTCCACAAACACAATTTGCTGGAATCAATGACTTCTGACTACCAGTATATCATGAAACGTGAAGCCAGATCGAAAACATTCCGCTAAAGTGGCCCAAAAATCAAGGTCATGATAAAAGTTTCCTTCGATTATCGTGGTGTGTGCATTATGAAAACTGATACCAAAAATTATTATATTTTTATGCACCATTTGCGTAAAAGAGGCCAACAGGCAAGTCTTGGCTTTTACACCACTATCTTTCACTGCATTGGCTCGAAACTATTCCATCAAAAAATCAGCTCATGCGGCTCTGCAATTCACCTGATTTAGAACCGTGCGACTTCCGACTATTTTCAAAACTCGAAAGACACAGGGCAGGACACAGTTTCAATCCGATTAGAAAGATACAAGTCAAATCGCAGCGCGCTTTGAAGCCCATAGCAGAAATCGACTTTAACAACTGTTTCCACGATTGGAAAAAACTTTGGCACTAGTGTACGTACTAATTTGATAATATAAAATATTTTGAAGAAGAAATTGAGATTATCCATATTAGAAGCATAAACAAAGATGATCCAAAAGTCTCCTGCAATTTTGACCAAAGTAGTAATTGTCGGTTACCAAAGATAAATTTAGGACCACTGGTCGAAAAGTGATTTTTGAATTTAGTGTCCGCGAGCAAAAACAGAGCTATTTAAATTCTAAATAAAATAGAAAATTTCTGAAACTCAAATTCTGCAACTTTAAATAAGAAGCATATGCTTCGGGGATTGTTTGAGGCATTTTTAATAAGTTCCAATTTAACTCTCTTACAAAACATTCACACCTCTATTTCGATAATTTTCGGTCAGCTCGAAAGTGTTTCATCAGACTACCTATGCTTTAATTTTGATCATTAGCTGTGAAAGTTGGTAAGTCTCTGCCATGCAAAATAATAATAAATTGATAAACATTTCTTTGTGCTAAACCACTCAGTATCAAATATAGTTATTATAGGACATTAAAGCTGCATCTGCCGCCACCCCCTTCTAATTTTTGGCGACTATGTTTTCGAATTGCTTTGAAAATGGGTTTGTGACACACAATTCTGTGATTTTCTAAAGCGCTATAGATTTTGGCATTATCGAAAGTTTGTTTGATATTTACGGAATCTGGAAACTTTTTAATTTTATCTATAGATCCTCTTCCGTCAACAGAAATGTTAACTACAATGGCACTGTGGAAGCAAAGCCTGAAACTGAGTGGGTGCTTTTTACCTAATCAATAATTATTATTAATAATAAACTAAGAATTTTCGCATCAATTCAGTGCTCGCATTAACCGCACCATTAACAATCAAGACTTTCACCAGTCAATAAATTGTGCAAAAACTTGAAAATATTTCGTAACGAATTCAGCTTTCGCAGAATAGATCTCATGCAATTTGTAGGAAATAGTAACTGAATAAAATTTTTATATTAATTATACCACATCAAATATAGTTTGCAATACTTTATACTTCTATCTAGCAGCTAATGTTGTATTATTTCAATAAGTGACACTAATCTAGCAGCACCTACTCAGTCGATCGAACTTACCTTCGCCGGTTGCACCGGAATTTATGCAATATCATTAATGAGGGTGAAGTGAAGGCTATTCCAGAAGAGTATTGGCAGAAGTAAAAGATTTCGAACTGTGTGACACTTCAGAAAACAGATGAGAGAACACAGATCTTCTAGATATGAACTCTTCATTATAGATTTGCATCTGATTGCTGCTGAGCTATACCTCTGTATCTAGTTTTTGATTTGTGTTTCTCCAAAACAGAAACCAATATTTGCGGATTATTTTCTCGGGAAAATTACGGCGTTAAGAAGAAAATAATTCCATCGCTCTTTTTTTCTGTTATGGCTGCAATTGCACCGAAACCCAAAGCACACACTTTGTTGTGGAAGGTGATTTACTCTTCATCAACTCGAATTCTAGCAAGCAAAAATGGCAGACACACAGGGAATGGCAGCTGCGCGGATCACCTTGAAAAAAACTCAAAGTAACAAAGTTTCCAGAAAACACAAGATGATACTAACAGAGAATGAGTTGAATCTTCAGTCATTCTTAGATGATCTCACTCCCATCAAAAGTACTGGCTATTCACTGTGGGAGGTAGTCAAAAAAGTCAACAAACCTGCCTTAAGCGAAGCTCCTCTAAGAACTTCCAATGGAACAGAAGCAACGAAGAGAAATCCACTACGTTCGCAGTTCACTTGGAGCAAGTCTTCATACCTCGCAATGCGATAACCGCTCTGTGTCTATGCCCATTTAAACTTCGGCTTGTGAAGTCCAAAAAATTATGATTGAAAAAAACTTGCTTCAAAAAATCTCCAGGCATTGATTTTATCAAAAATACAATGCTCAAGCAGTTGTCATCGATTTTAATTTAAAAGTACCGTGATCCCTAAACCGGGTAACAGTTTGCCTCAAGTAAAATTATATAGACCTTCTAATCTTCTACCTAGCTCATCCAAAATACTGGAGAAAGTATTGTTGCAAAAAATGCTCCCAATACTTGAGAATACGAGCCAGATTCAGCATACCAAAGAAAAAATAGTATTGTTAAGTAAGTTAATAGAATTGTGCCAGCAATCAGAATAGCATTTTAAAATATGAAGTACGTACTGTACAACAGTTTTTTTATGTTAGGTGTAAGTCAAGCTCTTGACATAATCTTGCACCAAGGGTGTTGATCTTGAAAATCAAGACTATGCTTCTAAAATGCTTTCATGGAGCCCTTTTACCTTACCTAACTGATCGGACATTCCAGGTTCGACATAAAAACTTCAAAACTAGGAAACATCAACTGCAACCTGGAGTTCCGCAGGGGATTGCTTTAGGACCTGCACTTTATACAATATTTACTTCTTCTTCTTACTACTTACTATACGATAAATTTCAGCGGTTGAAAATAACTAACCCACTAGACCTTCTTCAGTAATGCAGAACAAATTATTTTGTGCAACCAACTGCTTTAATTTTCATTCATTTTACCTTTTTCATTTTCAAATAATGTATTCAATACCATTAATATAATTGATATAAATTTTACTCGATCTCATAATCTATGGTTATTTTCGATTTCTGATACATATGTCCTCAACGATATACGAACTGGTTCTTTGATACGGATTTGTATCGTCTTAAAGATTGAAAATTTCTTTAAATCTTTTACTTGAAAGGTATGATTAGAAGCGATAAAGTATTTTTTTTTTGCTGGGGGTGGCACACATTTTCTATAATTTTTATTATAATTTTTGCTGGCGCGCGGCAATTATGTGCAGCTGTCGTTTTCAGCTTCTTATTGTCAAGTGTGTTAAACTTCAGATTCCTTGTGGATATGTTATACTTTCATTTGTTGGAAAGTTCTGTGTGAACCGCTGTGGAAAAAGGGAAATGCGTTTCAAAAACAATTTGTCAGGAAAAATTTTGGCAGCGGTATTCATGCGACGTCACAAAGAAGTGTTAAAACAGAGAGCCGTAAAAAATATGTCTTACTCAAAAACGACAGTTGAAACGCTTGTTGACAAATTTTCCGACAGTTTCGAAAAAGACTAACCAAAATTCCAAAGGAAAACATTTGGAATTACGATAAAGCCAATTTGATTTTCGATCCTGAAGTAGGAATATTCATCACTAAGAGGAGAACTAAGATGAAACGAAATTCATGTGCATGCGCATTAATAATAAAGTAAAGTATTCCTCTGACAACCCTTGCCGGGTTACAGTCATTGTACTAAGTTGTACTTTTACAACTAAGTGTACTAAGTGTATACTTTACCCCTGTTTTAACTCAGGTACCTATTCAAGTTAAATAAACTCAGAGCCTGGTACGTGATTCTCCGACCTAACCTGATTTCGAATTAGGGACCCCACACACTAGCAGCCAGTCCTCGGTCCACTACACTACACTATATTCATGCCCATCAACAATGCTGTGCAGAAATGCAGCAGAATATGTGGTATCACCTTGCGTAAATCACAAGGTAGCAAAGATTTAGACAGCCTAGACGGTTCTCCGAAAAATCGGAATAACAGGACCCAATCAGGATGGTTCACTTTCGAAAAATTGTTCAATACATTACACTGTCCATTATGAAACACTAAAAAATATCCAAGGATATTTTCGGTGATCATCCTAACTAACATATCAATACGGAGGAAATCAACCTATGCGCAGAAAGCAGTATAAAATTCATAGCACTTGCATCAAGGAAGAAAGGAGGCGGCTTCTGGAAGTCGATGAAAAGCTGTACCCAAGGACCAATCCCCTACATTTCTGAAAAACCTTTGGATCAACCTGATCAAAGAGACATAACATTTGATAACCCGATTCAAGGAGCTGGGCATTCATCCGACAGATTGGTTGTTAGTTCTGAAAAGGTTATTTTTAGAAAGCCTGATTTATTCATCCATTTTCAGTCTTGTTTGGGAGAGCTTCCTAGAATAGGTTTTAAAGACACACGGAGAAGTGATTGAAGTTTACAGAAACCAAAGAAAAAACTAAATGTGCCTCCAAGAAATAGTATTTCTGCAAAGAAACTAAAAATTGTAGCAAAATCTGATGAGAGGGGATGATTCTGGGGAAACCATAGATAGCTTGTAAAATGAAATTGTGCCCATATTCGGCAACAAAAAGATCGTATTTGTATAGTATTATCAAGCTGCACTTATAAAGCCCACGAGAGATATAAAAAAATGGAAAAAGTGGTCCAAAGTCTACGGTCTACGGTATCCTCAAAAATGCATCCTCAATTCGATGCATATAAACGTTTATATGAATTCATCATTACATTAGGTATACGTATAAAACAACCTACGCGTCACACCCGCAGATACAAATGTATCGAGCCATCATAAAATTATGTTCACAATGAAAAATTTCCCACTTTTTGTCAAAAGAACAAATCAATCGTCTCCAAAGCATCTGAAATTCCTAATAACTCTATCAACAAACACATTTCATGAGTGACTGTGTCCCAGATAGCATTTTCATTTAAAATTACCAATCGATAGAATGGACTGTATCGCCACTTGAAATCGACATTAAAACCTGCTGATAAAATCATCGACCGACTTCACCTTCGCGCAGACACGTTAAATTGAATTAACATAAAAAACTATCTTGTAGCAATCGATGCCGATTGAGCAAAAGTTTCATCGAAACTCGAGTTGAGACTGTAATTCGTATTAATAATATCATCATCGATTCAATGTTTTGGATTTTCGAACAACTCGAAAATTACCTCATGTAATTCGAGCCGAGCAAAAAACAGCAACAGCTCCGAACACAAAAGATACATATCTCGTGTTCGAATAGAATAATTTGTAAATTTTGTTAAATTACCAATGCAAAAATTGACGTGAATTTGTGAATTGGATAATTAATTTATTGTAATGGCGGCATGATATCGTTACGGTGATTCGCTCTTGACTGTGAAAGTGACTTGATAACCATTGAAATAATGAAATTTTTCCATTAATAGATTTTATTGCGGCTCGATTGTGGCTGTTTTCAATTATCCGATTCGAAGCAAGTTTAATGTAACATAATTGTAATTTGAGTAGTATTTACTAAAAAGCTGCTTATGATTTTAGAAATTAAGCAATTTCGACTGCAATTTTCGTGTTTACTGGTCCAAAATAAGCCAGCCTTCTGTTTTGCACGGAATATTATCGGCCAGCTCAATAGCCCGTGCAGCAATCAAAACAATGAAATTCCAATCAACATCCATATTTTTCAATTCTCAGCCATTTATGGATGTCGTTGACTGCAAAAAAAAACTCTCCGAAACAAAGATCCAATAAATCAATGCGATATTGTGCCGGAGACCTTGGCTTCGAAAATACTTGATTCTCATTGAACACACTCATCAGGTAGTTTTGACAGCGGTATGCATATTCAATCGAAAAATGTCGATGCTAATACTAATATTGTGAATAGCGAATATGATACAGAAAATGGCTTATTATACGAGCCTAATTAACCTTTCGAATCGAATAATTGAATTTAAGTTAGAGACGGAGATATGCGTGTGTGTGTGTGTGTGTGTGTGTTGCCGTACTTGTTGCGAAAACGATTAAATGTCAAACTGGTTTTTATTGATTTCACTGGGACGATGTGTTTGATGAGATTGGTTGGAAATTGTTACTTTTTAAGGTGCTGCAGGAGGCCGGTAGGCAGCTGCAAGTGTATAATGTGACCATATTTTTAATGAAGATATTCAGAGACGGACTGATTAGACTGTCTTTGAAATGATTAATTCGATTCCACTTTACTACAAATGGAAACAAATATTTGATTTCTAATAGACCTAAAACAGAACATTTAGTTATGGAATGATACTTGTATCTGTTTCCTATTTCAGTTGATTAAAAGATATAAAGAAGTAGAGTAAGATTTTCATTGAAAGATATATATTTTACTGATTGTTTTTGGATTTAATGTTCCCAAAGTCTTCTAACTCGATGAAAAGATTCACAGGAGGATGGATCGATGACAAATTGTTTGTCTGTGTACATTTTTTAATATGTGAAGGCTACGCTGCGTTCGACACTGTTTTTTTTTTAAATATTTGTGCTATTTATGTGCCACAATTTTTGATTGTTGACATGCTATCGTGAAACGTGTGATTTATGTCTATCTTTGTCCATTTTCCAATTTGATTTAGTCTTATTCTTGTTAAAGATTCCCCAAGCAGGTATTATTGATTCAAGAAAACATAAGACACTTATTTTTTTACTTCTAGTGTTAATAGATATAATGAAAAAATCTAATGAAAATGATCTGCAGAAGAGCTTTGAAAACATAAAGAAAAAAACTCTGAATTTTCGTTCAAACCTATTTTACAAATCATATTTAGCTCTGAGTTTTTCGTGTGATTCAAAGTTTTTCTCTCCGGGCATTAAAGTATGTGTTTTTAGATGTTGTAAACATTGTTATAAACATATAGAAATGAGAAAATTCTTGATGATAGTTGGACAATTTGCAGAGATAATGGTGACTATTGCTCTACAGGTCAAGCGCGCAGAGGTTTTCTCTTATTTGCCTTTAGCAGCATACTGCGGAAGCCCTAACATCTTTTTACCAAATAATTTTTGAAATCGTTAATGAATACGTCTCTGAGGCTAAGAAAAACAAAATTGTCTGAAATATGGCTTGACGAGGACCTAAGCCACACACAAAACTGTAAGAACGAACTATATAAGCTCATAAAGGGAAAAGGGATATCGATGCTTCGTTGCAGGAAGAATATAAAGAAACCATAAAGGGATTTTGAGAAATCCCACGAGAGGCTAGTGGCAATTTCACTAAGGTAACCGGGAAAAATGTAATTCGCTACCCTGAAAACTGCTGATTTTGTAAATTTGAAGCGCAAAAGAAGCAATTATCCATTATCGATGTACCTGGTTAATTTCAAGTCTTCTTTTCTTTCGCAAAGTTTCCAGGAAGTTTTTATGCAAACATAATTCATCAAACAATTACCTTTCTTCCTCCGATAAATTTCCAACAGTTTTTGTTAGCCCTAGAGAAATTATCTTGTGTTAGTGTAATGCCATACTTCGTACATTACAGCTATAATCATGAATGGCGATAGACGCTCTGTCGGAAATTACAGTGGTATTGTCATTTTATTAACCATTCCAAAACTTTTTGAAAATGTTGCTTGTGAAAAGCTTTCTCCACTAGTTGATTCTCGTCTAAATGAGCAACAGAATGACTTTAGAAAAGATACAGTCTTGGACGCCCTGTATAAAATAGAGAACGGATACCAAATTGACGCAGTCTAGTAAGACTTTCGACAGAGTTAAACATTTTACTTTCATTCTAAAACTGCGGAAATTTGGAGTCCCTGGGTTTTTACTCAGCTGGTTTAGCTCCTGTCTCAACAATCAAACCCAATTTGTAAACTGTTCAGTATTTTTGTAGAGAAATATTTTCGCTACCTCTGGTGTACCTCAGGGTATCCATTTAAGCCTTTTAAATTTAGCATGTCGATAAATCAAATTGGATGCACAGTTTGACCGATCTAAGCTTGACTCACTTGATTCTTATTACATATTAGTGTGCTTCGCGTGAAAAATTCTTCCCGCAAAAAAAAATTCACTGCACCTACTTTTTCCTCCAACTCGGGCCTATTATCCCGAGCTGATAAAATTACGACATCGCTGTTGTCTTGGATGAAAAACTTCGTTTTACTCTCACTATGACAAAACTCTTTCCCGTGCGAGTGAACGACATCAGGGTTTCTTTGTGTAAAATATATAACTGTCAAAAGTCACTAACCACTCCCTTTACGAAAACTTAAAAAAAACTTCAAAAACAGACAAAAAAATTAAAATACTTCTTCCTGATGCCATCAAATTCTACCACGAAATATTGTGAGATATCGTTATTGCAGATCGGACGAGCGGTCTGTATGAATTCAATAGGAAGTCAGACGAATTTTGGGAAAAAAGTGTTTACCGGTTGGGTTACAGCTGTGAAAGCTTGGGCCATTTACAATGATATCAGCAAAACTAAAGTACGATTTAAGATTTTGTTGATATCTTTTGCTGAAGATATGATCCAGGATGGACTACGGTATGACCTCTAAGCCGGGGTGTTAGCCACAAAAACTAGCTCATGGTATTTTATGCCTTTTCGTTGAAGAAGATAGAGAAGTCGATGGTACTGCTGTTCCAGTAACAAAAACAAAACAGTAAAAACTACATCTGTTTGCAATAAGTACCAGATCCCTTTATGAAAAGTGTGATTTGCAGTTTGTCATTCCCTAAAAAATAGCATATGCCTCAAAAGCAGTTAATGTTTTACTTGACGAGCAGTTCAATTTCGTACCTACGATGGTACAATAATTTAGTACGCATCCTCAACTATTCAAACTTTTTCTTTGCGAGATTTTTTCAATTTCCACATATCTATTTTGATATCTCTAAATCGCACTGAATGCCGGTTCCAAAGAGTTAAGTATGCTCTCAGCTACTTAAAAGATTTGCATTGCTAATTAAATTTCGAGTTGCGAATGAACCATTAATAAAAAAAAAATTCAATTCAAAACAGAAAACTCGTTGCTGATGTTGGTTAGGTACCTTTATGAATTGGATCATATCAATATATTTTTTCAGATATTGCGGGTGAGGAACAAAAAACAAAGGCTATTGGAAGCTGTTTAGGAGTCTAGAAATTAAATCAAAAATACTTTAGGGCTACTGAGGCGTTTAGCAGTTCAACGATAATAGGCGATAAAGCATACTAAGTCGAAACTAAAACTCAATCGTCACAACAGAAGCACTTTGTATCGCCAAGTGTAACTTTTGTTGATCCCAAAATCCTTAAAGGAACATCGTTTTTGAAGTATATAAACTACTAAAAGTGTATCACTGAAAGAACTGCAAAAACAATGCAGGTTATTTTGAAAAGAAAAATATTAAGAATGACGAATAATTTAAAAATATATAAAAAGATATCTGCGAAATGAGAAATCCCGTGATTTTTAAACTCATTTAGAAAATTTCCTCCTAAACATACTAGAAAACTTCCAGCTTTCCACGTGGAGATTCCCAAAATGCCGGCAGTGTAGACGATCCACAAAAGCAACTGCAAAGAACTTGGATTGTGATAAGTACCATATATTGTTACGTAGATCTGACAGCTTTTAAATATCAGAAAAAAACGTAGAGAAATGCTTAATTAAAACCTGGAAAACCCAAATTAATCCCAAGACCAGTAAAATAAAAATAAATGTTAACTAGTTTACAAAAAATACCATTGAAAAATTACATAATGCTTAGTGTCATTAATAACAAGCTTGATTAGCCAGGTGCGTAGAGCACTGGCTTCTTAGGTGTGGGGTCCCTGGTTCAAATTCAGTTGCGAACGAGAGTCCACGCATCAGACTTTGAGTTCTCCTAGCTCTGAATAGGTACCCGAGTTCATCGGGGGTAAAGTGAGTCGTGGAACTAATAGGCCGAAACACATAACTGCGAAATTTTCGAAGGGGGCGGCGAACTTCTATGTAGAATTTCGCATTTGAATATGGTGAACCACAATGCAGCGAAAATTTCGCTGTCAATGCACTGACGAATGACATTTACATTCATGGCACCAACCAAGCCGCCAACCTAATTCTTTTTTTTCCTGCGGAAATGTTTCAGAAAAAATTAAAAATTTAATAGCTTCCTGACTACGCAGGCATCAGCCAACGTTAGCGCAATTGAGGAATTTTTCCGTATTTACAACCTAATTCAAGCAGAACTAATTTAACCTAGCAGTGATGCCAACCTGTGGTTGGCATCACCGCTAGCGAAACGAAAAATTAGAAATTTGGTAAATTCTGACGCTTCTAAAATTTCGGCCACCGGCAGTGTGGACATTACCATACAAAACAGTGCATTCTAATTTTTTTTACCGTGGGTTTTTTCCGCCCAGTGCGACATTTCGCTGTATTGTGTTTTAGAGGAATCACTCCACATTGTTATTCACATTGATTGCAAATTTGTGATGAAGCTCTCTTCCAGTTTCAACTCCTAGACCCGTACGAGGGTTGTCGTGGGATTGCTTTACGTTTAGTGACGTTAAACGCCTTGGTGATAAACTTTAGCTATTGAACAAACTTATTTGCGTATTATTAAATAAAAATTGTCGAAAACAGTGAGCTTCTCTTGATTTGAACGTTCTTCAAGGACATTTCAGGGTATATAATTTTGTGACTAAAACATATTGTTCAAGTAATATGGTATATTGCACATCTTAGGGGATCGGCAAGTCATTCACTGTCAACTATGGAATACCTTGTAGTTTGCGTTACACGATTTTGGTCACATTTTGTCACAGAATAAGTTAATATCCGTTTGAAACAGTGTCGAAATTTTATTGGTGGCACCAGCTAAGAAATTTCTTTTAATTTTCATATTATTCTAAATTCCATTTGATAGTATTTAAAATGAAATTTGAAAATTAAGGGATCTTTCGTAGCTGGCGTCACCTACACGGAGAGAAATTTTGGCAGTGATTTTTACTAGAGTGGATAATATAATTTACTATTCCGAAAATTCCATATGAAAACATGAATGTTATTATATATTTGATGAAAATTTACTATTTTCCTGCAAATAATAGTCAATTCCATTACATACTACAACTCACTCATGTTCGTTAGTAAAGACATTCATATATACAAAATTCACAACAAAGTAGTAAAATGTGTAGTGCAATTGATTACAAAGGTAATGGGGTAAAAAATTACTACTATTGCAATAAAATTAATTGCAAATTTTGTATAATTTCATTACACTTTTCTCTCCGTGTAATAAAAATAGAAATACTTATCTGCAATTAAATATAATTAAATAGGGCAAAATTCTGTGCTTTTTTAAAAAGCAAAATCTTGGCACCTACAGCAAGACGCTGTAAATTTGCCTGGCAGTGAATAGGTTAAAGCATTTTGTTGAAAACACAGTACTTTTGACACAGGATTATCATGGGCACGTAGCTAGGAATGCTTAATTCCTATATTCATACTTGGTTGAATATTGGATTTCAATTTATTAATAATAATTTACTCTAAATATAATTTACTCTAAAAAATGTAGCCCACCTGAGATTCTCTAAAATATTAAAACTAAATGTACATGTAAAGTGTGCAGTGGTAAAAATAATACTTTCAAGGGAGTGATATTACTGTTTGAAACGGTATAGTTAAACAGTAAAACGAAAAAGAACTTGTTCAGCAAAAGAATTTCATATCTTCCAAACTTTAGACTCGTACCTTCGAAAAACAGATTTTTTCCATTTTACTCAGAAAGCAGAAATCAAGTAGCTTTAAATTGAACAAATGTATTGATGTTCTAAAAATTATTATAATACTCAGTCAAATATCTAAATATGTTATTCATGCAAGTTCGCATTTTCTGCGGCAAGAAACAAGCAAGCTAGATCGAACTGAGCCAGAAAATATGTCTAAAATTTTTATAGCTATTAAATTGCTCGGATATTAAATTTTCCAATAGTATGTATCATGAAACAAAAAAGATTTTAAGTTAATTTGGACTATAAATAGGTATTTTTTTATTTATTTTGCGCATTTTCTGTTTAAGGATCTTTTTAATAGTATTTTGTTCTTATTATTTTCAATTTTATATGTTCTGTGACCACTTTACTCCGTTTTATGCTTCTATTTTACTAGTACTTCTATTATTATTAATATAATATAATATTATTTTATTAAATCACACTGAAAGAAAAATCTTGGTATAATCAACCATTTCCCTTAGTTGTTTTTGCGTCAACTACGGGCTATGGTTAAAACAACCATAAAAAAATAGTTGATTGCTTTTATGCACCATGACGCGTGGTTGATAAACAACGTCCGTGGTGCAAAAAAGTACTGGTTCAGGCGGTAACGATGTATTGGTATATTTTTCTCTAAATGCTTGTATCATTAGAGGAGCATTGATAAGCCATAAACCATAGCAACATAATCCATCCAAGCCTTAAATAGAAACAGGACGTGAGACGTGAAATTGAGTTCAAATGCATAGCTGCAAGCTGCAGCATCTATAAAAACAATTGAAACTGCTAAACAATTTCAGGCATTGGGACAATCGTATTCGTTTTCGGGACTCCCTGTTTTATAACAGTGATCTGCAAACAGAAGACTTATATTTTGGGAATAGAAGAAGGGAAATATAAAGGCTTCACAGCATAACATGAATATGAATTATATCGAACACCAAACCGAACACAATTTTGCCATGTAGCATATGAAACTTCTATGATAGAATAGGAGTATGAGTATGAGGAGTATGGAAAATCAACAGTTTGCCTTAGTGGTTTTTGCATCAACTAGGGCTATAGTTAAAACAACCATAAGAAAATAGTTGATTACTTTTATGCACCATGACGCGTGGTTGATAAACAATTTAATTCGGAGCATGAAAAACATCCAAATCTTGAAATCATTCTACTTTGCGTAGAGTAATTCCAAAGACGTTGCTCACTGAATTACGTTTGTTGAAATCAACTATTGCGAAGTAGTTTAAGTACCATAAAAACAGTTGATAATTCGAAACGTTGAAGTTTTGAGTGAATTGATGAAAATTTTTCTATTTATCAACTAATTTTCGTGGTAATGAAACAATTAAAACAGTTGATTTCATGAACGTTGCGATATTTTTTGTACAACCAGAACCAACTACTTTTATATCGTTAAATTAACTATATTAACATAGTAAAAATAACTATTTTCCGTAGTTCGTTTAACGATTTTGAATGAATCGTTGCAATACTATTAAAAATAGTTGAACCAACCAAGAGTTTTTCTTTCAGTGCATAAATGTTGACTTCTTTGTTTTGGTTTTGTTGCCCGAGTTTGTATGAAACTATTGTGTCGGTCATACTCTGTGCAACTTTCGTAGTTTTAATTCATTTTTTGTTTATTTATCTTTTGTTCTTCATGCATCGAATTGATATAACAGTAGTAACCATAATTAATCCATTATTTTTATTTAGAAAGAAACACTTTAGGTAGCTACCTACGTTCAGACTGTTTCCTTGTAAACACGTTTCTCATTGCTCTTTACTGTATTGCTGTATACTGTAGGTCTTGACTTTTTGTCATAACAAACGTTTTTGTCACCGGTGCAAAATGACGGATAATCAATTGTTTCAATTGTTTCATTTTCGATATGGTTTTATTGCATATGTAATATGTATGGGAACGCACTAAAAGTTAATATGTGCAAACGTTGGTTAAGGAAACTTTCGTATTTTCTTTCACTTGTCCGATAGTGATCGAAGTGGACGACCCGCAAGATTCAATAACGACGCCTTAAAATCACTGGTCGAAACTGATTTCAAACTGAGTATCCGGGAAATAGCGAACACTCTTCAGACTTCTTGATCAACAGTAGAGTGAGACTTTCGCGAAAGCGGGAAGGTTAACAGACAGGATATATGGAGGGATCCACAATATGAGTAGAAAACAACACTGCCCTACGTTGCATAAACGCCCTATCTACATTTTAGTAATTGTTGAGTTGTCTGAAGATTTGTGGTATTCTAAATGCTGCAGATGTCTTCCAGTACAATGAAAATTTAAACCCAAAAACAAATACGTTTATTTGACGTACCTACATCTAAAGTAAAAGCTTTCACGTTGAAAAAAATTTCAGCTTTTTTATTACAAAATGTAATGAAATAATAATAGCTTTTTCTTACCGGGATGTAAATAGGGCGTTTCTACTAAGTATGGTTATGTAAAATTGTGCGTTTGTTGCGACTACGGTGGCATAATTCATTTTGAGCTGCTAAAATCAGGATAAACAATTACAGTTGAATTGTAATGCTCACAATTAGATGTATAACATAGCGAGTTGTTGGTAAAACGACGTGCTCTGGTCAATAGACAAGAACTCATATTGTAACATGATAATGCCAGGCCTGATGCGGCCAGATGAGCTCAATATAAAACTAGGTAGCTGGATTAAGAAGTTTTACCACAGTCTAACATAGCGCCATCCGACTTTCATACCGATATCGGAAATGTGCGAACTCACCCAGAATCATATTTTTCATTAAAGCCAACTGAATTTGTATAAATAGGGAATAGATGAATAGGGAATGTCAATAAGATGGCAAAATGGTATAACAGAGATTATATTATAGACTAATTGTAAATATAATTAAACATAAAACAAATTCGTTTGTCTGATTGCCACGGATTAATTATGGGTATTCCTAGTGTAAAAAGAGTATTTTGTACAAATTATGTCCCTTTGTCGAATAAATCAATTATTTGCTTTTCAAAAATTTGTGTTCTAATTAAAGGCTCGAGGTCTAATTAATAATCAACCTTTCATTTTTTTTAAATCGATTTCTACATTTCAATTTAGTATGAAGTTGGTCTTGCTGCTAAAAATTATTTGGTGGGGTTAAAAGCAATACATGCGAGCCTAAGACATAATTTAATTAAAAAAAAGCCCTCGGTGATTTTTTCTTAAACCAGTTTTTCGCAAGTATAAAAATTACAAGATTTTCGGGTATTCAGCAAATACATTTTTGTGTCCATACAAAGTTTCCAAAGTCTTTAATTTATTAAAATCTACTACCATTAATAAAAGTATTACTCTTTCACGCTAATAGTATTATCTACTCTTTCATTAATAAGATGAATATTCAGAGCAAAAACACTGAAATTTGTTAACTAATTTTGAAAATTATTGGCAAAAGTGTCCCAATAGGTTTGTCCTTTGAAATATGGCTAGATGTTAGATTGCAGCCCGTATTTGATATGATTGAATTAAATGAAGTTAAATTTAAAATTACAGTCTCTTAATAATGCTATTTTTTAATGCCTCAGACATGTTGATTTTCGTTAGATATGCACAGCATAGTAAAAATTAAAGTTTAACCAAAAAATTAGGGTTTATTTTGTTTTTCCGAAAGTTAAGGTGTAAAAGGTGATGAATCGTTCATATGTGATGAATGGCGATTTACAAAACCTCATAAAATGTCAGTAAATGTCAGTAATATAAAAATAGCGAAATCTTCATACATCAGTATAATACACACATTTTTCAATGACACGAAAATAATCAGTTTTCGAAAGGTAACGCACAGCAGTTTCATAATCTACTCGCAATTTTCATTTTCAATTTTCGCAAATTTCAATTTTCATTATCATAAGCGCCCTATCTGATATATTTTTTATTTTTGAGTTAACATTTGAAAACTGCATTCTCTATTATACCATCCTGAAAAATATGAAAAACCCATCTTTTGTTACAAGTATGTTAAAATCAATAGTGAAAATGTCCTTTTCCTACAACCGCATGATGCAGAAAAACACAAATCATTGAGTATCTCCAAAGATACTAAAATGTAGATAGGGTGTTTATGCTAAGGACGGCAGAGTTACTTGCATTGCAAAGGATAACAAAATAATTATGTAACTAACTACAAGTCAGCATTTATAGATATAGCGTGATCATAGAGTAAAATAGCGAAAACTCTGGCACTGACTGTTGTTAGCTAGATATGTAGCGCTGCTTATGTTTCCCAAATTGTCAAAAGCAAGCCCAAACAATAATTCAAACTTGGGTAAAAATATTTTAGAGATTGCAGAAATATGACGAATCAGCAAAATTGATAGAGGAGCATTCGCTGGTGATTTTAGAGCTTTTCCGGTTAAAATGTGCTTTGCCAAACACAACTAACGCTGTTTTGAGCTGCTAACAACTTTAGGTGATACCTAAAAGTGTTATAATCGATTTAGATGGGAATAACCCTTTTTTAATACTTTTCCAGACGATAGTCTTTTATCGAAAAAACAGAGAAAGAGTGAATTTACCTATAATCAATCTATCAACCCATCAACATTATAGCTCGAATACGTGCATGTTGCATGAGTAATTTATATATTTCAGCCTTTAAAGGATATTTCGGCTTAAAAAGCATGTTCGTCATCATTTTTCTTTCTTCAAAATTTGATCTCGTTGCACCGATTTTTCCTTTCGATATTTTTCTTCCACATATGGACACGAATGCTCAAGCAATTAAAAAACGATGTAACGCATTTAGTATATTTTATACCACTGCATATAAAAAGTATAAATACAGAGTGTTAATCAGAGCCACCTTTATGGGCATTATCAAAGGAATCAAAATCATCTTAAAATCAAAGTATAGTCTGATGTGATTGAAAATATTCGCTCGGCACTGGACTCAGTTGATAAAAAAGAAATTCATCAAAAGTTCAAAAGAGTGTGAAACCGCAAAGTTGCCTTCAATTCATTCATGCGACTTACGTATACACCAATACGTGTAGAGCAATCTTTTTCAGTTTAAAAATCATATTTGACGGCAAAACGGCAATTTTTCACTGCAAAACGGCAATCTTTCTTTTCGGGCTTTTGTAACAACATATTTTTCGTACTTGCTTCGAAGAATATTCCTAAATGTTTTGTGTACAATTGACAAAATAAAAAAAAATCTGACAATTATTGTGTATCCTTTTTTCCTGCACATTTAAGGCATTTTAGTCGGATGTTTACCAGCATATTCTAATAATTTTTCGTGCATATTTGCATGTACATTTGGAGGTTTTTTTTCTCGCCTCACTATTCGAGTTCTGATTATCACCATCAGAACATATTATTTTCGTAAAGAAATCTAAATTGTAATTTTAATCTAATCCTGATTTGGTACTAACTTTACATATAAATTGTTTTGCCCAATATTGGAGCGAAATAGACTCAAAAATGGCTAAGAAAGATTTTTTTCGCCGGAATAGCTCCTATTTTTTTTTCGCATACTGTTAATACCACAAGGATATGAAATATTTTTGGATGTTTATTTATTGTCCCAGTAAGTGAGTTAAGTTTGTTTGTCAATGTTTTTATAATAGCCAAGAATTCAAACAACCCATACGCCTACATATACATTGCCTGTATCAAACTTTACGCAAAATAATACCCAGCCTTCAATTCTGTATATCAATCTAGATAGTTTAGCGAATAATACTTATTTCTTTGCTTTTTGTCAAAAAAAAAATGCATCTACTGCTCAGCATTTTCGCCTCCGAATAAATCTACTACGATACTACCTAGATAGTAAAAAAATTCATCATACAAACCTAAAATTTCCCACATGATACGCTACAACTGCTCTCGCTCGCAGTACCGCCTCCGAATTCAGAATATCGTGCATATTAGGCAATGCCACCGGCAGGCTCCATAGAAACCTGGCCAATCGTTCGATATCGCCCGACTCTTCGAGCGTTTTGCAAACGATTTCCACCTGAGCTGCGGAAAAGGCCAGCGTAGGCACGGCCAGGATTGGACTGGGTGCTATGATCTGATGGTGGTGTGTGAAAGTTTCCGGAGGACTTGTACCCTCCGTCGGTCCAACGGCCATTTTATTAATCGAATCCACTGTGGACAGGACGAAATTCGCATACTATTCCTAGCGGCCTGAGATTCGGGCGGCGCGACTAGATGTCGATTGCGTGCTCGCCGGGGCCGTTCCAAACCATGTGCACAACACTGTCTGTCTGTCCAACTGGATCACTGAAATCCACGATTTGATAGCTAGATCAAAACAAAAGTCCTATCGGCACGACTAAGTATTTCTATCCAGCACTTAACAAACAATTCCAGCTCGCGAATAAGCAATTCAAAACACTAGTAAGTCACAAAGAACAATTTGTTCACGAAACTCTACGGCCTGCTCTTCGCCAGCTTCATTAAAATTCAACTTGAGCTTGAGTGGTTTTTCACGGCGCATTCCACGGCAAATTATCCACTGATTGCCAATAATTGGCCGATTACATTTTTTGTCACTCAATATTCGGCTATCGACTGCAACCGGCCGACCACGAAACGCACAAAACTGGAAAATCGAAGTGAACAACTCCAGGAGCAGAGTTAAATGGGTATCGACGTAAGTCGCGAACGGGTTTCGAACCTGCACCAGCAATGGGACAACTCAGTAACTCACGAATTAGCGGCGGTATCTGCGAATCACTTGAACGCCCGCAAAATGCAAAACAGATCGGATCCAGAAACGGACACCAGAGCCAAAGTTGCCAACGGAACCCGAACACTACAAGACTGCCAATACACAACGTGTGCAAGTGACTGAGCGAGCGGCTGTGTGACTGAGCTGTGGCCTGTGGGGCGAATTACACTGCTTCGCGTCTTAGCCACTCACACGGCTCGGTTACACTCGAGAGACGTTCACTTCGCACACGGACACCGATACGCCGTACGCTACACGGCTCAGGCTCATCGCTTTGCCCTACGATACGGGCTGAGGCTGAACCGAGCAAGTGGTGAAATGGTGCCGGCCAGGCGGCTGAGGCTGGCTGCGATGACGAGCAAGTGGTGCTCGGACGAGCGGGCAGAAACTCGGCCTTCTGGAACGGGTAGCATTAGCATCTCACCCGGCACTCCGCTCGTTCCGCCCGCAAAGGCCATCTGCAGCAGCGAATAACAAGCTCGAATACTTCCGCCGTCGCACACAGCCCTCGGATGCTATTGATCCACACCCCGCGCGCGAGAAGAAGCTTTATATCTCCTGCACATCATAAAAGAGTCAAGGAGTCGATTTCTCAGCCAAACAAAAGATCTGTTCAGGCGAGGAGGCGCGTCGTGTGACGAGTGCCGACGACTACTGGGAATTAGAGGTTTCACCGTTCGCATTAGTCCACGCCTCCTTTGTGCAGCCACTCAACTCGACTCGTCTCTTTCCGTTTGCTGGGCTGTAGGACAGACGGAACCGGCAGTCATTGCCTGCTATTTACTTGGTTTGTTTCTTATTTCGACTGGCGCCTCCCGCTCCCCCCCCCACACTAATCCAGAAGCTCGGAGTATATAAGCCGGATTTGGTGTAGTGTTGGTGCTGATGGAATAGACGAGCAGGTGGGATGGGATGGTTTGGTCCGTTGCTTGCCATCCCACCGCGCACGGGCCCATTGTTCTCTGCGAAAGATCACACGATGCATATCCAAATAACCAAACAGGTCTATCTAGTCGAGCTGCCTAGAGTAGCTCTACTTATCTATGCGGCGGCTGCTGTCTTGCTTGCTCTTGCACAGTTGTGCAAGTAGCAGTCGGAAGGCAGGCAAAGCACCGGTTCGCGATGCAATGGATCTGGGTGGGATGAATGGCGAGCTCATGGGCGCATCTATTTCCAGACGATGCGAGTGATAGGGGCTGGGACTGTGCGGCGGATTATTCTGATCCCTGGAGTCAGGGTCCATAGCTGGGAATAGGCTCGGAGTGCGGTGCTCATTTCTCCTATTTCTTGTATGTATCTATGATAGTAGCTGGGAGGGAACTGATACTATCGTGGCGGTTGGAAGTTAGGTAGGTAGGTAGGTAGGCAAGTGACGTGGAGTGCTGCGCCCGTCGACATACTTAGCACATAATCCGGGCCCGCAATGATATCCGAGCATCGTAATTAAATCTGCTCGTCGACTGTGTGTTTGCTGTGCTTACGAATCTTGCGAGTTCCAGCTGCTCAGAATTTAATAAGTACAACTCGATATCTGGGCTGGTGTCACCGTTCGCTTTGGTACATTCTTAATGAAACCATATTTAACGATTAAGGTGAATGAGCGAGGTGTGTTGGAGAACGTTGCTATTATAGGTATAAAACGATCGAATCGGTGTTTATTTGGAATTTCTATTCATTTGAAGTCGAAATTTGGTGATAATTGTAGGTAGGTAAGAATTTAAGGGGAAATATAGAGAGTATTGAACTGTTCGAGCGGGGTGTATGTGGTAAAGATACTTGAGATTGATTTGAATTGTTTTACCAGACAATATTTGGGAAGCGAAATCATTATTAAACTGTTTAAAAAATCGCATATTTGATTTGCAACGAAAGCTGCTGGATAAAACAGTATTTAAGAATGGAATACTAAGAAGTGAATCCTAAATAAATATTATTGACGCAAAGCAATATTCTGTTTTGAAAGTGGTGTACAATTAAAGAATGAAAATAATGGTGTGTGTTCTATGAAAGCTATTACCTACATCATGATTTTCTCTTTATACTTTTCTTCAATAACGCCTTGTCTTAGTGCTAAGTACTTAATAATCTGCTAACATAGTTTGGCTTTGTTTACCTTGATATGATTTTCTAAACACTAAAATGTCCTAGTGGAACCTTTCTCCATGCACATCGCTAATGGTTCCTAAATTGTCAGAAAAAAGTACACGAGAAAATGAAAAAACAAACAGTAAAAACTAATTGCATCTAAAAAGCCTGGTTGAAACAATATCCAATGCTTCAATCAAAATTGTAGAAGTTCCGATTGTTGCGTTGACAAATTTAAATCGCGTCCTAAATTGTTTAGATTTGCTTGTGCTTTTGTTAAATGTAGATCATTTCATGAAAAAGATGCTTCAAAGTCCGGATCAGCCGCAACGTTGTCTATTTCCACGGATTCAACACTCAAGTCTGAGCTTAAAGTCAGTTCTGGTACCTACAGGCGATTTTTGTTTAATGTGCAAACTATTAGTTATTTTAAACAATAGGTAGAAAATGAACAAATGCACGCATTCCTAGATAACGACGAATTTGATAGTCTTTCTCTCATTTAGTGACTTGCACTGATGATATATATGACAGAATGTCTTTTTAAAAATAATTTGAAGAGTGAAATCAAAAAATGATAAGAAAAAATAATAAGAGCCGGCAGACCAAAATAGTATAGCCGTTTTAAGTTTTCTTTGGTTGTTAAAATTTAAGTTTGGATAAGAACGCATAGTAACCAAAACATAAAAATATTTTCAATTAGTTTCTCAAAGGATTTATTATTCGTCGTCAGTCACCTTTATACAGCTAACGTGACTGCACTCCCTACAGATATCGTTACATCAAACTTCTTTGACGTCAGACTCTACAATAATTTTACCTTTTGGCAAGTGTCGGGATGATTATTGCTTTCCAAAATTATCCTATTGGAGTCATACAAAAACACAGATGCGAGAATAAAAAATGCTTTTTCCGATTAAAGGTTAGTACGCTGCCGAGCCTGAATTCCTGTCCCCCTTTAAAATGCATGGGAAAAGAGTGACGGAATTCCGGACCTGAATTTTTTTTCAGGTCACTTGAGAAAATCGGTACGCTGCCCGTCCTGAAACGTTGCCTGAAAAGTGTCAGAATTTCAGTGTTGCTTTTCGCTCGTAGGTGGCTCTGCAGCACAAGTGGAGAGTTTTTTCAGGCACGAGGTGCCTGAATTAAATGGTCTGCTATTTATTTGGTCACGGAAAGCAATCATTTTGGCCATTTTAACCGCGCGTCAAATTTGAATTTTGTTTGAAAATTTGAATTTTGTTTGAAAATTTGAAATTTGTTGTACGTCGGAACTTTCTGTCTTCTAATTTTATGCGTAGGATAGTTCGTGCAGAACTTGAAGCAATGATTTTCCAGCACATTTGGTTTTTTTGGCAGATACGTTTGCTAGGAAGCACTTTAATTAGCTGGTTGGTTAATTGAATTAGTGCGACGTTATAAAAGATCTGTTCGCGTACTTCAGCAAACTGCAGCAGTAACATAATTTGGCAGCTGGCTTCTTTTTGCTGCAAAATTTGGCTTGAAGCAATTATGCGAATCTATTTGAATATATTATAATAGATTCAGGTACGCGAACAGACCTAAAGTTTTCAACACCGCATGTGTACGCGATATGAAATGCATGGATGGAAATTATGTATTCGTGTGAAGGAAATATATATCAAATAAACAATTATTAAATAGATTACATAATTGTTTTACTTCGAAAAACTACGCCTATTTTCATTCAGTCTAATTGAATTTAAAGTGAAAGTAGTTTTTAAAATTTGCTACTAGAACTTGGTTTCTTTCATAAACTTTGGTTTGGTTCATAATATAGCAGTATGATGAGGCAGCAAACCTGAATGAATTTAAAATTGAAGAGCTGAAAGAAGCATTGATGGAATAGTAACATAGTATTTGACATACAGTTGGTAGATTGTAAAGGTTATTTTCAAAGAAAGCTAATTTTTAAATCCCATGCCGCCAAAGTTGAGAGCAATTAACTGTCACTTTGTAATATTCTACACTTCTCTACACGAAAATTTTTCCGTGTAGAAATAAATAGCACAACGAGTGTCCGGAATTCAGGCTCGCCAGCGTACTAACCTTAACCAAAAATGAAGTATTTGTTAAAAGCCGCCAAAATTTTTTCAAACAGATTCCGCCGTAGTTAGCTGTCACTTGGACAACTTAAAAAATTGACTTGCAAAATGATTAGGTGCTATCAAATGCTGATATTAATATCTGTTCTTCATCTTAAGACACTTAAATAGACTAGCTGCTATAGATCCATATTGATATTTTAAGAAATTTTACTTATGCACATTATAGTTTGATTTGTAGGTAATATGCATTTTTAAGATAGAGTAATGAGATCTATCGTTGATCGAATCAATAGTAAGTACCTACCTAATCTCCATCAAATGAGTTACAGCCCATGTTCATGATCTACTTGGCGTAACTTTCAAAGCTCAACGTTCTATCAGTTTCAAACCCAACTTGGTATTAACCTAGAGTCTACATTTTCCATGAGCTCTGCCATATAAGATGGCAACGAATGTCAGTTTATGGCATGTCACCTGATGCCTGGGCAACGGCATGTCATGCCTTATCATTTTGAAAATGTCATTCAGCAGTGAACATATGCGCGCTATCCGGTATTTGAAAGCACTGCGAAGGTTACAGGAAACAGAATGTGAGGAAAGGTGCAAATTGAAGAAGAGGCGAACATATAATTCCATAAGCAATCCTTTTTTGTATTCGTTTAGGATTCGTAACACTATTTCGCTCGATATCGCCATTTTGAAAATGAACAACTGTCAGAATATGGCCATGCTCATGGCCATGCAAATGTCTTGCCATATGGCTTGACATCTATGGCATGCCATCAAATATAGCATGCCATGTACCGTCTACATTTTCCATTTCCATGGCAAGTCGAATGTTATGCCATCTTCCATGGCCAATGTGGACGCGGCGTAAAATAAGAAAGAAAGAAAACTATAACGTTTTCTAATATAGTGAAGATTTAATAGTGCATCATAAAACTAACACTTTTACTTCAATATAACTAATGCTGCCATGCAGAAAATTATTTCAAAATAAAAAATATTTAATTTGATCTTAATATTAGAGGTAAAGGTGGTAATATGGACCCTGTATGTAATATGAGCCCCCTACGTATTGCATGCAGACTAGCGGCAACAGCTCAAATCTATATTGACAGTTCTTAGATTTGGCTCAGGCCTTAATCGGTTCGAATGTTGCTACTGTATGTGGCAGTTGATTGTTGCTTTTCGCCGTGAAGAAAAGGCATGTATTTGTTCTAATATTAGCTTGATTTTTTTACGCACAGATCTATTTGACAATAAATTGATTACGAAACCGTTATTTGAGTTTCAACTTTCTTAATGAAAGAGCACGATTTGTTTATTTTTTTAAAAATTCATTGCAGATTGCAATATGAGCCCCTTGTGTGCGTGGTATATGAACGCCTTATTTTAGGGGCTCATATTAAATACACTACAGATTGCTTCTCTTTGATTGTTGCAGATGCCAAGAAAAGTTCTTTAGACAAAAAAAAACTTGTAAAAAGAGAAAGGTGTGAAGCAAAAGTACACTGAAAGAAAAACTCTTGGTTGGTTCAACTATTTTTAATAGTATTGCAACGATTCATTCAAAATTGTTAAACGAACTACGGAAAATAGTTATTTTTACTATGTTAATATAGTTAATTTAACGATTAAAAAGTAGTTGGCTCTAGTTGTACAAAAAATATCGCAACGTTCATGAAATCAACTGTTTTAATTGTTTCATAACCACGAAACTTAGTTGATCAATAGAAAAATATTCATCAATTCACTCAAAACTTCAACGTTTCGAATTATCAACAATTTTTATGGTACTTAAACTACTTTGCAATAGTTGATTTCCACAAACGTAATTCAGTGAGCAACGTCTTTGGAATTATTCTACGCAAAGTAGAATGGTTTCAACATTTCATTCATTCGTTTTTCATGCTCCGAATGAAATTTTCTTTGCAGTAGCAGATAGGTAAATCCATCAATTTCTACGCATTTGATTGCCGAATTTTAGAGTTACCGTGAAAAATAACTGAATACGTATATGTTTGATATTTCAGTTGAAATTTGTACGAATGCGAAATAAATTCACCTTGCTTTTGAGTCGCGGCAGCACTGACCTCCATCCTTGTGATCTATTCCTGCGAAAAATACTGAGAGGGTCAATTAGTTCAGCGTTAAGCGTCAATGTGCCGGTTTACACCAGTCGGACGAAAAGTGACCTGACCTAAAGCGCGGACTAAATGAACTTAGTCCTCAGATGTTTACAACGAACCCGACCTAAAATTTGCTTAGGTGGAATTTAGTCCTCGTTCGTATATGACAGCTGTCATTTAGTTTAATTTTCCTTCATGCACTGTTTTTATCATTTCATTTGTCTCTCAAACATGTTTATTTCAATGATTTTGTGTCAAAAGGGAATGTTATGAGCTTATATTCAACATGCATACATTATTAATAGTCGCGCAAAAATCAATGTTTAGGTCGCGTGTGTTTACAACGATTATAGTCCACGACCTATATTTAGGTCAGGTCGCTTGAAATCGTGGACCGACCTAAATTTAGGTCGGTCCACGAGTGTATACAGCACGTGGACTAAAAAATTTAGGTGGAATTTGGTGTTTAGTCCGCGGACTAAACGTCCGCTGTATAGAGTACTAATGAGTGAAGTGTCATAAAGTGAGTGTGCGCAACTAATTGAATAAAATTTAAATAGTGAAAATAGTGAATTTTTAACAGTGAATTTTTTGGAGCACATATAATTAAGAACGTGAGTTTTTCGAAAGTTATAATATAAGCATTATATAAGCATTAAATTGAAAATTATTATATAAGCATTGAATATCTCGAAAGTTACTAAAATGTAGATAGCGCGTTTATGCTAAAGATGACAGTATACTCTTGTTTAATTTTATCGTCTTCAGTTAACATCTATTTTCCAGTCGTTACTGCTTAAACAATACTATTAAAAATTTCACGGACCGGTGCAGCAAAAATCCTTGAATACACTTTAAACGAACTATCCATCTTCTACCTAAGGCCTCTCCAAACTGACGTCTTTTCATTATTTTTCAGCTGGGGATAACAGAATGTGACGTTAGACCAAGTCAAGGTTGTCCGAATTCGGTTATTTTCGCCAATACTGCACAGTGCGGCCAGATATTTGCGGGAAAATCTAGCCCAATTTCAAATTTTCATAGCCCAAAATAGCCAAGATTTCTTATTTGTAGCCCAAAAACCGCCACACCAGATTTATAAATAAATATACAACACCAGATTTTATAAATAAACTATAATATTTAAACGTTTAAACTATAATATTTAGACGTTGTCTACCAACCATGCGTCATGGTGCATAAAAGTAATCAACTATTTTCTTATAGTTATTTTAACTATAGCCCGTAGTTAGGTATAGTATAGCTCAATACAGGACAAGCATAAATAACGGCTATGCCACAACAGGTTTCATCCTTAATTTTTACTTAAATTCATTGTTGCAAGTCCTTCTCTGCTACATTCTTTAGGAATGCATAAACTATATTTTTGAAATGTTCAATAAGGGTTTGTGGCAGAACGCTTTATATGTGCAATATTTTCTGTGTTCCTTTCTCTATTGCATGTTTGAATTGAGGCTATGCTTACTGATCGTTTGTTCAAAGAAACATGGGAAAGTTGTTTAAATAATAAATAAAAAAACATGTTTAAATAATTGGAATCTAAAAAATACAGGGTGTTTTTTCGAGGTGTAGAACTTTGAAATGAAATAAAATACGGATAAGTTGTGTTGATTGCCATAAAGTTGGTTTTATTGGAAAGATAATTTTCTGCCATTTTTATTTGAATATGACGACTGGCGCGGAGGAATTTCAAACGGGAGGTCCAATTTTCGACTACTCTAACCAATAACCCTGCGAATGTTGTTTTCGAAATGGTCAAGCGTCTCGGGCTTGTCGGCGTAGACGAGTGATTTGACATATCCCCACAAGAAACAGGCCAGCGGTATTAAATCACAAGATCTTGCAGGCCAGTTCATAGGTCCAAAACGAAAAATTATGCACTCGTTGGGCCTTTCCACACTTGTATTCTTGATGCACTCCTTAAACCGATTTTCTGGGCAAGAGGCAGAAGAATCAAGGGGAAATCTCTACAAAAAGTGATGCACGTGGAGAGAATTTGCATCACATTTGAAACTGATTGATCGAGCGGCAACTCACTAACACAACTATAAACATAGTTCACAGGTCGGGAATTTTTAATGAAACACTCAAGTCGAAATGAGAAAACAACAACACGCACACATTCATATGCATAATCGGTATATGAACGGTTCCGTTGCTGAAGAATACAAGTGTGAAAATGGTGATTGTTGTCAAACTGGTTTGAGGAGTGCATCAGGAATACAAGTGTGGAAAGGCCCATTGAAAGAAGCATTTAATGGGCCTTTCCACACTTGTATTCTTGCTGCACTCCTCAAACCGGTTTGACAACAATCACCATTTCCACACTTGGTGTGCATCAGCAACGGAACCGTTTTTTCGAAATAAATCTGCACAATTTGCAGACGTTGCTCAGTCTATTCATGATATTATGGCAAACCAAACTAACCATAAAAGACATGACAGCTGTCATACCATACGTAGCATTAAAAAGTGTTGCCAACTTAAAGTTCTATGCCTCTAAAAAAACACCCTGTATTATCGTGTATCTCAGACTAAAAACTATATTAAAATATCTCATAGCCTTCTACTATGCAACTATGTCTAAAAATACTGTAAATGGTCACTTTCCATATATACCCTATACACTATAGGATAAGCGATACATAAGATCGGGTAAAATATCCTAAAATTTTTTCCCGTGTACAAAGTCAAATAGTATCTACCATTTCTAATAAAAATAATTTTCCAATTGTTTTCTTCATATTGAGTGTTCCTTTTTTCGCAAAAGTTGCCGCTTCGAGGTCAACATGTTCGTTTAACCTGGTGATCATGTCAGTGATTGACGGCTTGCTATGAAATTTCACTTTTTTATGGTTTATGGTTTTCAAATAAATCACGGTCATTGATTTATTTGAAATTCATTAATATATACGATTCATAACAGTTCTAACATTCATATTCATGCACTGTCCATTCATCTGTCAACATTCACGTCACCATCATTTCGATGGCTACTAGTCACAATACAACACAAACATAACAGTTTGATGCGTTAACCTTGTCACTACATTATGATCAATATTTGAAAATGTTGCACTTGTCTGTCGATATGTCGAATCAATTGATTTAGTTCCGATGTCACTCATGCTTGTTTTCAATCACAATTCACATTAAACTAACTGCCCTTTGGTTGAAAAAAAATGTCAACTTATTGTTGCGTCGGGAAGTCAATAGCATTCGGAGAAAATGAGAAAATTAATAATTTCGTTTGATTTGAATGGCAAAAAATATAATATTGTTATTGTTTTCTAAGAAATACTATCAATGTTTGTTTGGTCAAGTCAAATTGGGCGTTTGTGAAGATAGCTGACCAAATCACTTGCTTGTAGTTAACTCCCAGTTAGTGGATTCGGTCAGATACCTATAAGACTATGAATAGAGTGCTCTTAAAAGCTATTGTTCTCAAATGTTAAACGAGAACAAAGTTATACCGTTTAGGCTTAAATTCAGATTAGCGAACTCATAATTAAAGGCAGGAATTGACAAAAATTGTATATATTGAAATAAACAAATACAATATATATTGGAATTGACAAATACATCGAAAGCTGTACGAGATTTCATCACAAAGAATGTTCAGAAAATTTCGATTTTTTTCTAAAAAAATAAACAAGGCTGTAACTTGATTTGTAAATCTGGTTTATTTATAAAGTATGAACGCAACACTAAAAGGAGAATGATCAGTCTCCAAACAATCCAAAAGCCTAAGAGTCCACGCTCTTAAGGCTATTTATTACTGCTTGTCAACGAAAAATAAATCCGTGTCAATCTAAAATTAGAATATCTTTAACCCTTTGGCGGCGTCGGCCATTTTAATGAATTTTCAGGTACCCCTACATTTCTGTGTAAAGAAAATTTTTTGTAAAAAACAAATATCTGCAATGAAAAATGATAATGCTTAATAATTGTTTATGATAAACATTTAACCTTATGTGGGCGCTGAGTGCCTAAAAGTAGACTAGAATTTTTTGTTTCCAAATTTCGTTTTGTCAAATTTTCTGACCAAAAAATTGGCTCACAGTGAAATATTTAACACATAGTTATGTTGATTGAAAATATACAAATATGATTTTTGATGAAACCCTTTAGCTACAAAAGAAACGTGAATAAACCCTTCGAATCATCGAACTTCCCGAGCATTTTCGTTTTTTTTTAAAACTTCAAACGATTGACGATTCTTTTTCCACTCTGAAATTAAATTTTACACCTACACTCCACCGAATCTAGCCAAAATGCGGATAAAGCAGGTATCAGACGCTGTGTTGATCTTGAGTATTGTATGAGTATGTTCTGTTCTAACGGCTTCTTGACGTCAAGAGTCTTCCAATCCTGCATTGAAATTTCCAGGCTCTGAATCTGCACCAGAACTACTTCCGGTTCCACTATCTGTGGCATTACCATCTCTATCCTGGCCAGGGTTGGAATGATCTCTGTCCACTGTTTCTAAATGGATAGGCCAGGTAACTCTTGAACTACTGCTTTATGCAATTACAAGATGCTGCACTTAACGATTCCAATACCAGTGAACCAGCCTGCCATGTCAAACGTTTGCTTTGCTTAATTTGGGCCTGTTTCTCTTCTGAAATACAACCATTGCATCGCTCAAAAGATTTGACAAACTTTTCCTCCGCTTCGGTCGAAACCATGTTCTTCGAATCTGACACCCGTGAACATTCGCTTCACGCGGCTTGAGTACCTGCCAGCGGAGTTGTTTGCTTCCGTCACTGTTCCTGTTGAGGTTCTTCCTGAAAGGGTTCGGCAACGGCTTTTTCACCTCCGTTTTTGAGTTAACTGAATTTCAACGACGCGGGACCTAATTGCTCGCCTCTCAACCACCGGTATAGGATATCCAAATTGCATCACAATAAATTTGTCTCATTTTCTGTTTCTCATGATTAGGTGTTTATTCTGAGTCTCCGCCTTCTAGATATGCTCCTAGAAAAACCGCAGCACAACAAACTTGGTGGACCACTGAGATATGAGGCTGATAAACTTGGATCAATCATGTAAGGAAAGTCCAAAATGACTTCTTGATTTCTCACATCAGCATAAGATTATTTTGGATGAACGTGAAATCGGATAATTCTAATATCTGAAAAATTTCCAAAACAATAAATTTTCAAAGAATCTAGCTGATCATCATTGTTTTTCTTCATTATCTTAGTTCGAACAAATTGCACTTTGAATGTAATTATAAATTGTGCTTCAGCACTGTAGCAAATAATATTTTCACTGGGATAAAAACAGTGGATAATATCTTTTTGTGATATTCAAAAATTAAATGTATTTGATCTATCGCTAATATTTCAGAGGATCTATTTCATATATAATAGAAGCATAATTAATAGAAGCATATTTGAATCAAACCTTTTCAAACAGTAATCGCATCACTATATTTTATTCGCAATTACATATCTACATAAAGTAGCAGATTCAATTATTTCCGCGGAATTTTCAAAGGGACCAATTTTATGAAAAGCTATCAAACACTCAAAATCATATTCAGTGCCACAGCGAACAATTGACGAGCGATACAACATTTTAACTGTACATTGAATGAATTTTCTGAATGGCAACAAATTTCCAAAATTTGTCATTTAATCTACAGATGATTGTTTAATGGGGTGCTATAAAAATGTACTGTACAGTAACTGAACTGATGCAATGGCTCTACTAACAGAGGCTGTCAACGTATTCCGATAAAATGGTTTCATTGAAATCAAGTGAACACAGATTTTCTTTGACAAAACACATATATCTAGCTCGTTTGTGTCATTCTGCAAAAAAGCAGTACAACATCCTACTCAACACATTCAATCAATTAAAATGAAATCGACACTCAACAAGCTATAAACTCGAACGCAACTGCTTTCGAACAACTGGTCATAAAATTAATCGAAGCATGACATATTATTAGTATCTATGGCTAGTTCATATAATTATAGCTCTTCAAACCGACAGTTTACATTTCGGTGATATTTTGGCATCGCATCGATTCACATCAGTCGCTGGAACACACATTATATATGGAGCGGCGGTGTAATGTCAATCATTTTATCAGCCATTCAGATCAGAGAAAAAAAAACTGGATTACGCGTAGGTTTCAGAAAGCACATCAGTTACACTATATTATTAATAAAATTTTCCATGATCTCGTTGTTATGAGGTGATAATGATTTTATTGTCGTAAGTAGCAAAGTTTCATTGACTCCACTCACTGAATGACTAGGTGAATGGTAATAATGTGCAGAAGTCACATAGGTACATCACCATAGCATTTAATAGCTGTCTCGAGTGTCGTATATTTTTGTGTTTCACGTGCAAATGCAAGATATATGATCAGTAAAGTTATTAAGAAAATTATATGGCTATGGTAGGATATTTGGTAGTTTGAAAATAGCTACACGAAAATTACAGAAAATTTACTGGTATAGAATTGATGAGCGTTGCCCAATTTGATACAGCATGATGCTCCATATTTTATAGCGGCATATAAACGCGCGTTTGAGCAGACAAGCATGTTGCCGCTTTTGAGCTTCCGTTGAATCAATTCTGTAAATGGAGCCTAGTATTTAAAAAAGTTATTTTATAGCTGTAAGACTGAACCAATTCCCAATAATCGCCGGAATGCAACTATTGCTCTCTCTCTTCTTCTGGGGAATATAATTTTTTCTCCACAGATCGCAATCAGAATCGCAGTAGCATCAAATAAAACTTTAATTTTCTTCAATTTCTCATCGAACACACTCTCGGCTATGTATTATCTGTGATCACCACCGACCGACACTGAATTTATCTGCACTATTTTGTATCCTTAATTAACAATCATGTCCATAACAATCTTACAATAAATACCAATCGAGTTAAATTAAATTAATCTGCTCCGTAGCGAAACGCTTTGATTTGTTTTGACTAATCCTTTCGTATTCAGTCGAGTCTGATCGCTGCTGGCCGCTCAGTTCCAGTAGCTCATACATCATTGATTATTGCCGAACAAGCGCGTAAATGCGAAACAGGCCAAATGATGCACCACCAACTCATGTGACCCGAACCAAGCGGAACAACTTTATCAAATCCGCGGGGTAAATTATACTCAGGTATTCAAGTAATCCAGGCGCATAACAACTCAATCGAAATTGCTTTGCTGATCATCTCGTCTCGACGTCATGGGAGCCCGCGACGCTGCCCTGGACCAAGTGTTATCTGACGGTGTATTATCTTAACCTATACGGCAGGCAAAGCCCCGCGCGCTTTCTTGCTGCGATAAGACAAGATCGGCAAATAAGTAGACGTTGTGGTGTGTTAAGCAAATTGCTGAAATAAATTTGCAAATGACAAAAACACGAGATGATAATTGCCCGATAGGCTCCATCGGATCGCCTGGCATCGGACATCGGTACGCGGGAAGGCCCTTTCGAAGGCGAGGTGTTTATGCGTGACTGGTCGAGTGCTTCCCTAAGTGTGCGCAGACACGGACAAGATCCGTTTCATAAAAGGTGCCGCCGCCGAGCGTCAGCTGCGCAGTCGCTGAGCCTGGAGTACAGTAGCCAAAGAATGATCCTCGAAATTGAACAGAGTCATTGAGGTTTTTGTGAAGAGATACAGAAACGTTCGTTGGCGAATTCAAAGAAATCTACTTGAAAACTATTGACTGTGGTACTCAATGGTGGTTGTTGTTTTGTGTGGCTGAAGAAAAGAAGAAACTACGATTTTAAACAAATGTTCCATTTATTTCATATTAGATTCCGAAAAAGAGCTCCAAAATTGGACGTAGCATCTGCGACTAATTCAAGCGCCAATTTCGGACCATTTCAGTTCGTTGACCGTTCGATTTTGCACCAATTGAAACTATTGTCTATCGAAAGCTCATAAACATCACATGACTCTACGAAGTATTTGACGCATATGACCCCCTCCGGGTCTGCAACCACTGCTCCGCTGGTAGTTTAACAAGTTATCAGTCGAATTCGTCTTTCTGCAGTAAAACAGAAAAAATCAAAGTTTTCGACATAATGATACTCCGACTAGCAGGAGGGTACGACTCGACTTTGTAATTTATGTTACATGACCACACTTAACATCGATTTATCGGACATACGTCTTCGGTCGCGACTTCAAAATGAAAGCATCTCAAGCGTTCAATTGCCGTGTTTTATTGTTAATGTGCTGTTCCGAGTCGCACTAAAACTAAAGGATTTCACGAAGAACAGCCGCTGAAAAATTACTTAAACGCCGTAATGCTCGGATCGGTACTTCTTGCACTCGAAGTGACCAATTATTGCGGAACTCATTTTCCTTGTAATCGCTTAAAGGTCGTTTAGAGCCTTCTGAACTTTTGCTTTTGGCCGACACAGAAGAATTCTTATATGCCAATAATAATTTTTCATTTTGAGATGTGTCTTGGATGGTGCAGGAAAGGAGAGAGTTAAAAGAGAGCTATGCTGGGAAATTTTTGGATGATACAATGTAAACTTCTCATACTGACAGTGACGAAGGTTCGCAAATGTATGCCAGTCTGTGCATCAAGTATGTTCACAATGCAGTGAATCGACCAGTAAATGAACATTTATCGTTCCATCAATTAATGTTTTGAACAAATTATACACTGAAAGAAAAACTCTTGGTTGGTTCAACTATTTTTAATAGTATTGCAACGATTCATTCAAAATCGTTAAACGAACTACGGAAAATAGTTATTTTTACTATGTTAATATAGTTAATTTAACGATATAAAAGTAGTTGGTTCTGGTTATACAAAAAATATCGCAACGTTCATGAAATCAACTGTTTTAATTGTTTCATAACCACGAAAATTAGTTGATAAATAGAAAAATATTCATCAATTCACTCAAAACTTCAACGTTTCGAATTATCAACCGTTTTTATGGTACTTAAACTACTTCGCAATAGTTGATTTCAGCAAACGTAATTCAGTGAGCAACGTCTTTGGAATTATTCTACGCAAAGTAGAATGGTTTCAACATTTGGACGTTTTTCATGCTCCGAATGAAATTGTTTATCAACCACGCGTCATGGTGCATAAAAGTAATCAACCATTTTCTTATGGTTGTTTTAACTATAGCCCTAGTTGATGCAAAAACAACTAAGGAAAACTGTTGATTTTCCATACTCCTCATACTCATACTCCTATTCTGTCATAGAAGTTTCATATACTACATGGCAAAATTGTGTTCGGTTTGCTGTTCGATATAATTCATATTCATGTTATGCGGTGAAGCCTTTATATTACGTTGCATGACGCTTCATAAGTTAATCACATGACAGTGTCTTCCACTGTGGCAAACGCAGTGGGCTGCGGCAATAAATCCATTTCTTTTTGTCTTTTGTATTGCTAAATCCTATTGTACGAGGATTAGGTTGGCTTGTCACAATACAAATCAGCCATTGCTTGTCTATTAGACCATTCAACCTAGTAGTGATGCCAACCTATGGTAGGTATGACAGCTAGCGGTGCGGCAAAATTAGAAATTTGGTAAATTCTGCCGCAGCGGCAAATTCAGTCGCAGCCATTGTGCGCGTTACCATACAAATGCTAAATTCAACAAACATAATTCCATACTGCATACTATGCACACTACGTACTATATATATTGTTGGAATACCATTGTTTGTGGTTGCTTATTTTTTTTGCACCACGGACGTTGTTTAACAACCACGCGTCATGGTGCATAAAAGTAATCAACTATTTTTTTATGGTTGTTTTAACTATAGCCCGTAGTTGACGCAAAAACAACTAAGGAAAATTGTTGATTTTACCAAGATTTTTCTTTCAGTGTATTGTAATTTCGCATATATGTTAGTGTGCTTAATTAAGTATAAGTTTCATTTTTTTGAAAAATATACCGTTATGAACATATGGTAACTGTTAAGTTGCAATGCAACACAGCATTATTCTGTTAAATACATTTTAGATCAAAATCGATCGGTTGCCTTGTGACTGAATACAAGAAGTCTTAAAACGAAAATTGATATCTACCGGATAAGAAACTTGAAAATTAAAAAATCGTAATGGAAGTGAAGTAAATAAGCAGATCTTGAATACTTTTCTTAATTTGTAGCAAAAGTATACTTTCAAAAATAAACATCCTTTGACTAGAACATAATCAATAATTTTAAGGTACAGGCATTTATAAAAGTATTATATTTAATGTAAAACGCAAACATTTTCTTTCACAATCTTATAGCCACATAGTATTGCAATTATAAAAATTAGCTAAGGCTAAATTAAAAAATTTAGTCAGCCCGTTAACCAGTAAATATAAACGTCTAATAAATAAATATAAAATATATAAACGTCTATTAAATCTCTCAAATCTCTATTAAATCTCAACCAACCTTGTCACAAATAAAACTTTCTTTGCCAGAAATAAAAATAATGATCATGCCACTTCAGAGAATAACGATACAGTTAGACTATCTCTGGGGTGAATAGTCCGATCGATCTGTAATTTTCGGATAATGTAGATAAATAAGGAGTAGGTCTATGAAAAGTTCGAATATCCTTAACCCTTGGGCGGCGGAGGGCATTTTAGCGAATTTTCATGCATCCCTATATTTATATAGAAAGAATAATTTTGGAAAAATCAATTATGGGAAATGAAATCTGATAAAGTTTTATGCTTAGCTTTGATAACGCTTTTGAAATATAGTGGTGATAACGAAATTCGCAGCGCCCAAAAATAGACAACCGTGTAGCTACAATAGGCACATGAAAAACTCCTTCAAAGCATCGACCTTCCCGAAAATTTTCGATTATCAGAAAATAAGACGTAGATTTATAAATTCAATTATTCGTCTATGTGGCGGAAAAAAATAGTATAGAGTTGCCAGTTCTGGTAATTTTTGTCATTTTTTTGCTAAGAGATGCTGCCATTAAATTTTCAAATGATAATAATCCTCAAGTGTAGGCAGTAGCCCTTAAATTGGATTTGCCCCTATAACTTTCGCGTAATTCACATGGTTGGCTGACCTTAACGTGAAGCAAATTTGATAAAATTTTAGTTGTGGTGTAAGCAAAGGGTTCCCATCACCAGGAATGTTCACTACTTTTGTATCAGTAGATTCTTCCATTAAATAGTAATGGAATGGGCATTCTAAGCCCATTTTTCTTTGTTTAACGTCCGCACCTACGGTTATGTTTAATCGGACGGCCCACCATTAGGGCTGGGACTGACAATGACAGTCACCATCGACTAAGCAAACAAGGCAAGCCTTGCTACTCGTGTCTTCCAGTGTGTGCTGGGGAAGGGTCCCAGTCACTATACTAGTTAATACGAGGTCCACCCAAACCTCTGCTATACTCCAAGGTATAACGCCCGGCCATATACGCGGCTCCACGTCGCCTCCGGAGATAAATCTCCGGCAGACTAACCAAGCGCCGGTTTGGATACTACTTAGATGTTGTGTAGCACCCTCCCCGGATTAGGCTCTAAAATCACAACCCCCGCGTTGCTCCCACAAGGGGGCCAATCCCAGTGGTAGGGCTGGACCGAAGTCCAGGGGCTCCCTACCACCCGCGGTCTCGTGTATTTTACAACCCCGGTAAACTGGTTGGTTATCCTCTCTGTGGTTACCTTCAAGCACAGAGAGGACTTGACACTTTTTGTTTTTACCGCTCAGTGGGGACACTCACTGGCCTACTCTGTAGACATCCGTCTTTTTAGAGTATTGAAGTCAATTACTTTGTCCGACTTTTCTTATTCTATTTCTTATTCTATTCTATTCTAGACATTTATTAAATCTACCCAAACTTATACTAGGACGTTTACGGGTACTGTGTTGTTTGTCGGTTATCTTAGTCTAGACATATACTTATACTACCCAAACTTATTAACTAGGACGATACAGGTGATGGGTAACTCTAAGCTCACACACGCCTTCTTGTGCCTACTTCTTCAGTACGTGTCGTTTATGAATCTTCCGATTAGCTTACGACTTTCATACATTCATGGAGAAGTGCAGGGATTCGCGCTCCCTGAAGCCATTCCCGCGAGCGAGACTGACCCTCCATACACTAGCCGAGGACGTGTGGGACGCCATCCCCCTTGGGACCCGTTGCGATTCCCGAAGGAAAAGCAGGGGTCCTCCTCGCACGAATCTCCCAGTGAGGGTGTACCTGAAGAACATATATAGTTCAACTGGCGTTGTTTACCCCCACTGGGGCAATAATGGAATGGGCAGTTACAATGAAACTAACAAGTTTTGGAAATTTCGCAATATATATCATTGTAACTTCCGATCAGTGTTCCCACTCCCAAATTTTCCGCCGTATCAAATTTCGTCAAAAAATGAATTAATATTGGTAAAAATGTATCAAAAAGCTCCCATTTAAAAGAAAGAAGTACATTTGGTTCCAGGTATTGAAACTATAAATAATAATGTAAAAAACCTTAGTTTGGAGCTACCATTCTTATTGATTAATATAAAGCCTTATTACAAATTGCTTGCGCTCTTGGTTTTAATGTATATTGCCATTAAAATAGAACCCAAAAGAAAGTGGCTTCTTTGCGAATACACTCAAAATATTCACGAAAAGATGGGTTGCAGTGAAAATTGCTGTTTTTAATTTCTAAAAAATAAAATAAATAATTCTTTTGCTTAAAAAAGAAGCATTTAGCTATGGAAATACTAATGATTTGATGAATATGATGAATAAAAGAATATATTTTGGCCCAAGTATATCATACAGTGGCATGGCACCTAAACATTGTTAAGTTTCTTGTTATCCAAAATTCCTCTGATCTCTTTTTAAATCTAATTGGTTCTTTTTTAAATCTCCAACCAAGTTTAATACAGAAAAGGTAAACTATAAGTTAACTTGAAAGGCGGCAGCTGACATTGGTTCACCTAAACTGTTTTTAACGAAACTCGGTTTATCTTAAAACATTTGAACATTTATTTTCTCGATAATAATGAAATAGCTGGAAAATTTCAAATTTTCGAAGTCATCACACATTAGCTATCTTTATTTTTCTAAGGTAGATTGAAGTTGACAGATATTAGTGCTAGAGAGAGGAAATTTGGTTTAACAAATTGAATTTATTTACTGAATGACAAAATGTATCATTTTGCCATGATTCAGTGAGTTGTTCTATCATTGTATCAAAAATAGAAGTTTCAAATTAAATTGTATCAAAACGATACAAATGTATCAAAAACTGGAACTCTGCTTCCGATGCAGTCATCCAAGTGCAAGTGCAAGTAGCTGTATCTCTGATTTCCTATCAACGGCGAGTTCTTCGATTGAGAAATTTTCGAGGAGTCTGATGGTATAAGCCGCACGAAGCGGACGCGGCAGTTGAACACTGGCGACTTTGTGTGAATTCATTTGAATTGATCGAAAAATAAAGTTTTAGTGAATGTTCTCTTGAATTAAAAATAAATTCGTAGATAGCTTCGTGCATGGGCTAACAATTCTGAAGATATGAGCTTATGACGAAACTCAGCCTTATAATGATGATATGGTCTTTGACGAAATGCACATAATCTACTATTGTGTATGCATAATGATGATAAAAATGATGCATCAAAATATTTTCTCAGGCTCATGACTCAAAAACTATTATTCAAACGTGAATTTTGTATTTATTTTGTTTTAGATTTTTTATAAAGTTTCTATTGAAACTAACGGTTGCGTATTTAAGAAAAACTCATTTTCATGACATTGACCTTCAATAGTATTTTCCCAAATGGTTTCGTAATGAACTTTTTACATAGTGTTTCTGATTTTCCAACAAAAATGATTGGATTTAAAAACGTTCGCTTAGATTTTTGGCAAAGAAAACCTGAAATTTCTAGACTTCAGTAACATCAGTTTGAAACCAGTTTATTAAGTATTTTAATGAGATCGTCAATACTTTGCTGCAATTACTAAGGGCGTTTGCACTTATATGCTTGCTTCAGTATAGTATTCTTTGGGATGCTAGTTAGCTTGGAGTGTCCGGCTTTACTCTCTTTCCTTATCGTAGATGATCTAGCATTCGTTTGGTTGTAAACTTGCTAGGTTGATCGAATGAGGATACAATTTAAGGGTTATGTTTTCGATAGTTATTTCCTAGCTCCATTGTATGTCTTAAGCTAGACAGAGTTGGTACAATCTGAAAAATTTTATTTAATAGAATCAAATTTAAATCAAAAGTTGAATCACTTTTAAAGAAAAAACGAATCTTATTTTAATTCCACTTTATTATAAAAATGTTATTTTCATATCAAAATTTTCATCATTGAATGAAAAATAAAACATTAAAACAAACAAGACACACTTTGATACAGCGTTATTGAAATGAGTTCAGATTATTTGAATTAAAAAGAAACGTATATGGCGCCAAATCATATTTGAACATTTTTGATTTGGCGTCATATAGATACGTTTCTTTTTAACTCAAATAATCCGACCTTATTTCAATAATGCTGTATCAAAGTGTGTCTTGTTTGTTTTAATGTTTTCTTTTTTCATTCAATGATGAAAATTTTGATATGAAAATAACATTTGTATAATAAAGTGGAATCATTTTTATTGAATGTGGGGGATTATTTAATTCAAATAATTATTTAAAAGTGTTTCAACTTTTGATTTAAATTTGATTCTAAAAAAATTTTAAGTGGTGAAATTTTTCTGAGTGTAGATAAAAACTTAAGTGCGTATAGTTAAAAGGGGAAAAAAGACAAAAGATATTAGCTTAAGAGCAAACACAAGCACTTGTTTCAGTATAAGATGGCTGGTTGAAGCAGAACCATCCCATTTTTAGAAGGTCCCACAGCAACCGCGCGGAGCTTTCAAAGCAGCACACCAGCATTTGTTGGATGTCGATTAGACGGTTTTATGCGAGTCTGGCGAAGAAACATCCACGGCCATTTAGGGCAGATAAATAATCATTTTTTTTTTTTTGTTAATTGATGGTTCACCATCATAGACCTGACACTCATTCCCTTCTTTCACAAAACCGCTATTCAAGCAAAGTTTTGCCTGCTGTTGTACCAACTTGGTGCCTTGTCTACCAGAATCTATTGAGCTTTATATTTGTGATCATATCTGGTTATAGGTAGACCTCTAGGTACTGCTCATAGTTTTATCTAAACAAGTTGGCTGTATTTACACGGACCTCACGAAGACTTTCGATAACCTGGATCATGACATTGTTCCCCAGTAAGTTTATTTATATTTTATCTCACAAATCGCAAACAGAACGTTCAATTTTGAGTCATTTTACCCGCTGACATAATTTCCGCATCGGGTGTTCCACAAGGCAGTCGCAGTGGTCTCATTGTTTTCGCTATTTATAGTAACGATCTGATAATTTGAAATTTTTTTTCTAAATGGTGCACTCTAAACAAACGTTCACTAGATGGTGACAAATGTGCAGTTATTCCTTTCTCTCGCAAATCATGCTTTCGTTTGCATTTACTCTTTAAATGGCTTTAAATGGCATGTTCTATTAAACTCTGTTTTTATGATTAAACTCTGGTTTACTTTAAAGACACAATCAATAATAATAATGGCCAACTCTGCTCTTGGCTTCTCAAAAAACGATCTAAAGAATTCAGTGGCTGCTCGTGGTACTTTTGAATGTGTCGGCAGATGATAAAACAAAAATACTTTATAACAACAATAATTTCTGGAACATACTGAAAACCAACAACAAAGTCTCATCACACAAAAACATATTTCAAATATTGGTATATTGAAGGTATTTACCTATTCACAAAACTTTAAGGCTAAGCTGAAAAAAGAAATAAAAGAAAATTTGACCGAGAAGAATACGTGGGTCCATGAATCTAAAATTTTTAAAGTGCATATCTATTAAATCGATGAGGTGGGAGATATAATCAATAGCATCATCGTAAATGGTTAGTTTTTATTTTATTTTTTAGCAAGTGATTTTCCTTCTAGTGCAAAATTGACATTATAATAACCACATGTTTGGACAAAATAAATATTTAAAACAAAAATGGCCCGAAAAAGTTCTTCTAAAGCAACAAAAATTCAAAAATTATCCATCTGTATTACGCGAAAACAATTTAACAGCATACTAAAGCACTGCAAATTTGTTGAGAGAAATATATGTATATGATCTCAGGCACGGCACGGCACGCCGACCCACAAATTATCCTATCCATCGGCCCAAAGAAAAATCTACTTAGCCAACTCATGAAAAGTGTCTTCAGTTTTCAGTGTTTCGAAGCGGAAAAAAATGCGAACCAAACAATAAAATTGTCACATTTTATAGTTCAATTTGGATTTGAAACAGGGATTTTTATAGTCTTCTGCGTAAGAGCTCCAGTGAAGGCTTTTATTGAACTTTTCTTTTTAGCTGGATGTTGTAGCTGCAATCAGAGTTCCGTAGTGTAAAATCTAATTATTCCATAGCTCGCTACCTAGCCGCTATTGGCATGAAACTCTTAAGCAAGCAGAATGTAGATCGATCGGCACCGTTAATACTTTATATTTATGTATTTTCCAACAAAGACCAATCAAAAATCTACCACAACTGTAATTGGTTTCAGGACGAAAAATTGACAATTTTCAAAACAACCTTAATTTCTATGAACCAACATCTATTCCATTTTTCTTTTAAATTCTTCCGAAAAAGAGGACTTCTCCCGGCAGGAACCTCTTCATTAGCATTAAATCCAACAACAAAAATACAATTATTGTCATCCTTGACTTTAAATTGAATCTTGTCTTCTCTCAATTAGCTGTTCAACGAACGAGCAGAGTCAACAGAAATGCGAACAACGAACGATGACAATGAACGAACGGTCTTCTGTCGAATTAATATTCATTGACCACACACATAAAAACTTGAATAGATAGTCCTCCAAAGCGGGTGGCTGCTGTTTCGAATGGGAGCGAAGAGTCTGATGGGTTGAATGGAAACTAGGGTTTGAATTATGTCTTTTTTTGTATATTTTACAAGCTTTCGGAAAAGTAAATTTTTAGAGAGAAAACTCTTGGTCAGTAAGTTTGTTCATTACTCAACATGAAGCTACCATATTCCTAATCAAACCTGAATAAGATACACCATCGGCTAAAAAAGTAGCTTTTCAATAATGTTAAGAAGATTGCTTTTTTGCTGTAATTTCAAATGGAAACCCAATTATTCGGGATGCAAAGTTTCTGAAAAAAACGCGATACCACCCATCGTTTATTTTGAAATCTGCAATCACCCCAGTTAAAACAATTTACATGTCTACTACAACGATGAAATTACTAAAATGAGGAAATGAATCCTAATCAGAGGGTGTCCAGTGATTCTATTGTGAATGAGCTGTTGTTATTGTTGTTCGCGTTCTCGTCGTCATCTAATTTCGAAATGAAGTTTCTCGCGGTGTTCGCAATCAGCCAAATCGCTAACAACAACAGACAGGCATCCGAGAAAATCGCGGGAGCAATAACAGACGCATCATCTTCTGATGCATAACAGACGGAGCAATTGCCTGATGTCATTTGAAAATCGGAACATCTTTAGATTGATTTCTGTCCAGAGATTCAACGTAATGCGATTATTGAATTTTGCATAAGAACATCCATTGCGTTATTAGTGCTGCTACGCGGCCTGCCGCTTGTGATGGGTGCCACTCAGTGGAGTGCCCAACGATGGACTCGAATGTCTGCTGGTGGTCTCCGCGATAGCTGTTGCAGGGCGTATGAGATGAGTTGTCCACTGTGACGAATTATTATTAATACGCTTGAGTATATCAATAGGACCGCAATTAACATCAAGATTATTGGAAATAATTCATCAATTTACATGGATCTATAAATAGATTTATGAATCATCTAAACAGTTTCTTTAGTTAATGGGAATTTTGTTGTTCGATGGTTGCTTGGTTGCATTGGTTGGCATTTCGTTTTTACAGACTCACTGGTATTTGTGATGCAGCAAAGAGCTGAAAGAGAATGGATTGGACAGTTCTAGGTTGTTGCTACCTAAAACGAACTATTACTAAAAAAATCATTTCCAGGATTATGTCAACTCAAGAGTTCGGTATGATTCAAGCAATTGTTTGAAAATTTCAGATAGCTTTAGACAAAATGATTAATATCCTTAAAATTTATGATTTTACAGAGATTTAAATAAATCCAAAAAAACTGGATCGTGATTTTGCTATTTTATGATAATTCACAGTAAAAAAACTGAATCTTCTAAAAAGCATATCTTTAAAAATTGACCGATTCTCAACGGTGTGGGTTTAACAGATATACTCTGCTGTCAATTAGTGTTTTCTGAGCTTCTTAATGGATATGTTTGCAATGCAGATATCATTGTTCTTTTTTAAGATTGTTGCATTCACTTACATTTTGACTTCACTTTACATTTTGAATAGAAGATTATTGTCTCGGAATTGGAATGCTCGTTGGAAATAGGATTTCTATGTAGGTGATGATAATTTAAATAAAACTTGTTTCTAGGAATAATTTAGGTATATAAGTACATTTTCACTACAGGTAATAATGAGGACGAACTGGCCAGACAAAATAAAGTTTATTGGAAACAATCAGAAACCTATATGAGATGCTATAAGATGTAAGGCTATGCATTTTTTCAAAAATATATAAAGATTAAAACTTGCATATAATTAGATTTAGACGATAAAATGATATATTTTTGTGGTATACATAGGTATTTTGTAATCTGAACCACATTATTGTCGCTAGATATGTATTTCATAAGATTACACCATAGTGTGATTATATGGTGAATTTAAAAAATAAAGTGTGATACATTTATTTTGCTTGTGATAGTGCTTCAACATTTTATAGTCAGTGTTAAATATGTTGAAAAAAATCATGTATAGAGTGCTTGATATGTAGGTTTTATGGCAGTGGTTGATATTTAGATTTTATAAATACACAACTGCAACAAGATTTCACAGTTTATCAATGAAAAATTTCAGAGGCTCGTTACTTTATCCTTACCTCATCTTACTGTCACCGTTATTTCCTCAATCTCTAAACATTTTTATCATTGAAATTTACAATTTGTGGTACAATAAAAATTAAAACAAAATCATAAGACAGAAAATGATGTTCGCTTCTTAATTTGATTTGATTGAAATTTGCCTGTTGCAAAAAATCCTCTCGCATAGCACACTTAAAATCTTCTAGTAATCTAAAAGGCTGAAAATCAAAAATTAGCATGTTCAAAATACGCTCATTAATCTCAGCACTTGTCCTATCTGAATGTATAGAATGCAATAGGTACTCCTGGTCAAAAAAAAAACTTCCAGAAGCTCTCACAACCGGAGAAGTAGATTAACCCCTACAATTTATTGGCTGTTCCAAAGATACAGTGAGCGAAATTGATTAAACCGCACCTTCGCTGTGCAATAAAATTTGCAGGTTACGCCGAAAAATAGATTATTGTAATTTAAGTTTATAATTTTAAGATAATTTCAGTATGAATACGTATCCAAGTAATATCATTGCTTAAACTAAATAATAAAATCAAAACTAAACTCTGTTCTAGAGCAAAATTCATCCATCCGATCTCCATGCAATCATCCCATATTATAAGGTAATAGATAATAGATCAAAGTTTTGTAAATATAAAGCAAAGCAAAGTAAAGCAATCCCACGACAACCCTTGTACGGGTCTAGGGGTTGAAGCTGGTAGAGAGCTTCATTACAATTTTTTTAATCATTGCGGATACGAGTGTCGAGTGATTAGTTCCACGACTCACTTTACCCCTGATTTAAACCAGGTACCTAATCAGAGCAAGGTGAACTCAAAGCTTGGTGCGCGGACCCTCGTCCGAACTTGAATTCGAACCAGGGACCCCACACGCAAGAAGCCAGTGCTCTACCCACTAGGCTACTCAAGCTTGCTTTGTAAATATAATTTATTATAATTTATAAACAAATAATTGGCAAACACTAAATATAATGGATTAATTTTTCAATTTATTAATGTCATTTGCAATATAGAAATTGCATTTGAAGTTTTCTTCGAAAAATAGCACCAAAATATTCTTCACTTCAAACATGTTTAAGATTTGGACAGTTACAACTGCTTGTACATTCGATGGAGTGTATTTTCACTGTTGGATTGGGTGCAACAAATCTTTTATCCGTTGCAAAGGCTATAAAATTGAACTATTTCCCATTCAAAGACAAGTGATTCGGTTTTCATGCATCTATTCACCAAAGCACGATTAGGTCCAACCAGTGATGATTCTGCGTACGTACGTACTCATATGCGCCGAGGTAAACCACGCAAAGCATATATTGCACCCGAACAGCCAGAAAAGTGGCATGCTCATTAAGCAACCTTTTGCTCAATTGTTGCTATGAGCTGTCCGTATGTAAAGTGGTGATGAGATACGACTTGACATACTTTCGCTTATGCGCTGTATGGGCACTTATGTTCACTCGTGTTTGCAGATACAAAATAGTGGTATTTTTGCTCAGAAACCGGTCGGTTTCCATGAACTATCTTTCGCAAAGAACACAGAGCCATCGGCGAATGAGATTATCTCTTCCATTATTTGAACTTTATACTAATCTTCAATAAAAAATACAAACAGCAGTGGAGCTAAGATAGTGCCTAGAAGAACATCAAAATTTCATGCCACTATATTTGATCATTGATCTTTATTTCCTGTACTCTATTTTGTAAAGTGCTATTCATTCACGTTATCCAAGCATTATTAAATAGCGAAAACAAGAATGTTAATCAAAAATTACTTAATTTTAATTCTTATATTCATACAGGGTGGAGCGCCACAGACGGATGTATTACGAAATTGAATAAATTTTACTACTACAATCCTTGCTGTGCGGGCTGTGGCTCCATCCTGTTGAAACCAGACGTCTTCCAGTCCAAACTCATCCAATTCAGCCAAGAATAAATCCTGGATCATGGTCATGTAACAAGCTGAATTGACCGAAATGGCTCGGTTGTCTTCACCAAAAAAATAAGGACCGATGGTCCCATTTCTTGAAAGGGCACACCATACTGTAAGCCTGTGTAACATGCAGAAATTTCCTTTCGAAATTTCTGCACGGCTTATTTCCGCACACACTGTCGTGCCCTTGGAATTAGCCAAAAATAATTCTCATTCGGACTAGCGGTACTTTGTTTTTCAATTTGAAAAACAAGACACTGCAAGTCCGATATGACATTGCCTGGCATGAGGCGACGCGAATGCATGAACCGGTAACGGTATCTTGTTTTTGTGTCGTAGCTCATGCCAGCATTCGAGGGAGTCGTTAGATGGTCGCGGTAGCGAAGGGTCGGAGTGAGACAGTCGAAGCGGCGGGGAGCGCGTGGCTGTGGGTGATAGAAAATTCGGATTCGCAATTCATTTTAGGAGATTTTCGCGATGAGATTTTTGGGGATTGTGAAATTGTGATCGGAGGAGTTGTTGTGAGGAACAATTGGTGTGCCCTCGAAGCGCGAAACGTGTATATTCTTCTATAGATATTATCGGCGCTAATGCAAGTGAATTGGGTGAAAATCAACTCGATACGGCGGCAGAATGGCGTCATTACGCACGTTGTTCCCGAAATTCGGTGTGACCTCGCGGAAATCGCTTCAGTGCCGGTGAAAATTTAGGAATATTTATTCGAATGAAAGAATGCCGGATCTAATTTCCCGGGTGATTGTAGTTGAGTCCTATTTGTCGGGAACGATTGGAATCCAAAAGCAAGGAACAGGGAACAGTCAGGTGCAGTAGAAAGGAAGTTAAAATCGGGCTTGTCTGGGAGGTGTCCAAAAATTGTGGGCCACAAATAGACATCTATGTAAGTTTGATAAATCGGGCACATTTTACTCAAATGGACGGTATGTGGGCGAAGATTCAGGAGAATCGTGCTAGTGTTCGGCTTTGAAATTTGTTTTGTGCATTTATGTCGTACTAAATAGTGCCTAAATCTGGATTCAGTGAAGTTGAAGAGCAGACGAAAACTTAGCAGAAATGTTTATCTCGAAGTTGTGATGCAAATTGTGACGAGTGGCAAAAGATGTTAGACAAATCTCGTGCAATATGTTGACAGCTGTGAGAGAAGACGATTCAGATAAACAAGTTCATCGCGGTGTGGGCGCTTCATACAACTTTTTCCACGCAAGTATTGAACACGTCTTCGTTGCTAATGGCATATTTCTACCATATTTCAAATTAGCTTTGATAAAAGAGTGCTTAAAGTATATTAAGTGTCGAATTGGCACAACATTCTAGTATATCAGCTTAGAGAAGCTCGTAATTACAAGAACCTTTTCGCGTTCCGTTAGTTGAGGATACAAAACCAACAGAATTGCCCCGAAACAAAGGATGCGTATTGCTAATGAAAAGGCTAGCAAATACGTAACAATGCGTGGAAATGTCTCTAAATCATCGAAAAGTCGTGATGCTCAATATCCAGTTAGACCATGGCTGCTGGCGATTTTCCTGTTCGTCGTCTGTGGATCCACAATATTTCAAATCATACAATCGATTCGTGTAGCGTAGACCAACAGCAAAAAAAAGACTCTAATCACAAATCCACAACAACATTGAAAATCAATTAATTTAATTAGTATTCTTGCAATAGTGTATGTTTGAACGCTATTGATTTGTTTCTCGCGGCAATTCTTATTGCGATCAGTAATGATGAAAACATTGAGTATGACCGAAAGTTCATAATTTTTTTTGGTTTTCCTTTGTGAATAGTTTGATTTTTTTTCCCATTGATATGGTGTAATATTTTTCAAAAAAAAAAAAAAAAAAAAAAAAAGAGAAACAGAAAAAAAAAAAAAATAATTAAAAATAATTTGACCTGCAACTTCGTTTTGGTACGATGTAATATATTTCTTTCATAGCTTTGCTTTATTGAATTAAACGAAAACCAATGAAACGAAAACTATTTGCAAATTGTATGTAAACAATGCGAGTAAAAACAGTGAATTTCTAGTATTTGCGGTATGTGTCTTTTCCGGTTGTTTGCGACTAGGAACTTAAATCCAAATGGCGCGTGACAGAAATATGTAAGATAAAACTGTCGCCGAACTAATTATTTTCAATTAATGAAAAATATTTGATTGCCAAGTGATTAAATCTGAACAATATAGTTTTTTTGAAGTAATTTTGTAAATCATCTTGATAATTATGATTCGAGCACCCGACACCTGCATTTGTTTTGATAATTGTCGATTTTCCATTAATTTATATAGCAAACAAAATGCTTCCAAGATTAAATGTGGCTGGAATTCAGATCAAGCACAGCCTGATAATTTCATCTCGGGCATACATTATGTCTATTGACAAAATTAATTATTTGCATTTATCGTATGTACTCTGCTTTGATCGCAATCGCAAGCGCAGGCTAAATCAGTTCTTAACATTTTTTTATGTAAGCATCGTATTAAACGAATGAAATCTTCCAACAACCCGAGAAAAAAAAAAGAAATTTATAATAAAATATAGTTCGAACCATATGTGGCCACATATAACAGATAAAAACCACTTAATACACTTGATGAACGAACGCTTAACCGTCATAGTATCTTTTCTTTTAATCATTCTTTAATCGATGCCTGATTATTAGTATCATAACCAACACCATAAATTTACATGACTTCCCAAATTTCAAAAGAAAAAAAAAAAAAAAAAATATTTTTTTTTGCGATGAACACAAGTACCATTCCGAAAATTTACTATGTTTTGTTTTCATGTTATGTTAATTATTTGCTATAGTATTATTAGTTGATCAAACTAATCTATTTAAATATAAATTACGAAATAGCCTCAAGTGGTGGTGTCATCAGTGAACATAAATAATATTCGTTTTGTATATAATGATTATGGAATAATAATGGATTATTACGATTAAATTACTTTAGGCCTTCTTATTGGGCGAAAGCCTGAGAAGTTCTCCTTCTTTTTCAGGGTCCGCGCTTGGCCTGGCTGGCCTATGATTTAATAGTTTTGTGAATTTTTTTTCAGCTTTTCACTTTAAAGGGAGGGATGCTGGCCATCTATATAGTTAGTTTCTGGTTGTTCATTAGTTTTTTTTTGATTTTTGATAAAAATGGCCAGTATCAGTGGGTGGAGGACCCCAGACCATCGGGGTCAGGGCTCCACTAACATCGGGGGCCCGGGGCTGTCTGCCTCACCCGGGTTCCTTGTAAAGAGAGGTAGCACTTTTTCCTTTTTCCCTTTTGTAGATTTTTAATTTTCTGGCTCCGTGCGTTGTCACGAGCACTGGGTCTGCTTAGTCAGCCCATGTTGCAGAGCCTGGGTGGTTTCCTTTACGGAACTATGCCCCCTTTTGGTCCCCGGGTATTTTACATACCAGTTTGCGGCTACAGTATTATGACGGATGAAATAATACGTAGCATCCCGTTTTCTTTGAGAGCAAACTAACCCCATTTTGTTTAAAGAACCCACCCCAGCCGCAGCGAGCTAGCAAAGCGGCACCCCAGCATCCGTCGGGGTTGGTTAAAGGGTGCTCCGCTAATGCGGACGAGGGGCCTTCACGGCCATTTCTAGGGCACCCTGCTCTCGGGGCAATTCTTTTTTTTTTTAGTTTTGCCTCTTGAATGGCAGCAGCCATTTCCACTTTCTGACCTTAGCACTCTTGGTTCTGGACTTCGGTCTGGTTCTAAGTTGTGCTAAGGCCACTCTCTCATCTTTAATATTCGCTACACCTGTCGGAGTGCAGAGGCATCTGGTGGAGCACCTTGAGGTTTATCACACTGCAATAGTGCATGTGTTGTTTATTGACACATCCACTGAAGTGAAAATGTGCCTCGTCCGAAAAGAAAATGATTGCGTCCCCCGGAAGCGCAGCAAGCATGTTTTCAGAAGCAAGTTGTCTGCCTTCATAATCACGTGGCAACAATTCATGGGCAACTACCACTTTGTAAGGATGCATATGAAGATGTTTTTTTAATTATTCGATGAATGAAACGCCTCGAAATACCAAGAATTCTTGACTGTCTCCGTATTGAACGCCGGGGGGACTGTTCGTCTCAATGTTTTCTGGGGTAGTGACTTTGTTCTCATGCATCCTTCTGATTGTCGACACATTTCCCGTAGTCTCGAATGCATTCACCCATGAAACAATTCGATTTCTATCGGGAACACGGCCGCGGGGGCAATATTGAACCTAAACGAAAGGCACGCTGTATGCGGATGATTGGATGGGCCTTTTGAAAATCGGCTTTTACACAAAATGTACGCTGTTGCACAGACCACTCCATACTGGCGACACAACAAAAACCTCCGAACCTCCCCACTCGCCTCGCCCACTCCCCACCATCCAAGTCTGCTACGAGAGGGATGCCCGCACTCTTAAATCCATCTGTCTGTGGCGCTCCACCCTGTATAATTGAAAAAAAGAATACAGGAATCAAAGGAAGAAATGGTCAAGGGATCAAACGGTTTGTTGCAGCCAGAGTGAATGAAATCAATAAAATCAACTGAACCACTGAAATTCATCATCGACTTTTTAATATTCCTGTGTTTTGCTTCAGCTTTTTGTCTAAAAGATGTCATGATGAATATCCTATTTTATCTGGAAGGACATAGTCAATGATAAATCGCAAACGGCTGACGACTCCTAGATGATAACTACGCTGGAAATCAAGTTTTGGGTGATTTTACATTCTCTTCATTAATTTAAAAGTCTGTAATGAGCAAGCTAACACAATGTTTAATCAATCTCTCTGTGAGCCTGTGAGTCTACCACGTGTTCTCTTATTTTAAAAAAATCATAAGAGAAACAATTCTTATTTAGAGACAAGGCAATTCAATAAAATAACCAAAAATTACCACATCGAATGCGATTCGACATCGCAGTCAAAATGCATCAGAGCTCATACGAATTTCAAACACTTTCTATGATACACGAGCCATTCATTCAACCTGCAATTAAATCAGATTAAAATTATTGGTTCAATGCGTTATTAATTTATTGTAATGTGTTAATAATTACACGGATTTCGCTTAGCGCAAAAACCAAAGAGACCGGACACCGGTCCGATCTACGGTCGTTGGTCGCGTTCGCAAATGATCACATTAAAGTGCCCCAAGTGCGTTTCTGATTGCTCACATTTTCGTGTCAATTTATCACCTCTCAGTGTGCGTCCAGCCCCCGGAGTTCAGCCTGATACGTGCGTTGTTGATGTACGAGTATACGCGAAAAAGACGTTTACTACTGAGCTAATTTTTTTCCACTGCATTCCGTCTCAACTGAACCCATTCGACGATCTGGCTACTCACGTTTCTCGAAAAGGGATTATTAACAGGTGTTTTACGAAGATGAAGAGATTGCTGGGCTGTTAAATGTGCATAATTTTCTGAAATACTAATGATGTCATTTAGAAGTGTAGTAGATTAGGATGGAGCTGCGATGTGATAAGGTCGAGAATCAAGGTGTATAAGATATGTAGATTAAGTTGGTACTAGGTATTTCAGGAGCTCACATGCAGAGTTAAGATACTACTTACAACAGTCGACATTATCGCGGTCATTATAAGTCTTGTCTTCATGCAGAGTGCAATTCAGGTCACTTTTTCTCTGGCTTGAGAAAGTTTTGAACCTTCCACTTATGAGCATATCAGCGCGCAATTTAGTTCTGTTCAATCCTTGCGAGCTGATCGGTCAATCGACACATATGCTTATTTATTTGGGAATAGAAATGTATAATTAGCAAACTTATTTACTCATACTGATGAAAGTAATAAGAGGTATTAAACAGATTAAACCTATAAACACTGAAAAAGAGAGCAGATTTCCCTCGAAATATCGATATCTGTCAAGAAATTAAAATTTATTTTCTCTGGGAAAATGAATCTTTGAACGAAAATATTTGGCTTTGAGAGCTGTGAAAACTTGTATCAGACTATTTAAATTTCAAGGGATTTCCGATAGTATTCTAGTTAAGATAAACAAATCCACCGCTTTTTCAGTCGAACTTTAGGTAGCTTTATGATTTTTCACATGTTATATGTATACTTCTAAATCTAACTCATTCATTTTAATCATATGTTCGGGAATTTCGAGTTCTTAATTTCATGCATCAACATTTTCTTTTCATAAACAGTATAGTCAGTTTTTTGATGTCCAGATTTAAAATACTAATGCAGTCTTGATTTACGAGAGGACATTTGACTTTTTTGGTAGAACGCAAAATTTGGTGTTCTATTAAGTCATCACTTCTAAAGATAAATTGAAAATTCTTTCATTTCTTGGAAGGAAAAAGCTCAAAAGTCTTTAAATCAGGTTTTCGAAAACCTACCCAATAGACAAGATAGAATAGATAATAGATAATGTACTAAGTCGTGTGGCACGTGCTAGGATCCAATATGAAATTCATTAAAATTACAGCTTTTATGAGTAGCTCCATCAACGCTATGTTTCAAACGCTGTCAATGCTTGGAATTTTTTTGTAAATATATCTTATGATTTTTGCTTCTTTTTTTATTTCAGCTACAATTATTTGGTTAGTTAGCATTATTTGATCACCATGTTTTCAGTCCTGTAATAAGACGCTTTGAAGCAGCACCTTCCGGTGCGTTGGTTAATAATAGACGTGTTTTTTTGCTCCCCCTATCTATAACAGAACAATGCGTCTGCACTGGTTAGCATTGTTCTGTTATGAACAAGGGGAGCAAAAAAACGCGCCTAATGTTTGCATTGGGAACAATAGTTGGTTTACAGTGTAAACTCTTATGACCCTATCTTTCAAAACACTGTAGATTTAGTGTAGTGCTTTTTTTTGTAGTAAGTTAAGATACTTTTTTCAACTTAGCGCTCTTATTAATTAATCTATTCTTCTTCTGTAACTCAGCGGCAACCTATTATTAAATTTTTCCACAAATGTTGTCGGCTCTTTTAAAAACAAATAAAACAAGAGAAAAATGAAAACGAGGGCCATCATTTTCTCACAGAAACTTACACTGAAGATGTCCTATGATTATCCAAAAGTGACTGAGGGTGAAAAATGGAGATACTTTAGAAACCAAAAATATAAAAAAAGAAGCCGGTGTTAACGCAGGATAGCCGTCAACATCGACCACAAGGCAAAATCGTTTCGAAAAGAATACAATGTTGCTTATTTAATGAGATCAGAATGGTAAACTTCTGAAACCAGTTGAAATAGTGAATACCGTTTGTTGCTGCCAATAAATCATCAATTTAAACCATTGTGTTGATCGACAAGTTCCCAGATTGAGCTACAAAGCACAAAATAGTACTTACCGGACATGCTCTTTCTTATTATCACTAGCTTTCATTGCTGGCTTTCAGGTTTTCCCAAAAGCACATCAACAAAAGATGTCAAAAAATGGTTTTATGGTTGGATCACCTGAAAATTTGGTCGAATTTTCTGTAAGGATATTCACAACTTAAAGAACAGGAGGTAAAAGTGGAACGTTAGTGATGTCGCTTACTTTGCATAAAGCATTTTCATCTTTCTCCCAAATTCAAATTGTTTTATTTAAGAAAAAAATGAAGAATTATTAAGCAGCGGAGCTGGGACTACCCACTTCTAGTACTGCAGCCTCGTTACTAGCTTCGCGATGTGCACGCTGTCACTTGCGTCCCAAGGAACTTTTTTATACCTATTGTTTTTTTTTCGTCTCAATTAAAAAGCATTCTTCAACCAACCCAAACCAATCTATTATTTTTTAATAGCTTTTCATTTCACTTCCAACCTAGTCTTTCTTCACTCGTGACTAACCTTTTTGAAGTTGAAATGCTTATGTCCGCTCTAGACATCTTTAGAAACATCTTACGTCTTCTCTATGTGTCCCTTTGTCCATATTTTACAATGCCAGACTTCACGTTTGAAAATTATCCCCTACGTCGTCTTGGAGCGATGCAGACTAATTTTGAAACTGTGAACCAATTTTCCTCGAAACCGAGCAATATTTCTCAGAAATGGCTAAATCTATCAGTACCAAAATTTCACATAAGCCTTCTAGACATATTTTTGAGGGTTTTTTTCTCGCCAATAAATATTTTTTATTTTATAAACAATTTAAAGGCGGAAATTTTATCGAAAGCTGAGATTTTTTTTTGAAGCCGCCATTTTGTTTAAAATTAATATATTGCTTATTCCTTCGATCAACTACTAGATAACACTATATATTAGCGACATATTTTTTGTATCTTCATTCGACATTATCAAATCTAGAAACAAAATTTGTAGAGGAGGTCCCGGAGATCAGCTCCAGCACCTTTATAGAAATAATTGTTTTTGCAAATAAAAATTGTCAAAATAAAGCTAAAGTCAAACTGAGGTGTGTATAAAGTTTAACGTCAATCAGTCATTATGTCTTTCCAAGAAAAAATTCTAGCAAAGTAGCTCAAGATCATCCTCATAAAGCTGGGACTTGTATGAAAATACAGAATGAAAATCGGACCAAGAGTGGACCCTTGTGGAACGCCAGAAAAGGGATAAAATAGAGCCGATGAACAACCATTTAGCACAACTTTGCAGGTACAATTTATGATGTAAGATGAAAATCAAGAGAGGAGGGGACTGAATGTGCCGAAAAAGTAACAATAAATTTATCAAGCAGCCTAAAATGGCTAACCTTTTTATAAGCTATCGAGAAGTCAGTATGTATTACATCAGTTCGGAGCCCATTATCAAGAAATTAGCCGAAGTGGAGCGTCCCTTGTTAAAGACCCGTTGCACAAGTGAAACTCGATTACGTTCAGCACAGTAGACATGATCCTGAACAGTTTAGGAATACATAGAAGATGTAGTTGGAAACGTTTTCAATGTCGTCTGACTTTGCAATCGAGAAAACATTGGACAGTATGAACAATAAAGAGAAAACACCGAGGAAAAGGCTTCAGTTAACAAGTATAAACAAAGGGATATATAACGACGATGAAAGAGATTTCGCAAACACTTTAAGTATGATATCAGGGCCACTGCTGCTACTGGAATATAGGAAGGAACTCAAAGTTTCCTCTTCGATGGATTCACCAAAAGGAGATTAATAGAAGAAGTTGTGAAATAAGGAGTTAAATGTGGGTTGTAGGAAGCAAATCATATTCCACTTTATGTTACCTGTGAACTCATAAATACGCTTGCAAAAAGTTTTGCCAATTTATTACAATCAAATGCACGGGTGTGGGGCCCACATGAAGGATATTTCGGAAGATCTTTTGACATGTGCATTTAATTTTTTAAATTAGCATACGAAACGGTAAAGAAATTCGAGCGTTGCTATGGCTATCATAATGATATTTCGCTTCCATTTCGTAGGGTTAAATTCATGCCTCCAATTAACTTGATTATCCACAACATCTTTTGAGTAAGATTTCTACAAAGTTTCTTAAGACTTCTTACACATATTTATGAGCGAAACAGAATTAAAAAAGAATCTAGTGGATGTTCCCATATAAAAATAGAAAGTCAATCGCATAAAGGTGTCTCCAGTTTGCTTAGCATAACACATTGATCGTAGATTGTTTTGTGTACTTCCATCTTTACGAAATAGATGATGACGCCTAATGCGATAGGTACAATCAAAAACATTCCCATTCAGACTACACCGTAATGAAAAACCTCATTGCATAGTGAGTCCGCGAAAAACTACTTAGTTTGGCTGATGCCCATCTCGCGTCATTCAGTGCCACGAGCAGAAATGCTTTCTTTGTCGGTACTCCATTATTTGTCCAAGTCACTATTTTACACAGTTTTAATGTCACCACAAAAATGAAATATGATTAAATGTCCCCGTTGCTGTGCCGTTTGTAGTTTCTTAGATAGTCTCAGGCCTTTCGCTTTTTCCCCGTACTTCCACTCGCTGCTCCGCGTCCTGCCCATATTCATTATATGTAGTTTGCCGTTGACGACACATACGACTGCACGTTTCCAACACCTATAACGATACCGACGATCGTATCCCGGTTCCCTAACTAACTTTTTTATGCTATTTCACTCGCGATAACCATCTTGAAAAATTATCAGTTTAAATGGTTTTCGCGTAATTAGGCTCGGTGCGTTTTGTTTGTAGCCAGCCAGCAGAAAGTTATTAATGACGCTTGCAGTCATTATAGTGCCGTTCAGAGCCTGCCTGTCATATTCGTATCTAGGAATACATATTGCAAATAGTTCACAGCACAGGTTCATACCAGCCTTCATAATGGAGTCGCACGAAATGTTGTTTGAGGAGTTAGTTGTAGGTCGGTCGAGTGAATGGTTTCGAGGTAGCTGTTATGTGCTAAAACTGAGGCAGAAGCAATGGCGTTTTTTAGTGCTCGAATAATGTATCGAGTTGATGAAGTTAATTTGCGCAAAAGTTTTTACAGCATTCGAAAATGCAGTGAATTGCATTGGGTTTATTGCTGCTTCAGATTTTACCGTTTCGCTTGAATCGCATTGAGATATGATCAATCTCATTCAAGCCAGGAAAATGATGAATGATGGTAAAATGAAAAATGAACGCCAACAATAATCGAAACTTTGCTAAGCTTCGGAGCAGAATAATGGGAGAAATCAAGCGCTTTCACTACCTTGAATAATATTTGTAGATTCACAAACAGCAACATTCGTTTTATCGGCACTAAAAAGAATATGAGTGATTGGGTGGTAGTTGGTTCCCTTTTGGAATCGACTCCACTCCATACGTGTGACTAATTCAAAAATAAATCGTGTAAATTATGAAATGCTGAGCATAAAGTTTACAAAAAACCAGTCACACGCAAATACATAGCACTTCTTACCTGCACTACAACAGTGCAGTATCTGAAGTATCAAAAATGACAAATTAAGGGACACACATAATTACCTCGTTACCTTGATGGAAATAACTACAAGCAAATGCATTTTATCACTATCCGACGCTTCTTAAAAAATTCTTCATAACACTCACAAAAAAAACCCTTTGACGCTTGACCACAACAAAAGTGTCACTTTGCATGATACTAAAGTGCACCTTGAACATTTTCCAAAATTTTCCGCTTAATTGAACATTCCCGTTTCGACTAAACGGCCTGGTCCAGCGACTTAATCGCCAAAAAACTCAAGGCTCCGTTCATGTCTGGATAATGTCCGAAACCGCACACCGACCAGAAAATAGCCGGGCTAAGCCCACACGGCAGCTATTAATCGGGCGGCAAGAGCAATTTTTTGGCAAATCACTGTCCGATATCAGATACTCTGTGGGTTTTGTGTTACGCCGGGCCAAATTTTCCTGTTAATTTGGTAAGCATTCAACGAAAACCCACACTACAAGTGAACATGTCTGCCTGCCACTTGAGGGTTATTATAGGTACACGGTGATTTTTCGGGCCACAACCAACGAAACGCCGTTTGAACGAACTAAGTCAACCAACTAACCTGGACGAAATAAATTCGGCGTCCCTAGGCATGGACGACTTTCGGTTTTGGCAACTTTTTTACAATCGCCTCGATGGAATGGGAATCGGGTAAGTATCATGTTCTGGGCCTAAGGTGTAATATGATCGGGCAACCGAATCTTATCCAAGTGTAAAATTGCAAATAATTCTGGACCGGAGCATGGAAGAAGGGTTTCGATGATAGTTGAGCCATTGTCAGTTTTAATTAGGCTATGATATGATTCCTTCGGCCTACAGTAGATATCGATTGGTTTTTTTTCCGTAGACCTCGTTACTTACCGTGGACCACCTGATTTTCGGTCGAAAATAACAGCTAAATTGTCAGATTTATATCATAAATGCTCCTTCAGTGGGGGCATTCATTAAGATATTGTTTTCGTAGATTAGCTTTTGTCTTAGGATCGGATTAATTTTGAAATTTTATTCGAATTTGATATCTGATACTGTAATGAGTAGTACGTATTTGTTTAGAAGGATGCATGAGATTTTTAGGAGGATAGCATTTTTTATTTGATTTTGAAATCTGAAATTTTCGTGGATGTTTTAGGAAGGGACTGCATGTGCTTTAAAAAGTATTTGTTGCGTAGAATGCGTGTTGAAAATTTAATTGATCGCACATAGTGCAGTTCCGATAATCGTTCTTTAGGGGGCTAAATTTAGAAATATTTCTTTTTTTAATGTATTTGATAGATATTTTTGATAGCAAAGCTCATCAGCCTGGAAACTGAATCAAAAGGAGTATATGAATGTTTGTGATGCTTAAGTTACATTTAAAAAATCCTGGTATAATGTTTTTATCTATACTGGTATCTATGTTTTTCTAAGAATCAAATGGTAATTGCTGGTGAGATAAAGTAGATGGCTGCTTCAAGCCAACCACGAAGATTCTGGCTTGGCTTGATTGGAGAAAGAATGAAAAGTTAATCAAAAATCTTCACAAAAAAAATTTTGAGCTCGTTAGTAAATTCGAAAATCTAATATGCATAGAGATCCATGCCAATGCACTCTTTATAAAACCAAATTATTACAAAATAATACTCACTAGATAAAGTTTTAAAGTTTATTTTTGTAAAAATTTATTAAATTTGCAGGAATTCTGTAATAAATAATAAATTCTTTGTATTAGCAACCTCACTATATAGCATGCGAAAAATTGGGAGCAAATTTTCTAGAGGTTTTTTGAACAAGTTTCGAAAAGATTCAAAAGGTTTCCTGGGATCGGATTATATGAGATTCTTACTTGCTAAAAAAAACGTCACATACCGACCATGCAAATCCGAGTTGGAATCGCTATCACGTTGGCGCTATCAGCTTGGTCATGCTGTTAGCATTTAAAAGATGCCCCAGCGGTTTATTTCATTTTGTTAGGCTTTCAGGAGTATAGGGGACTTCCTTCTACTTTTATACAACGCTAACCGCAATTTCAGCTTCACATATGCTCTTTTGAACATACCTACTCCAAACTTCGGAGCAACATTGAATGCTTCCAACTACTATTTTTTAAGTACTGTCCGCGCTGAGAAAAAGCATAGCAACGGAGACAATAATTTATGTACTTCTGGCGCTATATACATCATTGAATTCGGGGTTATGATAAAATATGGCGCCTGACACCAAAATACTTGACGGAAAAGGCAGGCGCTATGTTTTACAGTCCCGAACGTAATGCGTTGCAGCCTCGAACGCTATGCAAAAATTAAATTTTGATAATTGTTGGTTATGGAAAATTCTATTTACTCTACAGAAATTTTATTTATTAACGTTTAAGCTATGACGAATAAATCCGGCTCAAATCTGTGTTCGAGCTCGTGCCCGAATTCTTCAAGAGCCAATGCTCTATCCATTAGGATACTCGACCTTGTTAGAAAGCTAATGCTATTTAGCATGTTTTAAGGATGTGTGAAAATATTTTAAACATGAATTGGGACTATGTTACGTTGGAGCAGGAACTATGTGGATCGCAGAAAAGCCCATAATGTAGGTGTGGGACTTTGTCCTTTTAGCTATATTTTATAGCTCCGGACTAAAGGCTTCGCAGGAATATGTGGTATAATGATTAGGATGTTATAGCGCTAGGAACTATATTTTATACCCATATGACCATAAATGCAAATCTACGTTGATTTTTTTCAGTACGACTAGAGTTCTATGAGACTCTGCTTTCCGCAGACAGTGAGAAGTTGAGGTAATTGTGGTGGGTTCTAGTGTACTCATTCATCTCTCTCTCTCTCTCTCTCTCTCTCTCCCTCTCTCTCTCTCTCTCTCTCTCTCCAGTTTTTTGACAAACTGGAGGCAAGAGGTGTCTGAAAGAAAAGTTATATCAGGTATGGACTCGCCGAAGTCCAGTCTGCGATAGGTAAGTATCGAACTCTAGTTCATCACGCACATACTCACGCTGAACACCATTTCCATAATTGTTCTCCCTTGTTGTGTTTCGGCATTCTCCACTCCAACCTTCTCATTGATATTTTCAGTTATTTCCAGCTTCCAACTAAATGCACTTAATCCAGTATCTGTAATGCATAATAATGAAAACAGACGATAATTGCATTAAAATATCGAAGTTTTCTTGGGCTCATTCTCAGGAACTGTTAGTGTCAGTCTCTATGCAGAACAAGTTTAATAAGCAAAAATAAGTGAATAGGTGAGAAAAAAAAACGGATTCTTTGACCGTTAATAATTTTTTTCACCCACGATTTCTTTATAGAATTTTTAGATTGTGTTTTTCATCTCACAATAAACATGATCTCATTGAAAAATATTCACTTATTATTTTGTTGAAGAATAGTTTTTAATTTTCAGTCAAACTGCGTTAACTATTTCATTTGCGTCTATTTGATCTATTAAGTCAAGGTCCATGTCTAAATAGAATGAATCTACACAGAGTACACAGCAACTTGACAGGGAAAAAATGCAGCCACCTGATCAAATCAATTTTGTGTTAATTTTTTTGTAGGTGTAGATCTTTTAAGGATGGTTTTCCCTATCCTGAATTGTCTATCGGTCCTAGATGCAATCTTATTTTGAGATTTGTTTTAAATGTTATGTCAAAAGGTTTGCATGATATTGAAATTTCGAACACGTATTCATTGTATACTGAAATATTTAATCGAAATATTTAACCACAATTCGAGTAGTCTTTGTATTGCCGAAAAATTGAATCCAAAATAATATACTCAAAATCAGCTCTATGTCCCTCGAAAACTAAAAAAAAACAAAATGAGCGACATCCCAAACCAAAATCAAAATTTTTTGCTTCACTACTGCTAACACTTAGAGTCAAGTGAATTGATTCGACTCCCACTGCTGTTTTCATTTCCTGATATCTCGCTGTTTTGAGGTCCAAACGTTAGCACTGTTTTTTAAGGAGGTGTTTTTTTTCGATTTGGTTTCTTCACCAAGAAGCTGCTTATGACTGTGACAACTCGTGTCAGACGAAAATTCACATAGACCAAAGAGCCTCTAAATATATGAGCGCCTTGGCAGGGAGTTGTGCTTTCTTGCCGTTACCGGTGTCCATGGGAGTTTCCACTAAGCCAAGCAGACTATCTTGACGTGATGAATCTGGACTAGCTCTTTGTTGTCGATCAACGTCCGACCCTAGAGATCCTGAGCGTCACCAGAATACAACTGCACTTGAACGATTCTTCGCCGAAATTTCTACTGTAGACAATGCCGCAGACAGAATAATTTGAAAATATGCACTGCAAAGCTTATATTCAGCTGACCTTATCAATGACAATAGATCCAGTCTACCTCGTTAACTTACCAGAAAGTTTTTCCCCTTGAAAGTGGGTCCTGCGTGTTGGAAAATATGCCACCAGCACCGACCTACTACGGAAAGCTAAGCAAAGCAAAAGGAAGTCTAGTAAACTCGCAACCGACTTGGCGCTAACGGTATTTTTCCATTGTTTTCTAAAAATGACAGCCCTCTGATAGCAGCAGAATTATCAGATTGCGCTAAATATTATCGGCAGTACATATTTGAATATTTTTTTGGGGGAAATAATTTGAAGATGAATATGGCGATTTTTTTCGGCAGAGGAATTTGCGGCCAATTTTCGAATGGTATATTTTGGCTATGGCTAAGAACATTGACTTGGTTCAGCATTGAATACAGTTTGCGCCATTGAAGACACCCAACCATCATTTCAAACAAAAGCAGACGGAACGACGAAATCAAATGCGCGAAATGTGATGGCTACCATATAGCACAAGCATTTTCTCCTTCACTGGCTAGTGCAATATTATAAGGCTTCGGTATGTTTCTACAGCAGTATTTCAAATACTAATGCTCAAAACAATAAAAAAAAAAATCGGTTACTATATTGTTACTACTATACACTTAGTTAGAACTGCCCAAATACCAAAATCCAGCCAATAAGTTTTTTTAAACTTGCCCTAGGAAAAGTCAAACACGATAATTTTTGCAACTCAGCACATGAGCATTTTATGTTTGTATGTATCGTTTATTTTATTGATAATCTCATTCCCAAATGCACATCAAAACTGGAAGGACGAGAAACCGGCATCATCCACACCATCATCATTGTCATCATCAAACCGTTGTTCCACTTCATCATCAGTTCGCTCTTTGTCAGTCAATTGTGCGAGAAGTATTTACATAAAAACTCGTATGTGTGTACTTAACCAAAGAAAAGGGTTAAATATTTGATGATTGTCAACTCAGTGGCAATGGATTGAGACTCCCCACGACCGGCCAGGCCCGGGTGAGAAGATAACGACCAACAATCCCCAACGGTACTGGCGTTTAACTTTCCATTCATAACGTGTCTGTTGATTCACACTCGATTTGCTCATTTGATGACAATTCTGAAGAACACTAGGGCTTGCTTTTTCGCAGCCTAGCAAGCTGGCTTGAGAGAGCCAGTCAGCTAGTCTGACGATGTTGAGGAAAAGGTCCTTTTATGAAATAAGGGTGCATAAATTTGATTTGTTCGTTTATCTTTGCGGTTTATCTAATTGTACAACATCGCAGTTTCCTTTTCGCCGTCGTACTCCCCCGTCATGACAATGTGGCGGGAAGGGCAATTGAACAACCGTTTCATTGCTGAAATCAGGAAATATTGAGGTTGTGAGGAAGATCCCGTAGGCTAGAATAGCAATTTATAGTATCCCTATTGATGGCTTTTAGTAGGCTCTGGAGTAAAGGATTGTCAATGGTGCTCCGGGTGGATTTTGTCAGTCGGAAAACTGACAGATTTTCATGTTGACGGAAATAATGAGCAAATACTAGTGGTATTTTATGATAATTTGATTTAAACGAATTGGGGGTATTTTCATTTCGAGGAAATACTGAGTGTGCGTAAAGAAAATATGGCTCTACCATAGCGCATTATATTTTGATTTAAAAAAAATTTTTTTTTGGAAGTCCAAAAGTCACAATAATTGGGTATCATTACAAATCTTACTATTCAAGAAAAAATCAATTCATAAACTGTTGAAGCCCGATGTTACTTTGTTGCTTATCGTAGCAAGATAATTTTAAGATTTCTATTCAACTCTTCGTCTGCTGTCGTCGTTTCGTAATGACTACGTAATTGGATCATTTTCTCATTACAATTGCATCTCTCGAAATACTCAAGAACTACATCCGTCTGCTAAACGAACATTTGCCTGATTGAAATCCGATGTAATCTGATAGCCATTCGAAGAATTCTGAAAACCCAATTCTAATGTCCCACAACGAATCACGTTCGGTATTCTGAGTCGATAAGGGTATGGCCTGAATAGGATGTGGCTGGCCAGGCCAGGTCATGTGACTTCCTCTCTCAATCGTCCTATTATGTTATTATTCCATTATTTTGTGAAATCCTTTACGAAACAAGCTGGGATGGGGTCTAATTGACGGATAATAGCTAGGGTATTAATCGAATTAAACACCTTTTTTCTGACGCTCGCGAACTAAACGTGAGACAAAGATACGACCATTGTTTATGCGTATTTTCGCAAAAACCACTCTGACACATTGGCATATTGTGCTTTGAAAAAAATTCGCAATTCAAAGATCTTGGTGGAATGAGAACAATGATTGAATTGTTGAAGACATTAGGGATATGTTAATCTGCATCCGTAGCGTTGTTTTGCATTTGAACGCAATTCAGCTTCTATTCATATCGAGTTGGGCCATTCATCCGCGAAACCGACCCTTTGTTTTAACATCATTCACGTGAAATCCAAACCCTTTTCAACTCCTGCATATTTATAAACATTTTGAAAATAAAGATTCCTGTTAATCAAAGACACTTTGCTCTCTTTGCCTGACAGGAACTAAGTGCCTGCATGCGACGTTCGGTTGTTGATGTTCTTTTTTATCTCGCACACTATGCGATTGCGCGACTCGATTGTACGATTCGGGATTCAAGTGCCTTGGTGATTGCGACGATTCGCCCAGTTAAGACAGCATTGAAATGTGAGACGATCTAAAGGTTAATTGTTTTTAATATCCTGTTGGCAAATATTTATTACGAAAATCGCAATTAGGAATTTCTTTTGTTCGATTAATTAAGGTTGTGATTTCAAGGATATGTGCGGCTGGCTGGATGGATTTGGTTTCGATAGAATTATAAGAAGGCCTTTTAGATCAGCTGGCCGAACGTAGAAAAGAATATAATTGAAGGGGTTAGAGTTAATTTAATAATTTCGAGTGTGGCAAGACATTCATGAATTTGACCATGAATTTTAAGCGAACGTATGTGAATCACAAAAGATTCATGTGATAAGATAGCTATGCATCATACAGATAATATAAAAAAAGCACATTTTAAGTTTATTTTCGATTAATCAAAAGTATTTGGTTTCATATGCACCAAGAGAAAATGTCCGCCAGCTTTCATTCATTCTACTATGGCTTGACACCCGCCACGACAAACCCATTGTCAGTCAGGACGAAAAACATACTAAAAATTATTTGTTTCATTATTTTCATAACATCACTTCAGTTGTTGTATTCATAATAACCGGAGAACGGAGCATCATCTTGAGAATAAGATTCCACTTCCTTCAAACGACTTCTACTTGCGTCCTAATGAAGCGCGACATCAAGTGCAGAGAAAGATCGTTGAAAGGTCTTCAGTTGAACAGTAGACTAGATAGAGAGCGATAAGAGGACATCTCTTGAGATGTCAATCAAAATTTGCAGAGCGGATGTAAGATATCCACACGATAGAAATATATTTCCAGGAAGTAATGGCTTAGGAATATAAGGATTTTAATATGGTATTCGTCCTATAATCGCAAGCTATTATTGAAATTTTTCGAGTAATACGTTTCTGCAATTACTTCAAAGTACTATTAGTAGTTAAGTAATTTTAAAGTATAATTCAGTATAGGACACTGAAATTAACGATTAATATAGAATTTTTTGGAGCCAAACACTTAGTCACCTCCGCATCCGATGATATAAAACAGTACCTACATACCTTCAGCTTTTTTTTAATTTGTTCCGTTATTCACATAGGACACTCAGCATGGATGATACTAATTGCAAAAGGGGATGACATTTTATGTTATAAATGGCACAAAAAAAACTTTATAAGATACTCGGGGCCCAAACAATGGACTATATATGACTTTTATTTACTAAAACACCATATACAGGCCACGGAGATCCAAGTCAGAATCTGCTCTCGCATTACCTGAACCCGGTCTTGCTTCTTCATTTATTGGTACCTACCAACTTCGGAAGTCATCACAGCTTGTGGGTCGGCAAAGCACCTCTCCTCTCGTTTTGTGCGTAGTATTTTCTTAACATATGTTGAGACTGTGTGTCAATTGTTTTGGTTACGAAGCATGTTTCCAAGATCCACTCTAGAGTAACCAACCCAATCGTGGGCTCGGAGCTGGTCCATCAAACTTTTGATTCGACTTCACGCAAACAATGTATGGTGAGCATCACCATACTCGTCCACACACTACCGATAGAACGGTGTACCCATTCTGTTAATTCACCTTCTGAAATAACCATGTCCCGTTAGGAAATTATCTCTCCGTGGTCATGACTAACCCATGGGTCCAGAAGACCTACCAGTTTCGCCGTCAAGCGACCTTTCTCGTTTGCATTCTAACGTTGTTGCCAAAGCTCGACGGTTTTCCTAAGTGCGTATTTTGTTTGGAATGCGTCCAGTGGTCAAAAGATGGCCATGAGCAGCTTCCGTCTCGTTTTGCTGGAGCCACCGATGTTGGCCCTCAATGTTCTCAACAAGACGACGGCTCTCAGAGTCCTATCACATACTTTACGAATATGGTCGTAATAGGACAGTTTTATGCCCAGTGTCACTCCCAGGAACCTTACCGACTTGGACCTTTGGGGAGCCCACTGTCATCCTGATGGCAGATATTGTTATCCTCCGTTTCGTCAGCATGACAATCTCTGTCTTCGACACCACCAGTTATAGGCCATGGTGTCAGTCATTCACCATTCCATCCTCCTCATAACCTGATTAAATCTGAATCGGGTAAACTAAGCAGTTTTAGAAGTGATCACAGTGCACTGAAAAAAATCCACATAGCGCCCAGAGCCATGTAACATAGCGCATTATTTATTGCCCCATACGCCATGTACATAGTACTCTGAGCCATGCAATATGGCTCCCAGCGCCATAATCTCAAAATCTACATAGCGCGTGGTCCCATGTTACATGGCGCAGCATTTATGGTGCCACATGCTATGTACATAGTACCCTGAGCCATGCAGTATAGCTCCCAGCGCTATAATTACATGGCGCAGAAATTATGGCCCCACACGCCATATTACATAGTGCCATGAGCCATGTAATATGGCTCATGGCACTACAATTATAACTCGCAGCCATGCTGTGTGAGGAGATGTATAAATATCAGCAAGCTTCTTGAATATAGGAGAGGATATGATCTTTGATGTCATTAATCCCTCGGGAATTTCTTTGGTAGAATTTCATCACCTAACATCAAGTGCTCTACCTCCAGATGCTCCGAACTGAGAAGGTTCGTGGCCTTTTGTTGGATGCAAACTGGATCATCCTCAGTTGCACTGAAAAAACACATAGCGCCAGACGCCATAATTTATAGACTTCTGGCGCCATGTACCTAGTCGATTTCGGTCGATTTGTGATAAAATATAGCGTCACACGCCATAGTACATAGGAGCAGACGCTGTGCTTATAGCCCTCCACGCCATGTACTATAGTCCTCCACGCCATACAGTATAGTCCTCCACGCCATGCAGTATAGTCCTTCACGCCATACAGTATAGTCCTCCACGCCATGCACTATAGTTCTCCACGCCATGTGCTATAGTCCTCCATGCCATGTAATATAGTCCGCCACGCCATGTACATGGCGTGGAGGACTATAGTACATGGCGTGTAGGCCTATGTACTTTTCGCCATGTATTATGGCGTTTGGCGCTATATTTTATCACAATCCCTAAATCGACTATGTACATGGCGCCAGAAGTCTATAAATTATGGCGTCTGGCGCCATGTGTTTTCTCAGTGTGATCAGTGTGAAACAATCGAGGTCTATGAGTTTGATTTGGACTCTAGGAGCTTTGAGTTTCAGAGCTCCTTGATCAACAACGGGGGCCCGTGTTGAGTCTTGTAGTTTCGCATGATTGATACATCGCACAATCTCCAGCGAAAACCCCTCCTACATAAGTTTTTGTAATCCGGTGGATATGAGTACTGATTTCAGCTGGGCAATCGCCCTTGCGGATAGCCTCCAGGACTTCCACATAAATTTTACCTGGAGCTGATTTTTCTTCTCTCCACTTATTAGATCTGGCCTGTCGTGTCACATTGATTTTCATTTGGATGCTTCCGTTGGTTTCCTTTTCTTCTTTAGGTGACCCGCGTCACAATGCTAGCGGCGGGGGTTTCCTTTCAGACACTGGTTCCTACATCTCTTTGGGACACAACTCTCGGCCTTTTTATTCGGAATTCCAGTGTGAGTTTATCTGCCTGAGCGACCTAATGCTTCAATGGCGCCTGTTGCTATTATATCTGCACTTTTTTCCAGCTTTTCCGGCATGCAAAGGTTACTTCGAATGCTCACTCCAGTTTGATGATACCATACTTTAGGTGTTAAGATTTATTTTTTGGAGCTTCTGGCACTTTCTTAGCATCTCCTTTTTTACCATCCGCTTGCACTGTATATAGTCAAGATTTGAGTAGGCTCGCGTTTGTGGATTTTGCTATCGGGTCTCCATCTTCCATTCAAAGGCCTCTGCTCCTACCGGTTTGGGGTCTTTCGGTGTTTCCAAAGACTTTCACATAGCTTGAGTCCGTTTCCGCGAGTAAGAGGTATGTGGGCCGAGCTTGATTGTCCTGCACTATTTGCTTCAGATGTAGAACTCCTTTGGTAGTACCCAAATATCCCAATCAAAAATCGTAATCTTGAAGCCTTTGAACATACCAGGTCATGCCGAGACTCTAAGCACTACCAAAGGTGTAACACGCAGAGGTGATCTAAGCTACACGCCAGTGGATGGAGTAGTCTTTACTGCGATACTTTCATTCTGCGATGTTTTCATGTTTCAAAAGCTCAATCATCTGGTCCAAGTGAATCAAACTGATTTTATTTTTTTTAGTCTTCGAAAAAAATTCTTTGATTTAAGGACTGTATTTGCTTTTCTAAGTAGATGTATAGGAATTTCATGAGAGATATTGTAATTTTACGGCATACTAGAGGTAAGATCAAATTATTCTTAAACCAGCTATATCTCCCAAAAATATGAAATCTATGCTGCCCTACTAAGAATAAAGGGCCCATATAGATTTTAGCACTTTCGAGATATTCACTGATTTGCGTTTTTCTAAATGCTGCGGACACCTTCAAATGGGACGAAAGTTTGAACATGGATACAAACACGTTTATTTGAGGTACATATAAAGTAAAAGCTTTCACGTTGAAAATATGTGTGAAAGATAGGTTTTAAGCTCAAATTCAAGGTTTTAACTCAAAAATGACAAAAATGTAAATATGCCTTTTAGGGTAGTATATTGCTATAAGTAGGGCAGTATATTGCTTCTAACGCAAAAATGGATTTAGCCTTCAACTTCTTTAATGTATTTCATTTACTCTAATGTTCAAATTCACTTTCAAAATGTATTATTTGATCTTAAGGTAATAAATCCGAAAACACTTTCGAATTCCCAACATATTAACAAATTATTACAACTCCACCATGAACTGCGCATAAATTTCAACCAAGCGAACAATTCCATCTAAATATCTCTGCAATTATCCCAAAATACTAAGTACAAGTTACAATCTCAAATCAATTTCAAATTCATCATGAGATGGTTATCCAAATAATACATTGTACCAAACGGAAAATAATTTTCCATAGTATAGTTACACTGTGTGATAAGCATGAGCGCATCAAGTTGCCCCAAGGGAGCACACGAACGAACAAACGACTGTCGCATACTACATAGCGCCAATGAGACGCCTACCGTGTCGCTTCCGAGCCGACACAGAACACGTGTAGGTAATGCAACCCCTTTCTCAATTACCCTTTAATTTGGCATAATCGGGAAAAAATTATCCTCACGTGTCAGCGTAACTCGATCATCAAAGGCCAAAGTGATACGATGACGACAGAGCCTGCTGCTTTTGCTGGTGCTGGTGCTGGTACTGGATGATGATGATCCCTGACCTCTACTCTGTCCTACTCCGTTCTCCTCTTTCGACAATTTGACTTCATGGAAGTACGTGGAAAGTGTGTAGATTAAGATTAGCATCGAAATTGTATCGAGCTATGTCTGTAGGAAATTATCATCAGTTTTCCGTGTCAGAGTCGATTGCAGTCGTCGTCTGTTCATCCCTCGTAAGGTGAGCCGAATCGTCCTACTGAAACTGACAGGAAGTCTTGAAGACTGTTGCAAATTAGTGATTTGAAGTCTGGTTTGTATAAGTACACCCTGTGATTACGAGCTTATCGCATCTGTGAAGGGGATCACGCACGAAAATCCATTTTGGTATGGCAGAAAATGTAGAACGGTGGGGGTGGGTGATATCTGATGTTTGAAATAGACGCTTAGCATTTCCTTAAAATAATAATAAAAGGAATATTCTGTGATATTTGTTGTTCTGTGTAAGTGGGCCGCGCTTGAGCCGCCGCGTTAGTTTTTATCTACATACATATATTTGGCGGAGAATGATAAAAATAGTAAATTTTCTTGATATTTTGTCAAATTTCCTATACCTACTTAAAATTTCAATTACATAACAATTGAAATTTTAAGTACAAATAAATTTAAAATGAAACATAATAAGAAATAAGAATAAAAAATGAAGAAAATTAAATTAAGAAAAGTTTTTAAGCAAATGTTATTAGTAATTATAGATAATGTTCTGTAGGTCAGCTTTAAAGCAAAAAAATGAGCGGGTGCGGGAGAGAAGACAAAACTTAAGAGCATTATGGAAAATAGGTAAGCATAGCAAAGATGAATTAAAGCAGGCTTTGGCGCACGCAAACGGAATCGAGAATAAATCAGATAATCTGCTAGGTCACGAATGTTTCTGTAAGAGCCAAAATGTACTCCGGACTTTGAAGTAAAAGGCAAATATTACAGAATGTGTGGATTTAATAAGGCTGAGTGTGGCACATCGATTTTTCGAATTTCGAGTAAAAAGATTTCAGTTTTCAATAAATCAAACTGATTATGATCATTATGAGAATTTGCAGGAAACGTAGGAAAGGGTAAATCGTGAAAAAATCAAGCACAGCCATTAAATAGAGGGAGCCCCGTTGCATTCATTTGCTGCAGTAGGAGAACACTTAGTGTTTCTTCGCTTATCCTAGTCTCGCTTATCCTAGTGCTCGCCATTTGTGCGAATAAATAATGATTGACTTCTGTGAATACTAACCTCGGTCGGCTTACTATATATTCACGTGTGTAGTAAGGCCAATTTCGGTGCATGGAACAATCGTGTGCTGGAAAGCAGCGGAGAGCAAAACCAATATCAAGAAGCTAACAAAACTGAAAAGATTAGTTTGCATAAGTGCCATGGGTACATTAAGAACCGCCCCAATGGCAGGGTTAGAAATGATTCTAGGGTTAATTTCCCTGGATCAGTTTACCTTTAGAAGCGCATGCTTAGCGGCAATACGCGCTAAAAGTTCAGGCATGTAGTACCATTCAATGGAGCCACAGCAGTATTCTTACAGAACGCCGGATACGGTATAAGCTCGTTGCTGAGGATACGGACCACATGAGCAAAATAATATACCTTAGCTGAAACTGCCAGGACAAGATACCCACAAGAACAGACTAGACTATGAAGGCAGCTACCGGTGACGGAATCGTTTGAATTTGCTCGGACGAGTCGAAATAGGACGCAGGAGTTGGAGTTGATATACACTGTCAGACCATGTTTTCAGCCTGAAGTATATACTATACGCATGGCATGGGCAGTTGAAACCATTAGTGGAGCATCAACTAATTGAATGGCGATTTGTGTCAACAGCAGGGCAGCCATTCTCGTTCTTGCGTCTTACAGATGCTCTTCGAGAACTGTTAACGTGTGCAGAGTGGCTGTCAATGAAAAAAACTCCTATCTGGATTATGTAAGTCTCAGGGCATAGTGATGTCAGAGGCAACGAAACAGCCGATGAATTGGTCAGGAAAGGCTCAGGAGCAGCAGTTGTGTAACTTGAAAACAAAACTGACGTTTCGACACTTGTCGAAATGTCATATACATAGATGGCGACTAGAGCGCCCTAATTGCACGCGGTGGTAGATCCTCGGAACTAGATAATTATTTTTGATTCGCGCAGATTTTGAATTTGTTATAACTGTACTATTATTGATATAAAAGATCGAATGAAAAGAACATTCTGTACTGGTAAGCTAAACAACAAGCGGCGACCAGATTAATAAAGCAATAGTTTTATTTTCCTTTTCATATAAAATCAAAACTCCCTTGACTTAGCGTAGCGGCGACAGGCTCGCCAAAGCTAAGTCTTAGCAGGGTCAATTAAAGGAGAAAAGAAGACTGTACTATTTTCGCATAGCGGCGACAGGTTCGCCAAAGCGAAAACTAATAGTAGTCTAAATCTCTTTTCTGGTTCAAAGAGCTAAATTGTAGCCAGTTACCAGCGTCCAGTGTCCACTATATTACTGACACATTTCAATATCGTACCTCGGTCAATTGCTACCACCACAAGCAAACTAGATGCGGCCATATGGGCTAAACTAAAGCCCAAATGGGAAAAAAGGTTGGACTGTAGGGTGGCTAGAATATCATGGCCATCACCCGATTTAGTCCAAAAGAAACTGCTCAAGCTCTGTAGAAACTGAATGAAAGCTACGGTTGACTTGCTCACAGGGCACTGTGCTACTGTAGCTACCACGCAAATAGAATAGTACTGATATCCGGTCATTTCTGCAAGAAGTGTGAGGTGGAAGAGGCCACCATCGAGCCCACAATCTGAGATTCCTAAATAATAAACGACTCAATATTTTAGATTATTACAACTTTCAATGCCTAGCAGAGGTGGCTAGTACCGTCACGTTAGTCACTTTGATTCAGTTTACATAGTCACTAGGCAGCAATAAACCAGCGTACGCGGGGAGAATGGGTTCAAATTGGCGGCCTAATGAAAGCCGCGTAGGGGCGACCCTCTATTATATAACCTAATTATGATCCACAATAGCTTTCAAGGGAAGTAAAGCTTTCAAAGACTTCAGCAAGTTTATTTTTGTTCACAACTAACCTCTTATCAACAGCTTAACCACTGTCTTTTTGTTTAAGAATTATTATCCTATTGAATTGAAACAACTGAGTTGACACTATAGTCACACAGGTTCGCTAGCCCTCCGCTCCATTAAAGCAAACTCCCAAATATCTACTGGTAACAAATGGCACTCATTTGACTCTTTTAAATAACGCACTCTTGACTCTTTGACTCTTCTAAACAAAATTTTCAAAGTTTAGACTTGTGTAGAGCAGCTAGTAAGCTACTGGTTACTAGCGAGTGATGTACCTAGCTTGAATCCAAGTATAGACGAAAGACCATGCACTGAACTTTGTATTTATCTAGCTCTGGCTAGGTACTTGGATCAAATCAGGGCAAAGTGAGGCATGATATTGATCATTTCACATTTATGAAAATTTCGATTTGGAGAATTGACCCCTACCAGCTCCAAACTCCAAGACTTTAGACAGGTGGCGGCGGAATACTTTGTTTATTTACGCCGAATCAGCCTCTTTTTCTAAAATATCTTGGAATTCTACCGTGGAAATTAAACTGTACCCTTCTCAGTACGTAAGCACAAGCATCTGTAAAAAGTGAGTAAACCGTAGGCGCTAGCCCAAACCAAAAAAAAAAACATAGTAACCTTTCATACCAATATTCACATCGAAAATATCAAAATTACATTCCCGGAAAAATGCGCCGAAAGAGTAATGGTACCCCTCCTTGTTAGATTTCGCTGCTCATTGTGAATGATACAGCCATATTCACTAGGTGCAAATAATTTCAGTTCTAGTTTTTGCCGATGATCCTGGACACATCGTTAAAGAATAAAGCAGTTGACCGGAGTAATTTTTCCAGAACAATTTTTTCATCGAAACAGTGAAACGTGCTAAGAAGGGTGCAATATGGGATAACCGGATACGATTCTACTTCAAACTATCCATTCAAATTAAATTGATGCAACCAGTGTGGTATCACTAATAATAGCATTTAAACATGTGATTTCCAGCAGCCCACGTATTGTTTTTGCAACGACTCGAAAAAGCGAGTCGAAAAAGTGATCTCCTATTGCGAAAATATCTTCAAAGCAAACAGTTTTCAAAAAATCCAATTTGCTCTTTTTACACTTTAACATTCCATCCCTTTTGATTTTCTTTGAATTCAAATTGCATACACTAATCAATTCGACTTGACTTCTCTCGGGCAAATTTACTAAGAAAAAGCTGAAGAAAAAAATCGATGGTTGAATATCAAAATGTGAAATGTTTCTATGCATTCAACTCCCCCGTTTAACGAGTGTATTCGGTTGTTCGATTCCGTGGGGTGTTCAAGTAACACAGATACTCGAATATACTCGAAGTATGTGTACCAAAGATTCAGATGGGATCAAGTTGTCATGCAATTTGCTATTTTCATGGACCGTTTCCGTTGTTAGCATAGTCCTAATTGATTCAAAGCAGATTAGGGATAATGGCCGGGGAGTGAATTAGGCTTGGTTTTATATAAGCAGTGCGAGTATTTTACTTTCGCAAAACAAATTTACGAGAGTGTTACGTAAATGTATCTTGAGAGAATTTCGAAGGAAAATGAATATTTGACTTATTGATAAAAGAGTTTGCATAATTTCGATGGATTTATTAATTAGATGACTGAATAGGCAGTGGGCACTAATGTGTGTAATATGATCTTATGAGATGCTGTTGATTTAACCTGATTTAGGTCCAATGAAGTAAATATTAGCTGATTGGTTGTTAGGGTCGATGCAAATATAGAAGTGGGGATTATGAGGACACAGCATAATTCACTGCATTTAGTAATGTATCTGACGTTGCTGGTCTACATAGAAAATGCTTTATGCATTATGACCAACACCACACTGCGTACTATCTAAAGAATATCTAGAAAAAAATATCTAGAAAAAGACTTATATTTAAGCGTTGAACTTATAAAAGCAAATTTAACAACCCACAATAGGTTTCCCGTTGCTAAATAAACGTTTGGATGCAATGCAGCGATGTGATCCCCAAGCCAACAGTACATTAGTGAGCCATTGTTAAACATATTACTCAATGTGAAAGCAGATCACTTAATCTGACATAGGCAAACACAGCAGATATCGAGTTACTTCAACCCCACTTCTATATTCCGCCGACTGCATCATGCACAGTTGCATTCCCACAGGATACGTGAGATTCGTTAAGTACTTGTATGTTCATCAGTATTTTAGCGGGACCGTAACTGAATGTTCGCATCAAGGGAAAATTATCTTCTCGAAATGGCCTCATGAAAGCCCTGTACAAGTTAACATTGTTGGCAACGATAATTTGAATACAAAGCATTAATTAGACTTAAATAGAGGATTAAGTCGATTTTCAGCAGATGCCTGTGATCTAGTTGGTAGCCACAATGAGCAGGTTATTGGTTATGAGCGCGTTGCTTCATCGGTTTCGGTGTGGGCGGAAGACTGGATAAATGAGGTCGAAATATTGTTGCCCAGACATTTTCCGTTAGCAAATGTGACCGAAACTGATAGAGTCTCAGCATTCTCAGTATATGACGTGACACCATCTCAAAATAATAATAAATACTTAACCTAAATATCGAAAATTAACAAGTCCACACCCGCAAATTGCATCCACACCACCTTTTACGAAACTGTCCAACTTATTCAACCAAACAAAACAAATCCAATGAACCTTGTGCATGCAATGGACATCATAAACAGATGATGATGCGCTTTTAATCTTCCACACTATGATTGATGCAGTGAAATTACGAATGACAAGGAAGCCTGTTGCTCACAGCAAAGTTCCCATTTCATTTAATGATCGTGGGGTCGCATCAAGCCTTCTCTGCCCGGTTCCTTGCTGCCGAGTCAAAATTTCAAGGCCCCAAACCTTCTTCCAACTTAAAAAAAAAACGCCTTGCGACTAGAGATAGGAAATTTTACAAGAATGATGTTGTTTAGCATTTAATTGAGCAAGTAGCTACTGTTCTGCGTCTTTGATTCGATGATGAGAAATTTCAGCGAGACTTTCATGTTGGCACCTGAAGAGTGTAATGAGTGAATCTTGCAGCAACCATGTATTATAGAACGAGCCGTTCGAGTGTGAGAAGCCATTGAGAAGATGGACAACGAAATGGCTGATGATGAGAAAAAAACCCTCACCTGGCATTTATGATTTGTAATGTGTATTGTTGTTCGTTAATTTCTGAATGGGCATTAGAAAAGCCGAAGAAGTAGTGCTTGACGACGATGCGGTGTTAACAGCTCGAGCTGATGGTAATGGATTGCCTTTGATGTGATTCTGGAAAAAAGTATAATTTGGCTAGAAAGTGTCTTTACCAATTTGATAAATGACATGGAACTTAATGCAATAATGCAAAAATTGTATTTCTTTCTCGTTATGAAGTATGCAATTAAGTGATAATTTGAAAATTTCAATTTGTTTTGACCTAGATGACTACTGGTATCTGGTCAAATGTCTAGGTGAATGGATTGTAATTGCTTAGTGGGGCTTTTTCGGCACTAGTCTCTGGAGCATCGTCTACTTGAAAAGCGATTGTGTTCAAAGTAGTGCCTTTTGATTTTTTGGTAGATAGAAGTTGTTGTAAGATCGGAACTGGCTGAAACGCGGCTCAGAGACTTGACGATTTCTAAACAGAGAAAAGGATGGAAAAGATTCATGAAAGCTTATTTTTGGGAAGATAAGAAACTTCATGCCACTTCTTGACATTATAAAACTGCCAATTGATGCACCAAAAATTATTCTATGCATTCCGAAGATAAGCTTGGTTGATGCAAATTTTAATGACAGTTGAAGTGAAAAAAGAGTAATAAAGCAATCGCCTCACTTTGATAGAGACCAGTGTAAAATAAGTGTTCTTTCTTCTGGATTAAAAAAACTGTCTAAGTGATAACCGTGACTTGAAAATTAGTACTCTTTCAAAATTAATAATGGTTTAAAACGCAAAACTATGCCCTGCACTGAGTGTGGTTGCCCTTTGTTTACATGATGCTCAATTTCTAGGCCCAAGCTATATTAAAAAAATGAAGAAAAATAAAAATGGAGCGCCAGCAAATTATACATAGGGAAATCACTCAAAATTCGTAAAGAAATTCTGTTGAATCCAGGGAATTCTGATTCGAATTTCAATAAGAATTCGGACAAATTGGCTAACACGAATTTCTTAACAACAATAAGATGGATTCCAAAAGTTATTCCCCGCCAGAAAGCTCATATATACGCAAGATAACTTAACCTTCGCAAAGAACTGAAATGTAGCATATGATAAAAACATGCAACAAACTAAGGCTGGTTCTCAGTATTTATTTATTATTGATTTAATTTTTTCACTATGCATACTTGTATGCATTATTTGTATTTCGCCGAAGTTTTTCAGTCTCATTTCTCCAGAACTATAAGTTTCACGTAAATTTTACTTATAAATGTGGTGTACACATTATCAATATTATCAATAATCAAACTTAAGGAGTGGCAAATTATATTTTAAAAACAACAGTTTGGCCGCTTTTTCTGCATGTAACCGATTGCGCAGAGGTTCATAAATCAACCCTGCACCGCTAAAAAGTTGTTCACTTGGAACAGTGGCTGGTGGAGCCGACAAGAACCGTCGGGAGAGATCAGCAATGCACTCATATTTGCTGGATTTAGTTTTCCACCAGTTTAAAGAATTTTCGTACATGCTGATCCTTTTTTCATTGCAATAGTTTTTCAACTGTGATTTCATAACCATATACACTGAAAAAAATCCACATAGCGCCCAGAGCCATGTAACATAGCGCATTATTTATGGTCCCATACGCCATGTACATAGTACTCTGAGCCATGCAATATGGCTCCCAGCGCCATAATCTCAGAATCTACATAGCGCGTGGTGCCATGTTACATGGCGCAGCATTTATGGTGCCACACGCTATGCACATAGTGCCCTGAGCCATGCAGTATAGCTCCCAGCGCCATAATTACATGGCGCAGAAATTATGGCCCCACACGCCATATTACATAGTGCCATGAGCCATGTAATATGGCTCAAGGCACTCCAATTATAACTCGCAGCCATACTGTGTGAGGGGATCTATAAATGTCAGCAAGTGATACTTGAGTATCGTCGATAGATCGACAACATTCTCAATCGGCTAAGGGCGCATATTATTGAATGGCTCCTTCGGCGACTCTAAATGCAGCCAGCGCCTGTTTGTTGCAAGCAAGTGACTTCTCCGTGTGCTCATTTATGGTAAGTAGCACTGTTTTGACTGATTTGCATCTTCAATGTACTATAGTCTTCCACGCCATGTAATATAGTCTTCCACGCCATGTACTATAGTCATCCACGCCATGTAATATAGTCCTTCACGCCATGTACTATAGTCCTTCACACCATGTACTATAGTCCTTCACGCCATGTACTATAGTCCTTCACGCCATGAACTATAGTCCTCCACGCCATGTACTATAGTCCGCCACGCCATGTACTATAGTCCTCCACGCCATGTACTATAGTCCTCCACGCCATACAGTATAGTCCTCCACGCCATGTGTTATAGCTCTCCACGCCATGCACTATAGTTCTCCACGCCATGTAATATAGTCCGCCACGCCATGTACATGGCGTGGAAGACTATAGTACATGGCGTGTAGGCCTATGTACTTTTCGCCATGTATTATGGCGTGTGGCGCTATATTTTATCACAATCCCTAAATCGACTATGTACATGGCGCCAGAAGTCTATAAATTATGGCGTCTGGCGCCATGTGTTTTCTCAGTGTAGTTCCAATTCAGTAGAGAAAGATACAATGATCGGAAACACGCATCGATGCTTTTATCTCAACATGAAACAGCCTTCGAAAACCACCTGGAAGCAAAGAAGATCATGAAATATAGACACATAGATGCAGAGTTTGCTAGAGTAGAAGAGGAACAAAAATAGCAGTAAATTGAGTGACTTTCGTTGGTTTTGTCAAGTTTATGTGAAGGTCGTATTGAAGTTCTCGATGAAATTTCAATAAAAGAGCAGAAGAATATAACTAAAATTGATGCTAGAACCCTTTTTGAAAAATTGTATGCTGTATTTTAAAATGATCTCTTGCAAATGCAAATGCAAACAATGGCTCAAACATGGCTCTGCATTTTGCAGTAAAAGCATTACAAGCTCTCAGGTCCTTCGTTGAATCAAAGAGGGATCGATTTTCGACGTTTAGAAGAATCATGCAAGGTCCACTTGTTTTTTTCACAGCCTACAGGCTCACACAGTTACCTCGTGAGATTTCAATCAATTAATTCTACAGCATTTCAGAGTTTCTGTTCTTCTATTAGTTTAAACTGCGTATCTTCAACGGCAAAAACAACCTCCTTGATTTCATAAATCTATCAAAAGAAACCATCGACACTAAAATAACTTCCAAAAAACGTTAAGTGATCTGGTGCACCACTTAACCTAGAAATCTACCATAAGCTGAGCTTGAAAAAGCAGGTTGAAAATACACACAATTCCCGTTTATCACAAATTACATTTTTTGTACCGACAGATAACTTAGGTTAGGTAGTAAAGAGAGTTGCCGGGTACGCAACTAGCATTAGGCCGCCAGTTTGGGCCCATTTATCACCCTCCGCTGGCTTGTTAGAGCTGCCAAGTGACCGCCTCGCCAAACTGAATCAGCTGACTTAACTTGACGGCACTAGCCACCTCTGCTAACTCTTGAAATTGGTAAGAACTAAAAATCTTGGGGCATTAATTGTTTGGGGCGGACAATCGCAAAGAGTGTGCTCGATGGTGTCTTCTTCCGTTTTGCACCTCAGGCATAAATTGGTGGATGTCCGTCCCATTTTGTTCGCATGAGATACGGTAAGGCAGTGCCCTGTGAGCAAGCCGACCGTCGCTTTCAAACAATTTCTGCTGAGCTTGAGCAGTTTCCTGCTTTTGCTTAGCTCAGGTAATGGCCATAACGTTCTTCCACCCTGCAGTCCATCCTGCTTTCCCATTCGGACTCTAGTTTGGCCCATATGGCAGCATCTAGTTTGATAGTGGTCTTAGCAGTTGACCGTGGTACAGTGATGCAGGGGCTATTACTAGCTCCTGAACCTTTCCTCGCCAATTTATCGGCTTTTTCGTTGCCTTTGACCCCACTAAGCTCTGGCATCCACATAATCCGGATAGGAGTATGCGTTGCCTTTTCATTGAGAGCCACTCTGCAAGGTCAACAGTTTTTGAAGAACATCTGTAAGACTCAAGAGCGAGAATGGCTGCCCTGCTGTTGACGCAAATCGTCGTTCGTTTGGTTGATGTTCCGCTAATGGACTCAATTGCCATACGTATAGCATATACTTCAGACTGAAAAACATGCCACTGTCTTTCTGTCTACAGTCTACACCACACAAATCCGTAGAAAATATGCCCGAGCGAACTCCTGTGCTCGTCTGTAGCCCGTCCGTGTAAACTCAGACGCCACCATCGGCGGTAGCTTCCATTTTCTTCCAGTCTGTTCTTGCTAGAAAATCTTAAACCGTTTTGGTCCTTTATGGTCCTCTTGTTGTAGTACAAAATAAGTGTCTTAATTCTTACCACCCCTCGAACATGTTACGATCTTCTTTCTGTGCAATTCTCATCCATTTATTCTTTATCTCCAGCAAACTTGATCTCAGTTTAACTTCGCAACAATTCATTATTTGGTTGACTATAAAACTCATTGTAAAAAACTAAGGAAATAGCTTGGATGAGCTTCCAAAAATCTTTTTGAAAATGGCCAATGTTTCTGTGAGCCCTCTTTCTGTATCTTTAAAAGCATTTGCACGCCTTATTCTTATGTCTGGGGATCTATCTTTTGCTGCTAACTACAGTCCGATATAACTTTTTCCAGCCTTTTCCAAAGCTTTGAAGCGTAATATTCATGTTGATAAATTATTACCAACGAATATTAATTGTCGTGATCAAAGTGGATTCCCCAAAAGTCACTCTACGACTATGAATCCAGAATCTCTCACAAAATATGTTGCCAAATCACTTGATCACCGATTTGAAGTACACATCATATAAACGGACTTTTAAAGGCATTCAACAATGTGGATCATAACATCTTTCCAACAAACGATTCTTGATTGCAGATGTACCTATTTTTAGCACAAATGCAAATGTCTGATACAAATACAATTTTAAACCATAAATAAATTGGTTCCCCTTGATGAAAGATTATTTCGATCACAACGAAAGGAACTAAATGTATCTCAAAAGTATCTTTACTCTCAGCTATATTCAGTTTGTATTCTGGCAGTTCTATCTAATTAGATACGTTTCTTGTATTATGCAATCTTATTTTTATGAGTCTTCCTGATTGTCTTCAATATGCGTTTTTCTTATTCATTCTTAATAAAATCGTACTGACTTCAGGTACAATGATTTCTTAATTTCGCTTTGAAGCGCGCTAGAAATTTGATTCGTGACAAATCGTATTCGATCTGATCATTGTAAAAGAGCCATTTAATGTAGCATGAAACAAAACATTTTTTGCTTATTTAAAAATAGGCTAGCTCAATTCATAGTCTATTTGAGGGGAACGAAAAGCAAATCTTTTTGAACGTCAGAGCAACGGAAGCTTTTGTGATGGCTTGTTCTTTGAGACTAGTGTTATTCAATTCGACAATTATAGTTTTTATAGGGGTTTCAGATCTAATTACCTCTCTCCGAAAAGATATAACCTTCATGGATGCTGTTTCAAATATCATATAAGCTGATTTAAAATCGAGAAAGTTCAAAAATTATCGCGCAGTTGTGTGAGATGTTCAAATTAAAACCAAAACACAAACCTCTGACAATATCGATAGCTACAGTAACTGAAACAGAAACCGACTTAGTCATAAATCAAACACCAGGCGTCCCTGTAACAATATCTGCAATCTCGAATCCTGATGAAGATATCACTTTACCTGCCGCGATTATCTTTCTTCGCCCGGACACGTGTAACATTTGCGATTATCATCGACAAAGGTAGCAGCAGAGCAAGCTATAAATGAAGACGCTTCACTTACCAAGTACCAAGTAGTAGTAGGCAGACTATTAACAATCTTCGACGGCCTATTTGCAAGCAATTCATAAATGCTCTTCATTCATGGCTCTTTGTATTCGATTTGTTCGATCGTTCTCAAAACGAAATAAAAACGATTTCGTCTTGAATTTCGTGAATCGTAGTCGTAACCGTAGCCCGTCGCGATCCTTTTGGATCACTGACTTTTTAATTTAGGCCTTATTGGATTCTTGTCTCGAGGCTGCTGTTTGTAATTAAAGAAAACCGTCACGGTATCGACATGGCATGGCGGACGGTAGAAACAATCGAAAATTGAGTTATAACAATTGCGGCTGCAATAAATTTGTAACAAAAGTTGCCACCGTTGTGTGATACGAAATGAACGGCAATGAATCATTTCTGACAAGATGATTGCCAATAGACTTTCGCTGAGTGGCTGCCGAAAGTACGTTCATTGATTCATAACGGGACATCGAAATTAATCAGATCGAAAAGTGGTGAAAAGAAGAACGTGAAAATATAGTGCATTATTTTCGGTTTCGATTCAGTTGAAGTGTTTTTGAGTTTTTGTTTCACGTTCAGTGATAGCTGTATCATTAGTTTCATAATATTAAGGGCTGTCGGTTGATGATTAATGGTTTTTACTCTCTCTAGGATTTTGTCTGCCAAAAATAACCTATCCTTCAAGTTGCAGATTTCTTCAGCACAGTTTCACAAATAAAGCAAGTCGAATTAGTTTTTAGGAGCATTATTTTGTGCTGCAACTATTTGTATTTTTTTAGAGACGCCACAAAACCATAATAAAACTATTCCATAAACTCTTATCAATTCATGTCATCAAATGTTAGTTATTTTCCGACATTTGTTCTTGCAATATTTATCCATATGTATTTGCCTCAAAGCTACTCCATGAACTGGAATTCTTTTTTCATAAAAATGTAATCAATGTAATTCAGCATGGAATATTTGGAGTAAATTGCGCAATAGCATGTTTATGTGAACTACATTCATAAAGGATAATGTGTCCAAAGAATTTATTACAATTGCGTGGAAACATTGTGTTCGCCATTGTTTGTCCTTGTACAACGGAAGTAATGGAAGCGGAAATGTTGAATGAAAGTCGTCTGGTAGAACAAATAAGGAGAATATTTCGATTGGATGACGAGTGAATAAAAAGAATTATCAGATCTTTGCTACTATAAAACATGGTCATGGGTCTTAGCCATACTAGTAACATGAGTTATTCATGATTTTCGTCTTTTCTTTTTTCTGTGGTGTTTGTATGAGACAGTTTTTTCAAACAGAAAGCTTATGATTATACTTATTCATAAGTTTCTGATTGAAGCTGCATTGCTAGAGACATTTTTTACTACAAATACAAGCATATCTTCTCGAAAAAAAATTCTCCGTTGAAGAGCTCTACAAGGACACATCTACTCATTTCATGCAAAGCTAAACCTTCAAGGAATTATCCACCTTCCTCCAAACATAATTTCAACAATAAACCAAAAACCCAAAAATAGTCGTCATTGTTCTCCGGTCGAAGTCAATACAAAATTTGATTTGATGCTATTATCCGAAAATCGCCTGAGGCCTAATGTTTTCATACATCATCATATTACCGGAACCGGAACGAACGATAAGGAGCCAGGACAACTCGAAAATAAGACTCAATGTGGAATCTATCTGAAATCCGACAACGATGACGACGAGTCAACATAAAGTCTAGTTCGAAGGAGAATGCGTATGTATCTCGGTCGACAAAGGCCACATGTAACAAACCATGAAAAAATTTGATAACCATATCAAAACTGTATTAGCATCAAGGTAGTATAGGAAAATAGCAAAAGGGTCGCCATCGTAGCAAATGATCTTGTTATGTCGCCGGGATGAAAGTCAAAGTTGAAAAGCACAAAAGACTCAGTTCAGTTAGCCTAGGCAGGATGCGAGCTTGGCGAGACGAAATATTCCAGACTATATTCATAAAGGCTTAATTCAATTCGAATGGGATGCTGGTTGAATCCAATTTACTGACAATATCCTCGGTCTCCCGAGACAGGACTAATCAGTGAAAACAAAATAGGTATTTTGATGTTGTACATTGTTTTTGGTTGAAAATTGATTTTCTAATTTTTCCCGTTGAAACTGGGTCAGTGGGGAAAATACAGTATCGAATGAACAATGGTAATTTTGACTTCTGATTTTTCAAATTTGAAAACGAAACCCTCTCAATGAATAAAAGAGACGGATATGCAAAATTAAATATCGCTGACTTCTGATTTACAGTCATTTATTTAGACATTTGTTTATGGATAATAAGGCAATTAAAAGACGGAAACTAAAGATATAAGAAAAATGACAGAAAATCAGCAAAAAAAAAAACAATACGAAAAGCTAACAATAGCATTTGTAAGCTAAGGATGAAAGCTAAAACTTTAAAAGCGACCAGATTCATAGAACTATGTACTTTTTAAAAATGCGGAAAGGTCTAGAAAGAAACCCAACTTGTGCACATAATGGCTTCTATTCATCATAAAGTTTGGTGTTTGAAAAATAGCTCTCTACGCATAAATCGAATAGTGAAAATAGAACGAGATCTAGTTCAAAATAAGCAAAAAAATAGCCAACATAAAGTTAACGTAAACATTCATGCAGAAACAATATGAGGATCTGCGATGGAGAAGTTCGGAAATTTATAGGCGTTCTACATCACGACAGTAAGAAAATCTCAACAGATATCGTAGACAACAAGCGAACTTACGCTGGACATATTCGACTGCGTCTGACAAGCACACAATCACGCACTAGTAAAGTAAAGAAACGAACGCAAGTGAATATAAGTCATAAGCGTGCACAGGACTTTGAAAAAGAGGTTCAAACACCCGAAACCCGCTGACATTTACCTTAATTTTCAGTGAAATACTGTGAGAGCACAGCAAAAGTGCAGCTCTTGGTAGGTTAGAGTAGCAATAGAGAGAGAGAGTAAGTGCTCCCGTTTGCCCAGTCTGTACCCCCCTTATTCTGCCATCCTTGTTTCATTATACTCAGTCCTAACTATTGTTGGGATATTCGGCAAGTTGAGCCCCTTTGGATCGTGCAAAAAATCCGCAACATTGCGAGCGTTCACAAGTCATGGTGTGCGAACAAGCCACGGCCATAAAATAGGCAAGCGCCTATGCTCGTGATGGCTGAACGTGAGTCTGGATCTAGTATAAGGTTTGATAAGTTGCACATGTAGATCAAATTTGAAACGACTATTGAAGATGGTGCCAAGATCTTTATGTTGCTCTACACTGAAAAAAATCCACATGGCGCCCAGAGCCATGTAACATAGCGCATTATTTATGGCGCCATACGCTATGTACATAGTACTCTGAGCTATGCAATATGGCTCCCAGCGCCATAATGTCAGAATCTACATAGCGCGTGGTCCTATGTAACATGGCGCAGCATTTATGGTTCCACACGCTATGTACATAGTGCCCTGAGCTATGCAGTATGGCTCCCAGCGCCATAATTACATGGCACAGAAATTATGGCCCCACGCGCTATATTACATAGTGCCATGAGCCATGTAATATGACTCATGGCACTCCAATTATAACTCGCAGCTATGCTGTGTGAGGGAAGGTATAAATATCAGCAAGTGGCATTAGAGCTTGGGTCTACATAATTGACTCATTTTGAACTGAAGTACTGGCTGCGATATTTTCGATACTTCGACCGGTGAATTTTCACACTGGAGAAGGAACATTCAATAGTGAGTATGTTGACTCGAATTTATCGAATTTATATTTGGTAGAATTTATGTTTGGTGGAATTGATCTTTGGTGGAATTTATATTTGATGGAATCTATATTTGGTGGAATTTATATTTGGTGCACTAAAAAAATACATAGCGCCAGACGCCATAGTTTATAGATTTTTGGCACCATGTACATAGTCGATTTCAGTCGATTTGTGATAAAATATAGCGCCACACGCCATAGTACATAGGAGCAGATGCTATGCTTATAGCCCTCCACGCCATGTACCATAGTCCTCCACGCCATGTACTATAGTCCTCCACGCCATATACTATAGTCCTCCACGCCATATACTACAGTCCTCCACGCCATATACTATAGTCCTCCACGCCATATACTATAATCCTCAACGCCATGTACTATAGTCCTCCACGCCATGTACTATAGTCCTCCACGCCATGTAATATAGTCTTCAAAGCCATATACATGGCGTGGAGGACTATAGTAGATGGCGTGGAGGACTATAGTACATGGCGTGGAGGACTATAGTGTATGGTGTGGAGGGCTATAAGCATAGCATCTGCTCCTATGTACTTTTCGCCATGTATTATGGCGTGTGGCGCTATATTTTATTACTATCCCTAAATCGACTATGTACATGGCGCCAGAAGTCTATAAATTATGGCGCCTGGCGCCATGTGTTTTTTCAGTGTAGATACTTACATGTGGCAACCCACTAGCAGAAAAAAGCATAATCCAAGAAGGTAGGTTGGTTAACAAAAGACGTAATCAAACGCTTAGGAATAATGAGGGAAACAATGCAGCAAACAAATAAATAAATAAATAAAAAAGGAGAACGGAATTCAAACAACCGTGTGGGTAATTGATAAGCAACACGAGCAAAAGTGGTCCAAAGCTGGAGCCTTGGGTGCACCAGATGTTGGATAAAATGGGGAGGAAACATAGCCATTGAAGACAACAGCACAAGCACAGTTAATATTTTGACAGAGAACGAGAAATTAAGGTTATTAAAAATTTCAAAATGACGTACTTTTTTCAAAACCACATCATAATTTATTTTGTCAAAGTCAAAGCAAAATCCGTACACTCCGAAAAATTTCACCCCTTAAAATTTAATAGAATCAAATTTAAATCAAAAGTTGAAACACTTTTAAATAAAAAGACAAATCTTATATGACTTAAATAAGCCCCCACATTCAATAAAAATGATTCCACTTTATTTTACAAATGTTATTTTCATATCATAATTTTCATCATTAAATGTAAAATAAAACATTTTGTGCTAAACAAGACCACTTTGATACAGCGTTATTGAAATGAAGGCAGATTATTTGAATTAAAAAGAAACGTATATGACGCCAAATCACATTTGAAAATATTTTATTCATATCTATTTTTTTTTTATTTATACAACGATTTTTCTCTGAGTGTATAAATAACGTAAATTCGACTAATCTCTCCCATCGAATCTCTACTATAGAAGCACTCCAAACCGCCGTTGTCTATCCATGGGTCAAGTTGAATTAGTCTTTGTACATAAAATTGGTTGTCCATCATCCAACATTTGATAATTCCTACAGATCAGATGGCTAAAGGTCGCCAAGATTTCGGAAAGCAGAAAAGGAGCGATATAGGATGTAAATAATAAATATATACATTGCTGGTCAACTGGTTAAGAGCACATAATAATATATCAGAATTCCCAGCAACAAATATTTTGATCCTTTATAACGCTTGGGATTTGCCACCTAATTACAATATTTTGCACCTATATGATCCACACGAAAAATCGGAAATGTTGTTTACGTAAAAGCGGTTCAACTGATTAGATACACTAATTAGATTTTGATCTTTCAACCAGTAAACTTGAATCTTATTTTAGTGAAAGTTTTTTGATAGTTTGTAAACACGAATCATTTAATAATGGGGGGGGTGCGGAAATTGGAAAGATAAAGGCTGTCAAGGAAGAAAGATACTCTGGTAGGCAAATTGCTGAGAATATTAGACGACATGCTAATATTGTGTGCCGTTTTCTTCATGATCTGGAAAATTACGAGAACTGTATCCAATTCTGCATTGACTGTGCGTTAAATTTGAGATGAATCAGGGACTTTTACAAGCGTGTGAGTAGGTATAGAATGTCAGTTCTGGATCAGGACAAGAAGCAATAGACAGGGAGCACGATGACGTCATGCGCATATGAATAGAATTCAACTTCAAACATTAAAGCGGCCTTTGACTTTGGCAAAACGATGATCTTTGAACTGATAAACAGCTCAGTTAAGCTGATAAAAAGCCCAGTTGAGCTGATAAACAGCCCGGTTGAGCTAATAAACAGCCTTGTTGAGCTTGTCAACAACCCTGTTGAGCTGTTTATCAGTTCAAAGATCATCGTTTCGCCAAGGTCAAAGGTCGCTTTAATATTTGAAGTTGAATTCTATTCATATGCGCATGACGTCATCGTGCTCCTTGTCCTGATCCAGAACTGGCATTCTATACCTACTCGTGTGCACTGTAGCGCGGGGTTAAAAAATCCATTTATTACGGAAATCATCTCTAACAAAAAGACATCCAGCAGAACGATTGAAATTCACTCGAAATCATTGCCAATGAAAAAATAAATGACAAAAAGTTTTTGCAGTTTTGAAAGACGAAGGACTGGTCCCTGGAGAACAAGGACAAATTGTATGAGATGTTCATTCCGAGGACCAAATGATCAATGAATTCCTGGACCTGTTAATGCACCACCATGAAATCACGTACAAAGTACCGACGAATAGAAGTATAATACCCGATAACCTGAAGAACTCAGCCTATATTCTGACAAACATCTATTGACCTATAGAAGTGTTTTTGGTTGCAATGCAAGGTGGGAGTTTATTGATTTTTGTTTACTAATTTTTGTGCTATGCGAATTTTATCTAACGATAATAATTTCTTATAATTTCATAAAAGTCTTTGCAAAATTGTGATCAGCTTTTTCCCTTCCTGTCTACAATATCATACTCAGCGTACGTTTATGTCTATGATATTGTACTCAGGAAGGGCAAAGGCTAATCGCAAACTAACAAATACGTCTACCAACACTTTGCTAGAACTGCAACTGAAAGTCTATCACAGCTGCTTCACGTCAAGATCAACCTGTAAAGCTTGTTTTTATTATCTGCTGATGCATCGGAAGTTATGCGGATGAAAAGAATTTCGGGGTGGCTATGCAAAATATTTCAGAAACCTGAGAAATTCGAACATTTGCTATTTGTTTGCGTTCTAGATGTTTACCAAAAATTTAAATCATCTATCGGCATCGAATTGCTAGCAACACAGCCAAAAGTGGCTTTTTCTCATCCTCCTAAATTTCGATCTTATGGCTGGGCTGTAAGTTAAAGGTAAAAATATTTTTAGAACTAGCACCCGAAAAAATTTTATAAATTCCAAAAGTGGAACTTTTCGTGTTTACTTTCACTACAAGATCATTGTTATTATCTAAAAGATTATTATCATTTAAAAATTTTAATAGTAGTAACTCTTAGTAAAAAAACAACAAGTGTTAACCTATCCTATCATAGTTTTTGAGTTTCGTGTTAATCTGAAGATTGCATGGAAAGTTATAAAAAAAAAGCTTTTATTTTATTGAGCGGTTTTATTTTAGCCACTGTCACAGGGCGGCTAGAATTATTCGTTTAACTGTAATCAAACTTAGTCTTATTCATAATTAATACATTCTGTATACTTCAATTGAATCTGATTATCAGGTCGTGAGTTCACGCGAGCAGAAATATTGAGTGCTAAAAATATAGGTAATTTTGTGAAGGGCTAGCGTTTTTTGCGGTTAGAATTCTTCAAATTCCAATGTGATTATCCAAGCGATTAAACTCAGGCGAATCGATGATTTGAAATATTTCTATTAACTGCTTGTCGTAGCTATAAGGTTGCCTGCAAAAATATCAAAAACCAAACAAGCGTAATTTTTTCCCCCATGAATGTGTTCTTTAAATTTTGTAATGATCGGATGATTCTATAGGAAGCTATCACGAATAGGAAATTTGAAAAAAAATGTCTAAAAATTTTAAAAAAAAATTATCACAACTAAACTAAAAGAGTATGGTTAATTTCATTTTCTTTACTTATTTTTCCAAAATATTTTGTTTCACAGAAATATAAGGGTACCTATAAATTCACAAAAACACTCGCCACCGCCGAAAGATTGAAAATATTTTTTTGTCATTAACAAGTAAACCTGCAAATCATAAACGCTAACATCTTTCCTAAAAATTTCAGCTTGATCGCATTACGACTAAAAGCCCACTATAATTTTCTGTTGCAAACTTGTATTATTTGATATTATATATTTAAGCAGAGAAATATGAGCTTTTGTGCAAAGGGATTCTAATATCAATTTAGATCGTAAATGAGTAGAAATGTATCTTACAATCCGTACATGCTTCAATCGCCGCTGATTACACTAGTCAACCATGGTTTTTGATCTGAAATGGAACTTATATATGTTAGATTCAATTAGTTAGTATAACCTTAGAAAAATATTTAAAAAATTCTATCAGTTCCTACAGTCATAATATGTTCTGAAAAAAAAACCCAAAAAATGTTCAGTTTTCCACTTTTTTTGGGCTCATGACAAATATGTTCTCCACGTATCCACCTGACCACCGAGACTTTTTATTGATTGGTCGAAAAGTAGTTTCAAAGCGGTTTTATTGTAGTGTTTTATGTGAATAGGAGTTCAAGTTGAAAAAAACCTATGCAAACCTCAAAAAACTACTACTAAGAAAAAACAGCACGCGAAACATTTTTGAAAGCTATGTGCTGACTTAAAAGCTGTTGGGCTGTTACCATGCATGCAAGGCGGTTACAGAAAATTTTGTTGTTTTATTTGTGAGTGGAACAGCAGAGCTCGGGATAAACACTACGTACAAAAAGTATGGCCGAAAAGAACTTACTAAGTACCCACTCAGAAAAGTGTGTCCAATCTTCCCTTTGTTGAACCAGAGAACATTTTTATTACCACCTCCTCATATCAAATTTGGCTTGATGAAAAAATGTTTGTAAGCCCTGGATAAAAATACGGAAAGGTTTGAACATATATTTCCAAAACTTAATGATGGAAAAGTAAAAGACGGAATTTTTGTAGGGCCAGACATAAAAAAGGTTAGAATCGATCCAAATTTTTTCACCAAACTGAATTCGTTGGAAAAAAAAAAGTGCATGGTTTTCGTTTGTTAAAGTTACGAAATTTTTTGGGTAACACAAAATCAACTGACTATTGAGAGCTCATATCAAATATTCTTACACGAAAGAATGAACTGTACAAACTAAATTGGCGTGATATAAGTGGAGACATGCTTCCAATGCTATATGCATTTCAATTTCGCAGCCACTTTCAAGCAATTTTTCACGCAATAAACTCAGTACTCTTGCTAAATTTCAAGCTAAATTTTCGCCAACCCCAAAATCAACACTAAGCTTTAGGTGCAGTTGGTGATGAACATGGGGAGCAATTTCATCAAGATATAAGGACCATGGCAGTATCAAGGAAAATGGACTCTTAGCATGTTTGCAGGCTTTGTATATGTTTATATGATAATCGAAACTACCATTATAATAGAAAATTACAAAAATACTATATCGTCTAAATAAAGGGAAAAAATAAAGTAATATAAATACATTTTTTGTAAAATATTTTTTTTTTGTTTTTCTCATAAACTAGACCAGACCGATTTTTTTAGGTTTAAGATCAACAAGAAAAATATAGTTTGCTTTTAGCGCAAAAAAAGTGTCAAAATATTTAACTAGTGTAAGTAGAAAATTGATTTGACGGCATAATAATTATGGTTCAGGAAATGGCAGTGTTTTGAATTATTTAACTCACTTCATTCATTTCAAAATTTTAGATAACAAGAAAAGACGCAGATATTTAAAGAAATTCGTAAGAACCACTTTGAATTTTCCCTGAAAAACTATGCAGCACATCTAGGTCCTTTAACATTATTCAAATTATTATAATCCAGCAAAAAATTGCAATGTCATCTGTACCAAATAACCTCTACAACTTTCCAGAAAATACAAAAAGATGTTTCACAAAAGTCAAATCCTCCTCATTTAGCCCTTGATACTCTGGGGTTTTTCTACTCATCGATTTCCGGCCACAAAGATCATCCTAATTGTTTCCTTATATAAATATACTTAAGATAGTTTAACTCCTGGCCACTGCCGCATTCAGTCCCATGACGTCTCAAATTCCTTAGCAGAAACCCGAAGATTAGTTACTTGCGAGGACTGCATTATACCCTTTATCTGCTCATTAAGACCACAAATGAGTTTTAATCCGTGTCTAAGGCAAAACAAACTTAGGATAGCTTAGAGGATAAGATTTCGAAGGCATGAGCCTTTTGCCAGGATAGTAGATAATACGTTCTTTCGAGTTTCCAATAATTCACCACACGATTCATGTTTCAAATGAACGCGAGTTGAGAGTGGGTAAGAATGAATTGGTGTTGGTTTTCCTCAAAATTAGCGTGGACGTCCTATTTGGTACCACTAGTAATAAAACAACTAGCAACCTACATTATTGACAATAATTATAACATAGAAGTTGTAACATTCATATCCTATTGACAGTATAAGTTCGTTACCCAAATGACGAGTAAATATCAAGTTCATTACAAAGGGATGAAAATCAAATTGAAAATTGCCTGGAGCAAAGCCAATGCTATTCAGAGATACTATGCGAGCCAACCTTGCTGATGGCGATGCCGTTGTTGTTAGGTTATTGTCATCGTTACTTTCGAATGACTTTTGCTTGAATTAATTGCGAAATCATTTTCCTTTCTCTGATCCCAAAATGAGTTGATGAATATGGTAATTTGGCAAGAGGGTGCGATGAGTTCCTGCTATTCACTGGGCAAAGCACCATTTGTATCTCTGCGTGCTCTCTGCTATATTTCGGATGCTCTGATTCATATACTCACACCGATCAATCGAATGATGCTATTGGTAGGTATTGTGATGAATAGATCCAATTTTGTGGGAAGTGTAATCTGATTGTCAGTAAGTACATATTAGGTGAAATACTTTTGAATGATGAATGGATGTAGGGACGGAATTAAGAGGCCGAAAGCACACTATGAAAACTGTATCTCAATCAACCTCCTCTAATCGGGATTTTTTCAGCACTGTGTGTTAAAGCCCAGAAACTGAGCTCCCTCAACAGCTTACAAAGCATACCGAATTCCGCACAAAGCAATCTAACCGTAAACAACCAGCAATGACAATCTATCTTTCGATTCGGCTGGACGATCGATAAGAAACAGATACCTGTTTTTGTCCGTCCGATCCAAAACGCATTTCTTAAAACATCGTTACGTCGATTTATTGACTTAGCTATTATCTTGGTACAAGCTTCATGGACCTGTTTTTCTCCGTCATAATTTCATAAAGGAATCGTTGCCTATCATTCCCCAATACAGCCGTCATCATGCATTGGGCCGTGTGTTTTCAAAGCGTTCTTGGCTCATTGTACGAACTATGGAATGCCGAAAATGACTTAATTAATGCGCCGAGCATAATCCACGTTAGTTCTTCGCCAGGCTGTGTATGCACGGCGACGACTTTTCGTAAAAGCCTGCGACAGGATCGCGCCGCGTCGTCGCTGCGCTTCCGATTGTACGTTTGAACGATAGTGATTGGGAAAGTATGCAACGATCATTGAACGTGAGAATGGTGAATTATATCTCGGGAAGAATTCGGCAGGCAGTTTTTCCAAGTAGCCTGCCTCTCGGCAAAGGGAATCTAGCCGGTTCTTTGACCACTTAACACGGGGCCCCGATTGCCAATGAACCGCATTAAAATATTTTCGCCCGGCCGGCATATGGCTACCGAGATGGAATGGAATCCTGTGTCTAGATGCCGATCGTAGCATGCCATATTGATATGATTTGTAATTTACACAAAAATTTAATACGCAACAGCGACAAAAAAGCGTTCGGCCATAAAAACTGAGTTCGCGAGCACAATAGAATCCGGCTGATTGAAATTCGTGAGTGAATGAGTGCCGGTTGGCTACAAATCGAATTCTGAAGTTGTACAGTGATGATGAGTATTCATTTGATCATCGATTTCCTTTCTCCTTTTTCGATGACAAATTTTGAGTTTCGGAAATTTCTGTTTTATTAGATTGGGACTCTATTTAGATTGTGTCTTTCATGAAAATTATAGATTTCTCTCTAGAAATTTTTTTTTATCTCAATATCACTTGAATCAGCCAACTCTATTAAACGAACACATCATAATCACACGCACTGTAAATACGTGCAGTAATCAAGTAGCGAACCGGAGGTTAATTAGCACTGAAAGCAATAAGCTTAAGATTAAAGAATTTCGTTTAATGAATTAATTAGTGAAGTGTATTTGCAAGAAATCTGCAAATCATATATGTAGGGTGCCTTTAAAAACACGATTAATTGCAAACTAAATGGGTGCTACTGTCCTATATGGAGTTCGTTTTGAACATTTAACAATGTTGAAGCTGCCGTAAAGGATACAAATGTCATGGAAAATATTTAATAATTTTTAGTTTATGATTGCATCAAAATGAAGTTGAGCACTAAGGAAAAAGTTTACTGCCTTGATTGGTTCTGAAACAGGTCTTCTTATTTAGATAGTGTTTACTTGACAGAAAACAAATCATTTAGTGCTCTAAACTGAAATAATTAATAAATAAATTTTCGGCCGTGTTGGATTGAAACTGTGGTATCTGGGTGATAAATTATATTCATTCTTGGGTTTTAGAATACGTTAGTATTAGTATTAGAATACGTTAGTATTAGTTAGTATTTCGTTGCACATAGTTTAGATATCTTATAGTATTAGATATATAAATTCATGCAAATCGATAAATAAAATAAAGGATTGAACCATTGCCCTGTTTGATGTGTTGATTTGATCTTTAATCTTACATCAGTGAAATACTTCAACAAAATCAAGCAGAATTCGTTCTAGCGGAAATTTCATATTTAAATTTCAAACTATTGAATTAATGTTTAATTTTAAAAATATTATTTCTTAACATTCATCCATATTTCGATGATAAAGTGTCCTGCTTTATGCAAACAAATTTGCTTGGTCAAATTAAGACTTTAATTTCAATTTTTTCTTAAAGGTTGTTATTTTGCCTTCATATTACACCTATATTTGTATACACAATCAATCTAGAGATGAAAGAGGCTGCAGACCGACTGCAAAACCTATGCATGTTTGAATTGTTTATTGACAGAAATAAAAATATTACTCTTGTACTCCAGGATATCAGCATATAAAAGTGTACTAATATACTGAAATGTGCATCTTAAATTCGTCTATATTTTTCCCTCATTACTACTAGTATAAACACAATGCACGCAACAACAAAATTATGAATATATAAACAGACTATTTATTTAGCAATCGCGCTATCTCAACGATGTGTCTTCAATTCATAATTCCTATAAACAAATGAAATTGAAACAAAAATATAAGTCAGTATGCTTTGAAACTACATTGCTCTGTCTTTCTCATAGGTTCAAAATAATATCACACTGAAAGAAAAATCTTGGTATAATCAACCATTTTCCTTAGTTGTTTTTGCGTCAACTACGGGCTATGGTTAAAACAACCATAAAAAAATAGTTGATTACTTTTATGCACCATGACGCGTGGTTGACAAACAACATCCGTGGTGCAAAAAAGTAAGCAACCACAAACAATGGTATTCCACCAATATACATAGTACGAGATAGGAAAAGACTATAGTATGTAATATATATATAGTTTATGTATATAGTATATGGTAGCCAACCTAATCCTCGTACAACAGGATTTAGCAATACAAAAGACAAAACAACATGAATTTGGTTGATGCCTTGGTTGCATTGACAGCGACATTGTCGCTGCATTGTGATTCACCAAATTCAACTGCGGCATTCACGCCTCCCCCTGTGGCGCCGCTGCCGCAATGCCACTGTTTTGTGTTTACAGTACATTTTTTCACAGCACTTTGCCGCAGTCCACTGCGTTTACCACAGTGGAAAAAAGCGTCATACAACGTAATATAAAGGCTTCACTGCATAACATGCATATGAATTATATCGAACAGCAAACCGAACATAATTTTGCCATGTAGTATATGAAACTTCTATGATAGAATAGGAGTATGAGTATGAGGAGTATGAAAAATCAATAGTTTGCCTTAGTTGTTTTTGCATCAACTAGGGCTATAGTTAAAACAACCATAAGAAAATCGTTGATTACTTTTATGCACCATGACGCGTGGTTGATAAACAATTTCATTCGGAGCATGAAAAACGTCCAAATGTTGAAACCATTCTACTTTGCGTAGAATAATTTCAAAGACGTTGCTCACTGAATTACGTTTGCTGAAATCAACTATTGCGAAGTAGTTTAAGTACCATAAAAACAGTTGATAATTCGAAACGTTGAAGTTTTGAGTGCATTGATGAAAATTTTTCTATTTATCAACTAATTTTCGTGGTTATGAAACAATTAAAACCGTTGATTTCATGAACGTTGCGATATTTTTTGTACAACCAGAACCAACTACTTTTATATCGTTAAATTAACTATATTAACATAATAAAAATAACTATTTTCCGTAGTTCGTTTAACGATTTTGAATGAATCGTTGCAATACTATTAAAAATAGTTGAACCAACCAAGAGTTTTTCTTTCAGTGCAACAATAGTTTTCTTCGATATACTTAATACTTTTCTTCGATATACTCACTCGATACAATTCAATATACATTGACGTACTTTAAAACGGAATTTCTTCAATCATAATCAAATCGAATTAAAATCAATATATCAGGTAACAACAAAACAATTTAAGATAATATTCCCAGCTAAGGGCCCACATTGGGCGCTTAGCTTTCTAGCGGTGGTAATTTGCCGTTGCCTGCATTCAATGACCTTTTCTTCATGATTTAATTAATTATCTCAGTCTGTAAATATCACCTTGAACGCTTTAATGTAATCGTTAAGCTTGCTACTTGAGATTTTGAAGTTTTTGACCCCAGGTAAAATAGGTATCATTATTTGAAAGAAGTCGATAACTTTTCAGTTTTCTTTCAAATAAAAAATTCATTTTTCAGCTAAGGGGAAATGTCTTTGGAAAAATAAGTTACCTAAATGAGCCAACGAGAGTCGAATTGACACTTTTCTCACTAACCCTTTAACAGATAGCCATGCTGGCCGAGGAATAGCTTTTTATCTCACATTAGACGTTCTTTCATGAAGTCTTACCACACGATCCGCTAAAAGTATAGTTTAATTACAGCGTTAAACACCAATGACTTGATTTTAGAAATTCACACTAAGAACTACAATTATCTAATGAAACGCCGGAGCAGGGCTAGAACTTCCATAGGTAGACCACGAAGCATACCTTCACTACTGCATAATGAGAAATTACAACACATGACCTGAAATCGTGGCTCCACATCAGAAAATATACGAGTATACCTACCCAAAGTCGGGTCTGAATCCTTCCCTGGTCATAGCAATGAGAAGATTTTTATCAGCTCCGAAAAAAATAAAGGCTCTTAAAAATACTGGAACATTGATAAGCACTCCAAAACAGGTCGCGGATAATCTCTGCGTCACAAATAAGTAACAGTTCAATTAAGTTTTTTGTAAAAAAAACAAAAAAGCCACTCAGGCACTTTGCAAATTTACAGAGCACTACTACAAGCAAAAAGTGAATAATTTTTTAAGTTCAATTTTCATTTTGTTTCATGAGTAAATAATAAATAATTTTGCGAATAAAATATAAATATGAATTAGAAAATAGAGATAAATTATAAAATCATTCGTTTTTCGATACTTGAATTTTATTTATTATTTATTTATATTTTTGTTTTTTACTGATTTTCGAAGAATATTAGTATTAGACTCGTGTCATTCATATTTCTTTATATATATATATACCTATATATATTTATATATATATATATATATATATATATATATATATATATATATATACATAGTTTTTTTTTCCCCTAGTGTAGATGGCAAAAAAAAATCTGCATACCAGATCCCCGGGTAACCTATCACCACGGGGTATGTGAGGTTTGACTCACTAAAAAAAAGGACCATCTACAAGCCCACGAAGTTCCGAGTCGGGACCCGCCTAAGCACTGCTTCGACCCGGTCGTGCTGACTCACCCATTGGTAACCACGGACTTCAAGAACTACCACAGCTTATGGGTCGGTAAGGCAACCCTCCTCCCGCTTTATACGCAGCACTTTCTCAACGTACGTTGAGACTGCGCGCCAGTTCTCCTCGTTTCGCAGCATTGCATTCACGATCGTCTCAGGTGCTACCAGGCCGATCGTGGACTCAATGGTGCGCCTCAAACTTACGAAGCGACTGCACATAAAGAATGTGTGCTGAGCATCATCGAGCTCAGTCACACAGTACCGGCAGTACGGTGTGACAACCTTACCCATTCTGTTCAGGTATTTCCTGAAGTAACCGTGCCCTGTCAAGAATTGACAAAGGTAAAAGTTTACCTCTCCGTGGCTCCGGCTAAGCCAAAGCTCAATAAGACCAATTAGCTTAGCCGTCCAGCGTCCTTTATCACTTTCACTCCAGCGTTGTTGCCAAAGTTGGAGGGTCAGTGTACGCGCGTGCGTCAAAGCCTCAGTTCTGTCCAGCTCTGAGCGAAAGAGGTACCCCTCCTTGCGTTCTCGCGCTAGCAGATCGATCGGGATTACTCCCGATACAACCATCACAGCCTCTTCTGAGACCGTGCGGTAGCTACACGCGATTCGCAGGGCACCCCTGCGCTGGACACTGGCAATGCGCTTCCGGAACTTCCTAGTTCGAAGCGCATCTCCCCAAATTTCGGCGCCATATAGCAAGATGGAATTGGTCGTCACCATCAGCAGTCTCCGTCTCGTCTCACTGGGTCCGCCAACGTTGGCCATTAGCCTACTCAGCGAAGTGACGACTACCAGAGCCCTGTCACATGCCCTGCGGATATGATCCCAATACGTCAGCTTGGTGTCCAGTGTCACTCCCAGATACCTGACCGACTTGCTGGTCTGGACCCCGACGGAGCCGACCGTCATGGGTATGACAGTTGGTATCCTCCGCTTCGTCAGCATGACAATCTCTGTCTTTGAGACTGCCAGCTGGAGGCCGTGCTCAGTCATCCACCGATCCACCCTTCTCATAACTTGGTTAAGTCTAAGTTGAGCGAAATCGGCAGATATATATATATATATAGTGCTGTGAATAATTATAGACTCGACTATATTTTTAGGTCTCTCATAAAAACAGGAAATTATTTCAAAAAACTGTTTATTTTCTTCGATAATATGCCCTAAAGAAAATTTAGTAGGAATGAAAGGGGGACCATATATCTTTCTATAACAAAATAAAATAAAATATTCATAATTGATCGCTGTAAAATCTGTGAAAAATTATAAACTCAGTATAATGTTTGTTACGTTTTTTTATTTAATACTTAGTCAATTTGCCCTTATTTTTTATTACACATAATAATCGACTCGGAACGCTATTAACAAGACTATTGAATATTATATCTGATATCTCGTTCCAGGCTACTATTATTCTTTTCTTCAGTTCTGCAACATTTTTAACACTGAAAGAAAAACTCTTGGTTGGTTCGACTATTTTTAATAGTATTGCAACGATTCATTCAAAATCGTTAAACGAACTACGGAAAATAGTTATTTTTACTATGTTCATATAGTTAATTTAACGATATAAAAGTAGTTGGCTCTGGTTGTACAAAAAATATCGCAACATTCATGAAATCAACTGTTTTAATTGTTTCATAACCACGAAAATTAGTTGATTAATAGAAAAATATTCATCAATTCACTCAAAACTTCAACGTTTCGAATTATCAACAGTTTTTATGGTACTTAAACTACTTCGCAATAGTTGATTTCAACAAATGTAATTCAGTCAGCAACGTCTTTGGAATTATTCTACGCAAAGTAGAATGGTTTCAACATTTGGACGCTTTTTATGCTCCGAATGAAATTTTTTTTGTTTATCAACCACGCGTCATGGTGCATAAAAGTAATCAACAATTTTCTTATAGTTGTTTTAACTATAGCCCTAGTTGATGCAAAAACAACTAAGGAAAACTGTTGATTTTTCATACTCCTCATACTCATGCTCCTATTATATCATAGAAGTTTCATATGATACATGGCAAAATTGTGTTCGGTTTGCTGTTCGATATAATTCATATTCATGTTATGCTGTGAAGCCTTTATATTACGTTGTATGACGCTATTTTGTTCACAATACAGCGTTTTCCGCTGTGGCAAACCAGTGGGCTGCGGCAAAGCACAGTAAAAAAATTTGAATGCACTGTTTTGTATGGTAACGCGCACAATGGCTGCGGCCGAATTCGCGGCAGCGGCAGAATTTGCGGCAGCGGCAGAATTTGCCAAATTTCTAATTTTGCCGCACCGCTAGCGGTGATACCTACCATAGGTTGAATTAAATGTGTTTGAATGAGGTTGAATGGTCTGGTGGAATAGACAAGCGATGGCTGATGTGTATTGTGATAAGCCAACCTAATCCTCGTACAACAGGATTTAGCAATACAAAAGAAAAAAAAATGAATTTGGTTGGTGCCTTGGTTGCATTGACAGCGACATTGTCGCTGCATTGTGATTCACCAAATTCAACTGCGGCATTCACGCCTCCCCTGCCTATATTTCGTACTATGTATATGGTTGGAATACCATTGTTTGTGGTTGCCTACTTTTTTTGCACCACGGACGTTGTTTATCAACCACGCGTCATGGTGCATAAAAGTAATCAACAATTTTCTTATAGTTGTTTTAACTATAGCCCGTAGTTGACGCAAAAACAACTAAGGAAAATTGTTGATTTTACTAAGATTTTTCTTTCAGTGAGTAATATTTTTCCGAATGCAGCATAATCGTCGTTGGTTGTCACTTATGCGATGAAAAGTGAAAAGAAGTCAACTGATATTGGGGCGATTCAAAGTTGCAATCATTTTTTCCAATATATGAACAAAAACAATACAGGTCTTCATACTTGAGCAATAACGGACTGATTATATGTTTTTGCCTGATGCAAAATTTTGGAAATCGTTTCACCCATTCGATTTAATTCTATCCTGTTCAATCATCGATTTCATTCAATCATCATATTACCATTAACCGCTCGAAACACGCTACTTTATAACACATTACTTAACGTCGCGATTCCAACTATAATTTCAAAATATCAAATTTAATCAAAAATAATATTTCCAGTTGTCTGAGCTCTTTATGAGTCCATTGTTCAATATGCCTTTTAAAAACACATTATGTTTCTTTTGAGAGGGTATTCCAATATATCATATTCCGTCAATAACTAACTGCTCTTCAAGCACATCGCCATGTATGGCTCACAGCCAGATACCGCGAAGGATAAAAGATGTGAAAGACGATCGTTGCCATCATCGTCATCACCATCGCCATCATGAACACAACAGGATCATCAATATGACGGATAAATACTACCGAAATGAAACTATACCCTGCGGGTTGTCGTATTGAATTTATGATTTCAGGCGTATGACTCTTTTAGGAAGAGTATTGTTGTCATACTTGAGATCTGCAAGAGAATGCAATTATATGGGCCTGGGGCTTAATTTGATATCGAAATTTTGAAAATAAACGTCATCAGGGAGCTGTTCGAGTGCCTATTTAAAACTTGACCCTTTTGAAGAGGGTGTTCGGATGAGCGTGGTGGATTGGGCTTGTAATGCACCTCATAAAAATACTTGTTTTATGCATTCATAGAGTCAGTTCAAATCGACTTCACTTGAAAAATAGCATGATATCAATCTTCAAAAAAAATTCTAAAAATATTCTCACATCATATAGTTTTATAAAGTCATCACTTCCAAGTTGCAATACGTCGGAATAAAAAATTGGAGGACAAAGGCTATTATCGACTGCCGTTTCAATATCTGTCACTGCAAAACAACCCCAATTTTTTACAACAGCACATTCAATTTCATAATTATATCCCCAATAGAGTAAAAAATAGACTTCGGCACTCATGTTCGAATGACGCATCGTATCCTATTCTCCTTGAACGTCACTTTTATAATAACACCCGAGCAATCAAAAATCGTCTACTTAAGGACACTGTCCAAATATTATTCCCGTTGATTTGTCTATTATCCATTGGCCTATTGAATCGCTGTCGACTTGATGTATGTCCTTTCGAGCTATACGACTAGTAACTGCTACTGCTTACAAGTAAGGAAGCTCAAGACACGTTTATGTCTGGAGGAGTCGACAAACAGATTGACTAATAGCACTCGATGGTTGTTTATTGTTGAATGATTCCTTCCCGTACTTCCTGAAGACGACGACCTGATGACTCTTTGAAGACGACTTGACACATGCATGGCCTGGAGAGGTGGCGGCGAGTGTTAGATTGAATTGAGTATCGACTTTTGTGTACGGGGCCAACAACATACTTGAACGAAATTGAATTCGGAAATGAATTTTCGAAATTGAGCGATATAAAGAGAACAATGTCAATAGTATGCGAAGAATGATAAGTGATATGAAAGGTTAATGAGATGAACATTAGATGTACTCGTTGTAGTTTTGAGGTTGAAGAAATCTTTTGAGAACGGAAATATCTATCAGTTCGATTCTTTACTCTTTCAAAGTATTCACCAAATCTTTTAATATATGTATATAATAAAGTCAATAAAATATTTTCAGTGTGAATCAGCTAACCAGAACTATCAAACATATTTATTACCGATTCTTAGAATTACAAGCCTATAAGCTAATTTTCGTATAAAATAAATACCTATTCAAATCAGAATGATTGAAAATTAAATGAGGAAGTTGTTACTTGATGTGTTGGGAGACCCAAATTTACATAGTACACTTTCATTTTTATAACTAATCCGTGAGTGATATATAGAAGTAAAAAGTCAAGTAATATCACGACAACCCTGATACGGGTCTAGGAGTTGAGGCTGGTAGAGAGCTTAATTACAATTTTTCAACCAATGTGAATACGAGTGTGGCGTGATTAGTTCCACGACTCACTTTACCCCTGATTTAAATCATAAATAATCAAAGCTAGGTGAACTCAAAGCTTGGTGCGCGAACACTCGTCTGAACTTGGATTTGAACCAGGGACCCCATACGCAAGAAGCCAGTGATCTACCCACTATGCTACTCAAGCTTCGATATATAGAAGAGACACGTCTATTATGGGACACTTATTGCTGAAGACTGTTGTGTTTTAACAACACTTCATAGCAAAATGTGTTGTTCAGTTTAAGAGACTGTAAACGGTGTACCTTCAAATTTAATAGAGTATACGAGATAAATTTGTGACAAAATGACAAAAACCGATTAACACTGACAAAACACATAGCCCTAGACTCCATAGTTTATAGACTTCTGGCGCCATGTACATAGTCGATTTCGGGATTGTGATAAAATATAGCGCCACACGCCATAGTACATGGCGAGAAGTACATAGAAGCAGACGCTATGCTTATAGTGCTCCACGCCATGTACTATAGTCCTCCACGGCGTGCAATACAATCCTCTACGCCATGTACTATAGTACATGGCGTAGAGGACTATGGTAGGTGGCATACATGGTGTGGAAACTATAGTACTTGGCGTGGAGGACTATAGTACATGGTGTGCAGGGCTATAAGCATAGCGTCTGCTCCTATGTACTTTTCGCCATGTACTATGGTGTGTGGCGCTATATTTTATCACAATCCCGAAATCGACTATGTACATGGCGCCAGAAGTCTATAAATTATGGCGTCTGGCGCTATGTGTTTTTTCAGTGTATATGATGAAGAAAGGCATTTCATAAAATATGATACTCTTTATGATACTGCTCATAAAATAAATACCACCAAGTTCTATGGCAAAATCAAACAAATTTCAAATTATGTATTGAATACTATGAAAAAAATGTATTACTGGTTTGGAATATATTTCCGCTTGATAAAAAAGAAAATTTTGAGATGACTAGAACGCAGAAGCCGGCAATTGGTTATGTAATATAACAATTATATTAGCATATAACAATACTCGACAATGAATCGTTATTTTCCCCTAACAAAACATCGATTTTTTTCAAACGTAACTTATGAAAGAAATAAATTTGCAGCTAAATTCTTGCTTAAGCTAATTCTTTAACTAGCCTCCCGGATGTCCTTATGTTAGATTGCAAATTGAAAAGAAGCTCGACTTCAAAACAAAGCACTTACCTCAATTCATCCAAATCGGTATGACAACCGAAGCCATATTACATGGCTCATGGTACTATGTAATATAGCGTGTGGGGCATAGCTCAGGGTACTATGTACATAGCGTTTGGGACCATAAATGCTGCGCCATGTTACATAGCACCATGCGCTATGCAGATTCTGACGTTATGGCACTGGGAGTCATATTGCATAGCTCAGAGTTCTATGTACATAGCGTATGGGACCATAAATAATGCACTATGTTGCATAGCTCTGGGCGCCTTGTGGATTTTTTTAAATGAACTAAAAAAGAAAAAGTGAGTTGTTTTCAAATCGGCTTTCAACTAGACAGACGAGCTTAGCAGCGCATATATGCTTACAGATTTCAATGAACATAGGCTATTGATGATTTATCCTCCAGTCCTATGAATCTGAGATACTTGATACACCTCATAACTATGTCAAAATTATTTGACCCCAACTCCCACCTAATTTTCCTCCACACCTGCGCATTATTTAATTTAAACTCAACGTAGTCGAAAACCTCTGCAGCTATGCCGTGGTGTTTACGTTTTTTTTTAGTGATTTTCAATATTTTGACAATTTGAAGAGGGAGGCGTTTTAGAGGCGTTTAAACAAAAGACTCTTTCTTTGCCATTATTTTATAAAAAAAAATTGTAAAACAAAAAATACCATCAACATTGCTACTATCCCAAATTTAGGTTCTTCTAGAGCCCAATTATATAAGACAATTGACTATCAGTTTATAAAATTATAGGTAGGAACACTTTTGACCCAGAGTGTACACTAATCGAAAAAAGCCGTTTCGAAAGAAAGGCCGTTTGAAACCTACACTCTAAAAAGTGGGTCTAAAATTAATGCTTTGATAATAGTAAATATATTCATTTTTTCTGTTTAAAATAACGAATCACAATTTTTTTACACATTGGATGTGTATTTTTTGCTTTTACGTCATATCAGCTGAATAATAAATAGTATTTTGTAAACCTTAAAAAAAAGAGTGTAAATTTACTACTTCTTTACTCTTATTCACACCAAAGCTGTAAAATTGTATCATTTGCTCGAATTTGACTTATTATTGATGTAACATTGTGACGAAAGATAGTGATTTGGCTAGACTGAACGAGTCTGATATTTCGTGATCTTAGCTTTGAATAGCAGCAGTTAAGTGTAAGACTTTTCGTGTAATAATTGTAGAAGTGTAGCTATAAATTAATTAGAAGTGCAGCTATAAATTAAATAGAAGTGTAGCAATAAGTGCAATAAGTTAATGTGTATAATGTGTATATAGTGTATAAATCAAATTAAAATAAATTATATACTTAAAGGAATTGCAAAAAGTTTTTGTATTTATTTTTGTAAATATTTATATTTTGCTTACTTGATTTGATAGGACTCTCGCCTTTTTTAACATTTAAAGTTACCCATTTACAGGTTTTTGTGAGTGATATTTAATTTTGGAGAAATATTTTATGTTATGGCAGTTACCTGTCTTGAGGGGCTAACTTTTGAATCATGAAATTTTTTCAAGTTTATTGAAAATGAAACTTATCTAGAGGTTAGCTGAAATCCCTGCTTCAGTAGTGCAAGCTTCCTAAAATTGTTCGCAATAGATACCTTTCGATGTCATTTGTTTCATAAAAGATTCTTTAGGTACGTTTTTTGCACTCTTGGGCAGGGTAAGTTACCTAAATTTATCTTAACTTACTCTGCCCAAAACTGCAAAAAATCCACCTTTTATTATCGTTTTTTTAAACATTTTTATGGACATTCACGAATAAATTGCGCTTATTACCCTAAAAGACTTGTAAAAAGTAGCCTTTGATACATAAATTGCATGCGTTTCCGTCCTAGATTTACGTCTTTTTAGGGTAAAATTGCACGATTTGCTCGAAAAAAAATTACACATTTAAGACGTAAAATATTCTTTGTACGCACTCTTGTAAATTTACATTTTTCATAGTAGGAAACCAGTTTCCTACTATTATAAGGGTAAAATTAAACCAAAATTTTTTGAGTGTACCACTCACTTTGGTACTTAGCAAGGGACGCTCACTTAACCGCTCAGACAGTACCAGAACCAATTGAAATTTTTTACGAAAATTTAGGAACATATTTATTAATATTTTTACTAACAATTTATAAAATTAAAAAATCGATTTTATGAATCAACTAAACTGTTTTCCCCAAAAATGCAGCGCAAGACCAATTACATACATTGATTTTCCAACACACTACATAAGGGCTTGCAGCCGTACTGCTAGTCCACAGATATAATAGAGAATGGATTAGAAATCGACCGAGAGACTTACTGGTGTGAGAATGAGGTACTGGTGTGTGCCCTACGCAGTTCATATGGTAACGTTCATGTAAAAACTACGAGAGATCGCCATTTTGAACGTCGTTTGACATTTCGTTCCCCGAACCGGTGAGTGGAGATTAAAATGCTTTTTTTGAATGAAATTCATTATGATTTCACACAAAATCAAAACGAAATTGGTGGCAAAGGTTAATTTTACTTACCCGAAATACGATATCCCCTGCGAAGCACTTCGGTAGCTACTTTTGCAGCCTGGAACGCGGCACTTCATTTTCGCACTATTTCATAATTTTTGACCGCTAATTTATTCGAGAAACTGAGACAAATTATTGTGCACAAACGTAGAAGTACGTTTCCACCGAACATACCGAAAAATTTCCAAGTTTTCTTTGATAAATTTTGATGAAAATCAATGTTTTCAGTCCCCGACACATATCAAACTGACATTGACGTTTCTTTCCGTGTTGCCCGTTGCACGCTTTTACGCCGATCTGGTGTTCACTGCACTAAGACAGAGCATGAAGGCTTTTCGGTTGTGAGTGCGGTAGAAAGGGGCGCACTGAGCGGAATTTTTGTGAGAGAGCAATGTTGTATTAAAAAAGGCACACTCACGTATGGGTACACAGATAGCCATTTCGTATCCAATTTCTTTCATCATAAACAGCTTTCATAGCTCTGTGCAGTGACTAAACGGTCATTTACCAGCTCATTGTACAGAGTTAAGAGACATGAAACACTACAACAACATTTCGTCGGTGCAAAGTCTAGCTTAGAATAAGAATTTGAGTCGAATACAGAATCATGGCACCAAAGCCAAAGCCAAAGCACAACAATAGGTGCATGTGCTACGCTGATGTATACAATATATTTGTATTGCACTATACGCAGTGTTTGCTGGTGGTGAGTAGTTTCGATTGATTAAAATAGACTGGTTCACATTGCTCAGCTGATTGAGTGGCTCTTTTTGATTGATTCACTTCTGTACTCGTCACCGACAATAGGGGACGTTGGATTTGCGAAGCCTTAGCATTTTCCTTTATTTTCAATTGAAGCCATAGATCCCTGGAAAATAGAACACCGCGTTAGTGCTTAAGACTGTTTCGCCAAGAAGAACGAGTCTATGACGTTAGTTCAGCCTAAGTTTTATCGCCATTTCAATATCTACAAAATCCAACTGGTTCGTGTTCGTAATACTATCCGAGGTTGGACAAAGCATACTACATAATGAACAAAAGACCGTGGAGAGCTACTCGTAGGAGTAGGAAAAAAGCCCTGCTGCCCAGTCCGAAGCGATTTTCTCGGAAGTAGTCTTATGAACATGCCTCATTAATCGTTCGATAAAGCCCATTTCGGATTTCAACCTACTCTCTACAAATCGGTCGTTGTACAACAGTTAAAACCCATAGCTCAGCTTCTGAGCTTCGCATATGAGATGGAAGCAATTTTTGAGAAAAATGATAACCTTATTTCATTTATGAGTGGTGAAGCCCATTTTGATCTCAATCAGCCGAACTGTAGAATCAGTATCAGGTGAATCAGTAGAACTGCTATTAGCGGTCTTCTGAAAATCGGAAAGAATTATTCAAAAGACCGCTGCACGACTCTAAAATCACTGTTTAATGCACGGTGGAGAAACTTAAGGGCTGGTCATAGGCGGGCCGTGGCCTAAAATCTGACAGGGGCCAGGGACCGAAAGGTTCAAAACATGCGATGATTGTGTCTTCCGTAAGGTACACGTACTGCTCATACAACTTATATAGTTTACTAATGCATTATATATTTGTTGATTTATTCTTTGTTATTTGCTAATGCATAATGCATTATCAAATAAACTTCGTGTCTGTGAATACGTATGAGCTACTACCACATGGATATAATGTGAATGGTAGGTATGAACTACACATGAATTATCTATGACCGCTAAGAAAGAAAGCTTGTATGAATTATATGGGAATAGAATGGAAGTAATTGGAAATATAAGAATATTTTTTCGTTTAGAAGCTAAATATATTTCAACTTATACTTAAAGAACAGGATAGCTTAGCTTCAAAATATCTTTGAAGAAATCGGAATATATTAAGCTTAGAAGGAAGAAATTGATCTCTTACTTCAAACATTTGTTAGCTAGAAAACCAAGGAAAAGCAAAAATAATTTAGCAAGATGAAAAGTGCTGTAACTCACTTTTTTCGAGCCATTTGGTTTGCAAGAATATCTTTGCAGCCCTAACTGCGTGTCCGAAGCTAGATTGAAACTAGTGTTTTTGGCTGTTTTCCGCTTTCGTGATCCTCTGGGGAATGTGAGATCCAAACAGTTCTTCTCTGCAAAAGATTTAATTTTTTCCCAAACTAAATACAAGTCTTTTCGCTCACTTAGTAGTGTTTTAACTGTTCCATTCGCAAGATCTATCCCATCCCTAAGAGTTGTATTTTTAGTTTGGAAATACATATATGCTTAACATGTTCGTTATACACTACAAATTTAGGATTACTGATTGAATAAAAGATCCCCAATGAATAAACTGAGTCGCTGTATTTTCCCTCATTCATTTCTTTTTCTAAAGCCTCTTTCATAGTCCCACAGCTATCGACCACATATTTGCAATTGTGAAATCTCATTGAGTAACGAGTCGAGGCTAAACTTCTCATTCCACGCCTTGTATTTAGACCAACTGCCTCTTCAAGCTGCTTCAACAATTCGTGCTTTGATGGCTTCGAAAAGTGTATGTAAAGGGATTCTATGGCATTGAAAAAGGAAGTACACGTTTCGATTGTGAAAAATGTGTCCATCACAACAAGGATAATTTTATGAGTTAGACAGTGTACAAATGTGGCTACAGGGTTTTTCATCTCAATTAAGATTTGTACACCATTTTTTTGTCTTGATATGACACTAACATCATCATAAGACTGTCGAACAACAGGCAATTCGCTAAATCCGTAGCTGTCTAACAGGCTCAAAATTATATCTGCTAAATACGAGGCATTTTTAGCTCCTAAACAGTCTACAAAGCTTGAGAAACTTTCTTCGACAGCTAGCTCTTTAGCAAATCTGACAACCACGGAGAGTTGTTCCTTTTGTGGACCCTTGCTTCGTCTGCCATAATGGATATCAGTCTGCACTCTTTTATTTCAGCTGTATTGTCCACGCGAATGATTTCAGCAATTATTTTCATTAATTCATTTTGTGTTTTGCCATTACAGTAGTTTGCAACCTTGTTTTTAAAATTATTTTCAAAAGTTGAATCATGCTTCGCGAATAATTCACAACATTCCAAAAAAAAAAAATCACGGTTATCAGTGGCACCACTTTCATCATGTCCTTTTAAAGCACGTCTTTGGCGACTGAGACAAGTCGTAAGGTCGATAGCCTTTTCCAAATAATTTCATCTTGACAATATCCCAAGACTGTTCAAGCACCATATCATTTATTGTCTTCCAAGCACTAGTAGAGTTTTCATATCCGGATCGCGAAGTTTGGTCGAGCTGAAATTTTGGTGTATTTTTGGCGACAATGGAAATTCTATGGAAAATTTCGCATTGTGATAACTTCACACCCAGTCATCAAATCATCACAAAATTTACAAGACTAAGTTTAAAATAAGTTTCTGTCGTTTTTAAATAATGTCTGGGCTACCTTGTAGCTACCATAAGTACGTAAACACAAATCTTTCACACGGCTGTTAGAATAAAATGCAAATTATTGATGAATTTGATACTATATTTATACAGTCAAATCTAAACTTGTAAAATTCCCAATTGCACAAAAATCGCACCGAATTATTTATATTTTTAGCACCTGTAACTTGCGTTTACGGTATCTCGCGATCGGATAAAATTTATAGGATATACTGGTCTTGAGTAGATAAAGGTCTGACAAAAGTTTAATGAATATGATAAGAACCATGTGGCGGCTGTGTCACTATGAAAAAACGGTGAAATTGAAGTGATATGCCTTCTAACTTTCGATGCAGTTATCAAATTGGAATAAAATTCACACATATTTAACCTGAGTGTAAACTAAGTAGATCATAGATAGCATAAAAGTGGCAGGGATGCCATTTTTATTCTCCAAATGGCTTCGAAAATTGTATTCTACGTTAATTACCTTATTGCCTACCATTTTAATACTTAGAGTATGTTTTGTGAAAAACATAATTGCATAAAACGCCAGTTTATAAAAGTTTTCTTATCTAAATACCTGTATATTGCCTAGTAGGAATGAACAGATAATCTTAATAAAAAAAGGATGATTGGCGAGGCGCTTTTCGTCTTTTTCTTAACGTATAACTTATCGAAATGAAATATTGCCGTCCATTTCTCAAAGTTAGTCCCATAACATCGTAATTAATACCGCAAATAACACAGTCTCTATATTATAAGTAGTGTGTATGCTTTGGTATAAGTTTACACTATTGCACTACTCAACTGTAACCACAAAAACCTAAGAGGCGAAAACTTAAGTGTCTGCTGTTGGAAATATTTATTTTTCTGGGAGGGGCCAACCTAGGGTCTGGGGGGGTCCCGGCCCCCCCTGGCCCCCCCTACGGCGCGCCTATGGGGCTGGTCCTAACTTTCTCGAAAAATATTGTGGAATTACTGTTACCGTGAACTCAGAGCACAATACTTAGATTATAAACAACTGCATTTTACCTCAATCACAACGAAAACGTATTCTCATCTGAGATGTGTGGTTTCAACAAAATGAAATAACGGATCACAAGTCATTCCAGTCCAAAAAGAGCTTTTAGAGCTATGTTTAATGTTAGCGAAACATTAGTTTTTTTATAAAAATAACCCAATTCGGGAAATTTCAAGATCAAATTAGCTAGCGCTAAATAAACAAAATTTAGGCATCAAACAGTTATACAAGAGATAGGAGTAATAAATCTTATTTATCGTTATTTTCGCTTAATTTTTCCTACACAAAACGTTCCTGAAGGCTATCACTTGGGGCCACTTTTATTCCTGATATTCATCAATGATATACATATGAGTTTCCAGGATATATAATTATAATAATAAACTCTTTGCTAAAAATTGCAAAATATTTTATGCGGCTTTTGCTTATGACGATATGATGATCCTGCAGTCAAACTCTGACAACTTCTATACTTATTGTCTACCAAATAATTTAGAACTCGATTTAAAAAAACAAGGTCTTTGTTCAGGTATACAATTTACATCATCAATGGTGTACCACTATCACCAATTAGCTTGGCTAGAAGACCTAAGGATTCTGTTCGATTTATCTCAGTAGCGGTGCCGCCATTAAACCGATTCCGTCGATCATTTCAGTTTCGGGTTCGAGCCAGTGCACGTTTGGATTTTTCTCGAGTTTACGTGAATTTGCAACTAAAAAAGCGGAGAAAATGGGTTTACCTCGCGTCTATTTCGACATGGCTGCTGACAATCAACCGATTGGACGTATTACAATGGAACTACGTTCCGATGTGGTGCCGAAAACTGCTGAAAACTTCCGTGCCTTGTGCACCGGCGAGAAGGGATACGGCTACAAGGGATCCACCTTCCATCGTGTTATTCCTAATTTCATGTGCCAAGGTGGCGACTTCACCAATCACAATGGTACCGGTGAAAAGTCGATTTACGGCTCGAAATTCGAAGATGAGAATTTCTTGCTTAACACTAAACCTACCGACAGTTCTTGTATACCTATTCCTACCACGCTCGGTCAAATTGACCGGTAATTAAAGATTTTTCGATTTTGACATTTAACGTAGATAATGGTTGATTTATTACTGAATATAAACTAAAATAAAGAATTTTAATGAAATTTCGTTTAAATTTATTTTTATATAATTCCATTTATAAACTTAAGAAACTAAAACTTCATTTTCCCACACAAGAAGCCAACCTAAATATTATTCCTATCAAAAATGATATATGTAAAAGAATTAAAACTTTTATTCTTATTGAAAACCATTTATTTTATTCGGCTTCACTGCATTTAATACATATTATTTTATTATGAAATGTACATTTGCCGCACACATATTTTTCACACTTTGAACAGATTTTCGTAGTTTTATTATCTTTACAAAATTTGATTTGGCAAGTTTTTCGTCCGGAAGAATTTGAGTTTTTGGACAATGTTAGTGAAGTTTTTCCTTCTCGTGATTTTTCATGTGAAGCGCCAAGCTCTGAAGCTAATTGGAATAAAAATTCCCGCCTCGAAACAAAACCCAGGCATTTATTCCAGCTAGATCCAAAATGTTGAAAAAAACCTGAACTGGCCACCTACAACTTTGTGACTTCACACTGTATTTCCTTGCCGTCTGGTCCGCCACATCTACACCAAATTTTGTACCATTATAAAATCTAATTGTTTCTTGTATACTTTTGTAATTTTTTTCGATTTCTATTGATTTATGCAAGGAACTTAGGATAATAACTTTTTTTTTGGTTTACTTTTATACACTGTAAGAGTAATGTCATTTGATTTATACAATTTGCTTGTAAACCGAGTCATTTTATCTTTTCGTTCTTTAGCTAACTTTGGCAATTCTCTTTTATTTCCACGGATTGCCCCAACAATTGTGGTCTTTTTGGTAAGTAGCTTTTTGGCTAATGGTACACTCGTGAAAACATTATCTGTTGTTACGTTCCTTCCGCATCCTGTGAATGGTTCCATCAGCTTCAGAACCACGAACTTCCCCAGTGGAATTGAAGATTCTCTTCTTTCATCCTTTCCCAAATGAGGAAAACCATTTATTATATACTTGCTATTGACATCACATGCCAACCAGAATTTTATTCCAAATTTATCTGGCTTGTTTGGCATATATTGGATAAATCTGCACCTAGTGTTTGACGGAAATAACTGCTCATCAACTGTAATGCATGTACCAGGTTTATAGCAGTTTTGTGAATTCTCAATAAATCGATCCCATATTGCAGATATCAGTTTGAAATTTATCAGTTTGTAAACGCTGGCTTCTTTCGCTTCTCTTATCAAATCGTAAGAATCTTATTATTTCAGTAAAATCGTTTCTGCTCATTGTTTTTGCAAAAAAAGCGGGTCCCCAATCTTTATTCCACAAATATGAGACATCCAAAATGTTCACCTCATATGCGCCGCGGGCATATAGCACAGCAATAAATGCATTTAGTTTTGTTGCATTTAGCTTCCACTTTGTTCCCAACACTCTAAATGCTTCTTCTTCTGTACTTTTTATAATGTGTTGCATTATACGGTCATCTATGATAAGAAAAAATGCCGTCTTTAGTTTTCCTTTCATTATATGTCGTTTAGCATATCCTGTTGGACCTGACACATCCTTAAAAATATTATGCGCTGGTATCCTTCCAGGTTTGAGACTTCCGGCTATTTCTTCCCAAACAGTTCCATCGACCGCAGTTTCGATGCGTTGGTCTTCTATATCTGTCTCACTTTCGAATGTCGATAAAAATTTCGTTCTCTTCTGACCTGGACGCTTATTTATAATATTCCCCTCTTCGTTTTCGCTGTTTGTCTCCAATTCACTTTTTGTAAATAGCGCTTTATCTGTTTCCATGTATTGATCAGTTCCGAAAATTTCTTGTTCATCATACACTGAACACGCTTCTTCTATGTCCGTTATTTTTTCTAAGTACTTTGTAACTTTGAAACGCTTTGACATTTTGACGGAAAATATTCACCACAAAATATTACACTATTATATATTATACCCAAGTTTGGATGCTTTCTTTTATTTTTTTTCACACACGCGATCGTAACCAAATCACATAAAAACGCATTAGAACTGCTCTAGTTGAGATTGTACTTGATACTTAAAGTATTTTCTCCAGCGGTCAAATTGACCGGCAGCGTTAGGTAGTGCACAAGACAAATTTTTCTTGGAAATAGGGAAATACAATTTGAAGCCAGTACTGCAGAATATATTGTATGCATATTTTAAGAAAAGTCATATAGTTTGATAACCATATTATAACGTATAAATATGCGTACATTTGACTAAAGTTTGCTACCGGTCAAATTGACCGGTGCTGGTAGGTTTAGTGTTAAACATACCGGAATTGGTACACTTTCGATGGCCAATGCTGGACCCAACACCAACGGATCGCAATTTTTCATTACGACCGTGAAAACATCGTGGCTGGATAGTCGTCACGTTGTATTCGGAAATGTAGTCGAAGGTCTTGATGTTGTAAAGAAGATTGAATCGTTCGGCAGCCAATCGGGTAAAACTAGTAAGAAGATCACCGTCGCCGATTGCGGACAAATCTAAGTCGACAGAGAGAAGAGAAGGTGAAGGAGAGAAATAATGTTGCTTCTTGAAATCTATAAAACAAAAGTTCATAAGGAGAAGGGAGTTTAGTGCGATGGGGCTTTGATCGATATATCTTTTTTTAATTTTTAGATTTTACTTTCAATATTTGAAATTCGCTGGATTTTCCTTGCTGGGTTTATGACTAAACTGACAGTTCCTTAAACTTTGTTGAATTTCATAACCCTGCCCTGATAATATGCATTTAATAATCGAATAATATTCATTTTACACGCAAACCCTGTCGCACTGATGAATGAAAATAGTAAGACGTTTCTGAGAATTCCACAATTCAATTTTTATACACATACTTCAAGATGGCTTTTGCTGTTTGGGTAGCTTTAGATGTAGCAAAGAATTTCTGCAGGGGAATTTTTGCGCGTTATTTTTCTGAAGTCAGCAAGAACCATGTTTTAGGATTTTGTTATTTTAAACTAGAAGCATTTTTGTACTCTTTTTATATTAAAATTATCTTTGTAAACTTTGTAAACCGTGCAGGCTTAGATAATTAGTTATTTGGTCAAAACTCATTAGATTATTCTTCGCCTTTTACATTTCGCATTTACTGTAACTAATTAGTTGTAGCGATAATGATACCTTAGATCGCATTTTCAAGTTGATTTTTCTTTCCTAATTTGCATTTGATTGTAGGAAATTTCATAATTTGTGCGTTTAATTTAACGTGAATCCAGTAAAACATTCTAAGAACGAAGCACATTATCAGAACTCTTTCTGAAAACAATAACAAGCAAACGAAGAGATGTGAAATAAACTAATTGTATTATTATTTGATTTCAATATTTTAATTTTTTTTTTGGATTTTCTAGAGACAAGCTAGCTTATTAAGAATTTTCGTAATGAAAATAATATGATACTATTGGAATAATTGTATCCCGTGCATACTATATACATATAATACAAACGATAAGCGAAAGAGCTGCTGTCAAAAATTTAATAAACATTTTAAACCCGAAAGAAAAAAACTGATTGGAATATGTGAATCTTCGAACCTTCCCAATGCCATTGCAGTTACAATACATTCGAATTATCAATTTGAATTTGGACGAAAAAAAACATCAAAAAGTGTGAATCTGTAAAGAAGGTTTTACAGTGTTTGCATGTTGTAACAAATTTCCTTGATAATAACATTGTAATTCTGCATTGATTGAACATCAGATGAGAACAAGTAAGACTAGCTTATAGATGAGAATGAAACAACTGTAACGGAAAAAACATTTATGGAATAATAAAAAAAAAAAAAAAGTTTTGGGGATGATATTAACGGTAATGCGGAGAGAGCGCGAAGACTGTAAGATGAGTTTAGGTTAGGCTAGGTTAAGGTTAGGCCTAGGTTAGGCTAGGCGGTTGAAGGAAGTTGGAAAAGTTGCTATTACCCATCCGGGTTTCTTTAATGTGTAAATAAAAGGATTCATATTAAGTTTTTGCTAGGATTTTTGTGTATGTTAAGCCCAAAAGTTAAGGGATGACAATGCTAACTTTATTTTGAATATTAATTCGAATGATGTTATTAACTCTAGGGTCCAAATAAATAAATAATTTTTTGTATCAAAAGATAAGGATTTACTTTTGCCAATTGATATTCGGAGGACCATGTCCAGCTAAAATAAATTATTCTGAACTAAATTTCACAATAATAAAAATTATTCTTGCAAGGTTTTATAAAAGTGAAAATAAATTCTTGCAATTGAAGTGTAAAAGATTTTATAGCGCAAAAAAACGTTAAATGTGAAACAAAAGTCATCTCACAGCTATGGGATAAATAAAAAGCATTCCAAAAGTCAAATTATCTTAAGTATGGTATCCTTTCGGTCAAGGAAGGTTGAGCTCCGACTAAGCTCCTTTGAGTACCATTCGAACTCGTCGAAAACGCTCCGTGGGCCACTCATTCATCCCAGATTTCGAACCTAGAGCTGTCGAATGAAGTTCGGGTTGCCAGGTTCAATTTAATGCGTCACTGTGGTCTTTTTGTACTGGTTACACCTATCCTGGATGACCTTTAATACTGTACTTTCAAAAACCAAAAATCACATACACGGTAAATTAATGAAAATTATTTCATTATTATATTCCAAGAAACACTCCTATTTCATTCAAATAATTTAAAATACGAAAAAAAACTGTTTGGCTTTTGCTCCGTGTAAAAACAATTTCAGTGAACATAGACTTTTTTTATTTTAAGAATAGAATAGTGAATTAAAATTCAGATTGATAATTTTTGAATTTCAGTTCAGTCGAAAATGAGCATGATACACAACGCTTTATTTTTCAACCATCAACTCTTGTATAAGCCTATACACTCAAAAAAATTTTGGTTGAATTTTACCCTTATAATAGTAGGAAACTGGTTTCCTACTATTAAAGATGTAAATTTACAAAAGTGCGTAAAAAGAATATTTTTTTACGACCAAATGGTGTAATTTTACGCTAAATAGTAATGCAATTTTATGGCTTTGGCGCAAAGGTGAATAGCAAACTAGTAAATGTACACTCTTTTTGCTTCAATTTACAAAAAGCTGTGTATTATTCAGCTGATATGATGTAAAAGCAAAAAATGCACATCGAATGTGTAAAAAAATTTATGATTTGTTATTTTAAACGAAAAAATGAATATATTTCCTATTATCAAAGTATTAATTATAGACCCATTTTTTAGAGTGTAGGACCAGCAGTACATTGGCTGAGTCTCCTGATCTCCTTTGCATATCATTCGTAAAATATTGATTTTCATCTCTTAGGTAAAACTATCAAATAATAAAATTCAATTGCATCAATATTTGTTTTATTGCTACTACAATCACCCTCTTTTCAAATCATTCGAACCATATATTTTTCCCATCACAAATTTAATAATATTTAAGGAGTAAATACAAATCAAAATCGCCTCAATATTGACATCAAAACATAATCCTTTTCACACCATCCGTGTTCGATCTAATCTTGTCGACTATCACGGACCAACGGCTTATGAGTCCCCAGACCTCATCTCGTTGCCGTTAACAATAACAACTACAACAATTAGTTGCAGTTGGTTGGGTGGTATTAGTCAATTGATATGGTACTAATATAGTTTGTGACAAAAGATAATCATTAAAACGAATCACTGAAGAGGACGTGATTACTCAACTTTTCGAAATTCTTCAGAGCAGATATTTTACCAAATAACTTAGAATGCCTATGGCAGAAATTTTCGACAGTGTTCTTCTATTGACTGAGGTCAACTCAAACAATTTTTTAAAACAATCCCCTGGAAGTTTTAGGTGCATACTGTACCTTTCCACAAATCAAATATATCCATCCTACAAAAACCTTGGAGATTAAGTTCTCAAATCAAATTGCTGCTGCATTTATACACTGATGACATGAACTCTACACTATCCGGAGTCCATCGAATCGAAGGACCAGATTGGTGTTGTGCACGTAAAACAGAGTGTCACCCTTTAGCAGCTACTGGTTTAATCCAATCCGTCTGCAGTGCATTGTAACAATACCGTCGACGATGATAGACGGCTGTATCTCGATTTCGAGCGTAAACTGACACTTGGTCATGTCACATGATGTGTCCCCGACAGGAATAAACAAAAGAATCAATCCGTTTATTGGAGGCAAAAGAATTCTCGCTGATATTATTTCAACATATTGTCTGTCCGCCGGAGCCAGAGCTGCAGCAGTAGTCTTATTTCGTATTGGATTCGATACTGTGGATGCGGTATCTGATGTGTCCTTTACCATTTCACTTTCCCGTTCAATCCGATGCTTGTAGTTCTACAGTACGTATGCAGGCTTGGATAGATGATAATCTTCGACCACAATCTTAAGCGATTACAGTACGATTTTCGAATTTTGTCCTTTGGGGATTAAAATATTGTAATGAAGAGTGGTGATATTTCACGAGACATTGAATAGATTTAATGCCTGCGATTAAGATGAGTGATAAGGAATGCATATGGATATTTGGAATTTAATCGTTTCTAATATGTCGTGAATATGTTTGTGTGAAGGCTGTAAGATAATATGCGATGAATGCAACCTGAGCTGGTAACAGACTTATTCAGGTTTAATAAGAGCATATGATATTTTATAGAAAATGATTCCCGAGAGTGCTTCCTGCAAAAGTGACTATGATCGCGGTTTTTAAAATTAACTAAATAAAAACTAAAATAAAAAATAACTAAAACTAGCGTATAATCGCTTCGATTTCGTAAAAATAAGTCCTCAGAGCCTCCCTAAAGCCAGATAAATTAGCCCAATTAATTAAAAATATAAATTAAAGTTAACGTTGATTGAAAATGTTACTGCTGGTATTTAATTTGTTTGTCATTTATTTGTCATTTATTTATTACTTTATTTGTTGTCTGTTTATAACTAATTTTATTTATGCACTATTTACTAGTCTGGTTTTTAAAATAAAATTGGTTTATTTTTATTTTGTTTCGTAATTTTATGCATGTACTATTTTATTTTATTCTTTTTATACATGTACGCCTTGCTTGGTAAGTAAATAAATAAATAAAGAAATCAGCAGCATATTCTAGCGTTTTGATTAAATAACTACCGTTCACTATCTCGATCCACACAACATCACAGCGTTCTCAAACCCCAACTCGAATTATATGTAGTTACATTGTTTAAGTTATATTACGCCAACAATAGCCTCATATTATCCCAGCCAAACTAAATAGGAAACGACAAATAACCCGTGTGTTTTATTACTAAATATCTCATTCGATGCTAGTTTAGTCTACCTATTAGATACTGAATAGATCTCTTGATAGCTTCAAATGCCCCATCCTAACCAACTGGGTGGAATCATTTCATCAGCCTTCTGACTAGTGTAATATTTATCGAATAAACCATCAAACATCCTCTGAAATGTTTTCGTTTTTGATAATCCAAACCAGAGTATGATTGTACTATAGATGCAATTGGCCAATGAGAAATCTCAGCGCAGAAGATTGGTTATCTACCGTACGGGAACCAAACGTGCTGCAATTATCCAATTGACCAGCCTCACGTCCATTGATAACCTCATCCGCCTATAAGCTATTTGATTGATCTGGTCGCTTGCGTAAGTGGCTCGGAACCTTGTTTTCGGCAAAAGACGGACTCAAAGTTTTTGGCACAAAGCTTGGGTGCTGTTCAAGAATCATCAGCTCAATCATCATAGACGAGCTCCCGGAAATCCAATGATAGCCTGAATAGCTAATTGTGTCTATCGTCGCTGAATTTGACGATCGTCTAAGTGTCCATTTGAGTTCGCAATCACACATTTTCTGAGCCCTGATTCACATACTGAATTCTTTTCACTGCACTTAGCGTTAGCACCTAGGCTAGCCGGCAGCTATAATAACCGTTAAGGCGTGCCAGTCAATTTTCCAAGTTAACGATGTGCTTCCTCTCGTTCGACTTGAATGGCTCGAACAACGGCCCAGCTAATTTTTCCATGTTCGAATAGGGCTGGGACTAGATATGCTGTGCTGTGTTGTACTGCGCTGCTGTAACCCATGCCAAATCGTTCATCTTCATTGTCCATGCGATAGTCATCGTCACAGAAATGCACGACAGTAGTAGAGTAGCCATGATTGTTCAGGCTCTTTGCTAAATTGGTTTGCCAAAGAGCATTGTCATGTTTCACCGATCGTTTGGTGGACTGAAGTCTGAAAATGAGGACGCCCGGGCTCATGCGCAAACAATGCGTTGTCATCTTGTTAGTCGCGATGATGTTGCAAAATGTTCGAAAATTCTATTACACCCATTGCACCCTGTGACCGGCAATTACAGTTGTCGAAAGGAAGAGGTAGTGTTTATTTAGGGACATGATGTGGCCGATAACAATGGTTGGTGGTAGGTCAGGTCTATTATTGAGGTATCTGATGCGCTTGGCTGGTTGACAACATGTTGAGAAATATTTTGATAATATTGCGGGAAACACATAATCATATCGGTCATAATAAGACTGGAGCGATAGTTTTCGGCGGTGAAAGCGTTGAAAAGCGTCTCGTAATAATACTGACGATAACTTGATGCAACAAGCTTACCAATCAAATGTCACACGATTTCGTGAAAGTTGCTTCGTTTCAGAAGTGTTTTCAAGCAGCATGATTTTGGGAACTAAGCTATCAGAGTTCCGATGAGTACGCTTTGGATAAGCATTCTTGAACTAGACATTCATCAGCATAGAAATCGTATACCGCTCGAAATAAGAATGGTGAAAATCAGCGAAATGATCTATTTGATCATTCCTGGATTGGGTGTGTAAACATGATTCCATATTTTTTTGGATAAACAGACGTTTGTTTGTTGATAATACGAAATACAAATTAATCCAAAGTATTCTCTACCTAAAGCTATAACTTTCGTCCATTTTTCAAGCAATTTACGAATTATATCTCTAAGAAGTTTGGATTATTGGATGCGATTGAATTATTCAACCAACTTTCATTCACAATTGCATTCCGGAATAGTCCTAATTGAAGTGCACCAAATATGACTATAGGAGCGAAAAAATATTTAGGCTAAGACGATCATCCTGAAACCTTCCGAAGAGTGCAGAGAGATTATAATTTTCATGCACAGAAAGCCCGTAGTTCATGTACGTGCAAAACACAAAACAAAATGCAATTTTCACATAATCACTCAAACAAAGATATCTCGTTCTAAAAAACAGTCCTTGCAAATAAAGGGTAATATAATATTTCAAAGTCTGAGTAGAGCTTCAACCATAGAATTTTCCGGGGCGCCAGAAATGGGAAACTTAACTTTTATCGCAGGAACTATGTACCAAAAAAGCACTTAATTATTTTACAAAATAATAAAATTCAGAGTGCGACGAAATTATATACACTCTAAAAAGTGGGTCTAAAATTAATTCTATGATAATAGAAAATATATTCATTTTTCTGTTTAAAATAACGAATCACAATTTTTTTTTACACATTGGATGTGCATTTTTTGCTTTTACGCCAAATCAACTGAATAATAAATAGTATTTTGTAAACCTTAGCAAAAAGAGTGTAAATTTACTACTTCGCTGCTCACATTTACAAAAAGCTGTAAAATTGTATCATTTGCTCATGTAACATTGTGACTGCACGAGTCTGATATTTCGCGATCGTTGCTTACATTTGAATAGCAGCAGTTAAGTGCAAAGTGTAGTCTTTTCTTTTCGTATAATAAGTTAAGAAGTGTAGCTATAAGCAAATTAGAACTGTAGCTACAAGCTATTGTAATTAGGTGTAGCTATAAGTGTTATAAATTAATGTACATATGTGTATATATAAAATTAAAATAAATTATAAACTTAAAGTTTATGCAACAAGTTTTTATGTTCCACATTTAAAGTTACCTATTTACAGTCTTTTGATAATGATATTTAATTTTGGAGTAAAAGTGTATGTTATAGCACTTCCCTATCTTAAGTGTGTGGCTTTTGGATCATAAAACTTTTCCAATTGCAATTTTATTGAAATTGAAACATAACTAGAGGCTTGCTGAAATTCCTGCTTAAGTACTGTATACTTCCTAAAATTGTTCGAAATAGTTTTTGATGTCATTTGTTTGATAAAACAATCTGTAATAGTTTTTGTAAACAATTTTAAGGATAGTCACGAATAAATGGTGTAGTAAATATTATCCTAAAAGACTCGTAAAAAGTAGCCTTTGCTAAATAAATTTCATGCGTATTAGTTTAAAATTTACGTCTTTTTAGGGTAAAATTACACAATTTGCTCGTAAAAAAAATTACACATTTAAGACGTAAAATATTCTTTGTACGCACTTTTGTAAATTTACATCTATAATAGTAGGAAACCAGTTTCCTACTATTTTAAGGGTAAAATTCATCCAAAATTTTTTTGAGTGTGGATATATTTGTTTATTTAGGAAATTTATGAACTCTTACCTTCGTACAAGGAGCCTTAGAGTTTTAGAATCTGATAGACAAGGACAAATGATGTGCACAGTTGAGGACGTGTACATTTTGGACGCAAGCTATGTTAATGATATAGAGACCAAAGAAATGATCAGAGACCAAAGTTTAGATCAGTGATCTAGAGCTACAAAATTCATGATCTGAAAGAGATTGAAAACCGATGAAAGTAACTACATAAAGTTGTTTTTTTTTACGTTAGAGATGGAAGCACTAATGAATTCAGTTTTTTCAGTTGGGTTCGTATTCCTTTGTCCAGCTTGTTGGCTCTTAATTTCTTTTGCCATTGTCTTGATCCACAGGTCTTTTTGGATACTAACATTACGGAAGTACCACGGGGCTTCGGTGATAGATCTAAATATTCTTGATTGAGTCCCCCGTATGATGTTCACGGTTAATGAGCGAGCTGCTCCCTAGAACTGTGAACCAAAAGTCCAGATTGGCTTTAAGACAAACTTGTAGACGAGCACTTGATAGTCGAGAGAAAGTTTTATTAGATCTTCGAGTGACCTAGTAGATCGTGGGGTATGTGAAATTTGGCTCACTAGATAAGACCATCTACAAGCCCGCGAAGTTCAGAGTCGGAAGCCGCTTAAGCATCGCTTCAACCCAGACGAGCTATCTATCTCTTTCGCTCTTGCTTCAACCTCAACATTCTTTAAGATGTCATGGATTGTTGAATGCCCTTTCTGAAAGCTGTGCTGCCTGTCAGAAAGATCGCCAGCCGATCTCATTGCTGAAAGCAGCTGCGGCTCATGGAAAAGATTCCCACGCATGCATAGCGGACGGAACAGAAAAACGTGGTTTGGTGGACTACCAAGGTTACCTTTCCATTTGTCTTCAAGAACCAGTCAAACTTCTTTCTACTGCGAGGGATGAATCCAGCGCTTCACATGAATGATACAAATCAAATAATAGACTCGGTTGACGCTCCGCCACGATCTTAAGTGAATCAACTGGCACATCATCAGGCCTCAGAACCTTCCGGTTCTTCAGATCCCCAACCATAAGTGTGGGAACATCCGCCTAGTTGACATGATGGGATCATCAGTCCTATGTGCTCCATGGATATCGCATCCATGAAACTACTAAACCGCTTGCAGTCGAGTCTTCGGGTGACCAAATTGACCAATCTTCTTATGGATCTGAGTTGTCGTCTTCACAAAGAGCCTGCGATTTGGCACTTTTGCGCTTCGTGATGGTCTTGGTGAGCTTCTTCTTTGCCGCAAAGGGGCAACAAAAAACCTGACTCTCTGCACCCTAGGCCTACACACCAAAGCGATGCGTCCTAGTTTAGCGGTTTCTTCGTTCAACCAGTACGCCTGTTACCTTCTACGCAAGGGTTTATTATTATCATAGTTTGCCGATGCAAAAAAAAACCTTATTATCGCTCATTCACGCAGAAAAATAGGTCTAGAAACATTTTGCTCAAAAATGCTTATTTCTATACGTAAATATCAAGCGGATTTAAATGGGTTTCTATTTCAAGTTCAGTGGGTTTCAAGTGGTTTCAAGTGGGCTTTCACTGATTATATATATAATCCGATCGAGCTCAAATTCAAGAGATTTACAAGAAAATATATTTAACCCTTAGGCGACAGCGAGCGTTTTCATGAATTTATAGTTACCTCTAAATGTCGGTGGAAGTAAAATATTCAGAGAAAGGATATAAAGAAAATGTACATTGATTAGATTTCTAGCTTTGTTATGATGATGTTTTGGAAATTGTTTAACCCCATGCAGGTGTTACGCGCCTAAAAAAGGCAAAGAAAGTTTACAAAATTTCTTATTGCGAAAACTTCCCATAGAGCGATCAAATCGTAACGAAATTTACAGGACATGTTGAAAAGTACAACAAATTCGCTTGTATACGGCACGTAAACAGCAATCCTTCAAATGACTGACTCTCCTGAAAACTTCCTGCTTTTCGCAAAAAAACGTTAATCGTTGAGAATTTTCTGGCTATTCGACATTGTAAAACTGAATGTTTTGAAATTTCTCATCCCACAATAACGACAACCCTTTATTAAATTACTCATTTTTTAGGACTCAAAACTTGTATCCGCGGGAACTCAGGACCCGATTATCAGATCCAATTGAAATTTACAGGATATGTTGGTCTTTGAGTAGGACCGAATCCGATAAAAATTTAATGAACATTGCTGCAACACTGTGGCAGTGGTACCATTTCGGATAGCAACCCCAAAAATATTTCTATCCCTACAATTTCTGAGGTAGCATTAGAATGAAATCAAAATTCTCAGAGTGTGTTCGCCTTGATGTGAAGCATTTGTGGTCGACTTTTGACTGCAGTACTCAGAAAGTGTTGCAAGCACTAAGCATGGTCGTGGGTAAGGAGACGCTGCCATCAAATTTTCATATAAGAAGCGTCTTATAATGAAAGTGTTTAACGTTTCTAAATTTTAAAACTCATGCAAGTGGTAACTCTGGAATCTTTTCTGCCCTATGACTTTCATCGGTCATGAGATCAAAGTAGTAAATCACCTTTGATATAGGTTGATTATAATAAGGAGCACGTTTGATAGGACATGCATTCAAAATTTACCCAAAATTTTGGGATGAATTTTTGGATGGTTGTCCATCTCATCTATGTAAAACCCGACTTTTTGAAAACGTTGAACCCATTATGTAAAAGCTTTGTTCGATTAAGCTTGCTCACCCTACGCTTCTGCAAGCAAACAATGAGTGTGTAACGAATGCATATTGCTTGCATTCGTTACACCTGGCAACGATTTTATTTGACGAAAACGACATATTTTCGAAAATAAAAAAGATAATATTTGTACGCCCAATATAATTATTTATTTATCCCATTGAATGTGGTATCAAAAGATAAACAACTTATTTTTCATTCCAACACGAGAATGGTCTTGGAGGAAACATCTAACAATTGAAGTGACGAAGTAGTTGAGCTGCTGAATTCTATAATCTTTACATTGCTAAATCAAAATTCAACGAGAAACGGTACCCAAAAGTTATGGTTCGTTTTGCCAAAAGAGCAAAAGGAATAATTGAACGGATATAAAATATTCATTAAATAACTATCACCAAAAGTCTAGAAACTTTATAGCATTTGACTGGCAGTTAAAGAACATGCCTATAGCCACTAGAAAATTTCTTTGCCCCATTTTTTTCTTTCTTCATTAATCACTAACCTCGAAATTCCCCGAAATTTTTAAGCACCACGGTTGATAAGTTCTGTGAACAATATTTTGATTGTGTTGGCCTCATTCATGCCAAAACCATGAATAAATTTCAAAATATTCTCTTCAATTTTATTTTTGTTTGTTATTTGTCCAGTGCTAAAATTTTTAAGTTTCCTATCTTAAACCACTCTTTGAGAGCTTTTAATATTCGTCAGATAACCAGATCGCCTGTCACGGATATATTGAAATCACAATTCTCCAAAAATATTTTGAAAGTACTTTCCAGAATAAGTAGCCAGTACAACCAGAAATTTGGATATAGAATCAACAATTATGTTTGGGAAAACCTGACAATTGACTCTCAAGTCTCTTATATGCGTTCATATATTCCAAAGGGAAGGTCGTGTACCCGGAACAATTTTTTCGTGGGCGTCAATAGCTTCGACTTGTGTCAATAGAAAGCAAGCTTAAGTGTAGCAAGCATTTTTGCGATATCACCAATTATGATCATTCAAATGAGTAGAGTGTGATTTTCGAAATAAATTTCCGTTCAAATGCTATAAAATCCAGCTCAAGTACCTAAATATTTATCTTTGAAATAACTTTTAGCTTTTTCAGTTTAAAATTAAATCTTGCAACGGAATACTCTCTTGATGGTAGCTAGCTGAAAGTAGGTCTTTTCTATTACACACCGGTTTGCCCATTTTCAAGCCACCTACAACTCTTAAGTAACGAATTCAGCATCATTGGTATATTTGATAAATAAAATCACGTTTGTCTATCAGACTGAAGAGTTTGTTGAATATGCCAAAACTTCTCTCGTAACTAAAAAAGTGTGTTTCATGGCACATGCACAAATACATGATGACCAATTATGGCCATTCTCTCAACTTTTCGCCAGTGAAAAGTGCTCATGTAAATTTGCAGAGCGAATGATAGTGCTTCCTAAGCAGTTTTCAAGTATTCAAACACAATTGACGATTCCTATGTATGAGTGTAGGTATGACAATGAAGTGCTGTTAAAACAACATCAACTGCCTAGAAATGATATACCTTGCAATAAAAAGCTCTAGCAACGCAACACGGTGCGAATGAATCGTTCATAAAATCATTCACGAAAAATCACTTTCGACCACTTTCAGCGCACAATTGTTTGTTTCCTTTCAAAACCTGCGATGAGATCATCCGAGCTTGCGGCCGTATCGGTCTACATCAAAAACATTTTTTTCTATTTTCTATAGAAATTCAAACGGTCGTCAAGTACGTACACTCGTTTTCCAGAAAACAACGAAAAAACTACTTCAAATAAGGAAGTAACTTAGTTGATGCAGTGCAGAAGAGATCAGTCAAGAGTCATCTAACGTTACTCTACACCACACCACACCATCACCACATACGGTTATTGGGCAGTTCCCTTAAGATTGAGATAGTCCGCCACCTACAGTCCTTGTACACAGCTTCGCGGCTACCTACCGAGCTTGTTGATTGCTCACTTCATCACTTTCGAGTGGTTGTACATAAACTTGTACTTCATACCTTCTGTCCATTCAACCATCTCCGCATCAATTTTCCATTGAAGCTCGTTTGGATGCCTGAAGTTTCCACATCATTTTATTGGGCACGGTACAGTTCTGAGGGTATGCTTAGAGCCAAACGAGACAAGCGTTTTTGTGGAGAAAAAGATCACGATGAAAGTCATGCCAATACCCGCTAGGGACATCATTCCATTATCAAAAACTGTCTCCGTCGGCATGGACGCACCTGAAGAGCTTCGTCTTGCCAAATCCATAACAAGTGAGTATCGAGCAGGAACTTCTAACCTTTATTATTTACCAAAAACTTACAACTAATTTCTTGGCTCGTCTCATTAACCAAAACGCATGCCACCACTTAGCGACGGCATCACTTGCTGCCAACAAAAAACGCTAACCGCCATCACAGTCTGCGTTCGACCAAAATGTGGATCTACTTTATATATCGAGAATGTTGCTCTTAGTGCTGGACAAGTGCACCTCTACACGCACTATACATGTCGGATATGACCGGTCAAATATTTGCACTTAAACAATGAACATGTTTGTTGTATGTATATCGTATGTTTGCACTCAGCACACAACGTTTATACATTGAGTCCGCGTACTGCCATCCACCAGTAAACAACCGCCATGTCCACAAATGGACCTGGGGCTCAGATCTGCCCCCGAAATCTAGGAGCGGATCCAAAAGATATTGAAAACATCTTGAGGCTGGACCAGATAGAATTCATTTGAATGTATAACAGCAACGCAAAGCGTAGGCGAGATTTAAGTGATCACACTTGGACGACCGTTTCAACAGCCACTCGAGATTCTAGTCTGGTCCATGGCAATCGAGAGAAAATCGACCTGACAGTGGCGTTGTGTCGGAGCCAAAAGAGGCTCAGAAGCTGATCGCTCTTCACTTTTTACCTCAATCATTATTCATTAGAGGTATTCTCGGAAATCTATACACCATATTCGAGATCGCCACGAATAGGCCCACATCGAAACGGGCACAATAAAATGACTATTGACTTGAGAGATATTGAAATCTGCACCCACAATGGGCGGGTGTTTGTTAATTTATGCAAAGGTCGATTGCCGTTAATATTGGGTTTCTTCCATTTTGTCATTACTGTTTTTGTTTTTGTTGTTGTTTTCAGAATGAACAGGATTGCATCTGGATTTACGCAAATGGCAGTGTATAGATAAATAGTATAAGTATCATGTCAGACAGTAAGTCTCGGAATGATTTTTTGAAAATCAACGTTAATATCGGTGTGGCCTTGTTAGGCTTGAAAATACAGCAGATCATCCACTTCTCAATCGGTTTGCGTTGTCGTTTCAAGAGGAGAATGATATTCATAAATTAGGTATAAAAGGTGAGTTACTCGTATATTTGAAATTGTTCGAGCGTGTCTGAAATGTGGTTTGAATGCAAAAGCACTCGTGTCTATGTATACGTTAAGTACAATTGAATCGAATTTCCGTTTAACTGTTTTTATCACCTATTTAAAGATCTTAAATCCAAATTTGGCTTAGTGAAAAATGAATGATTCATGTTTTAGTCAACAAATCAGAGTGCTAAAAGAAAAGTAGATCTGCCACGTGAGTGCTTAAATTTATGTTACAGAGTATGTTATATAATGATCAGCACATAGTTTTTCAAAAATGTAAACATCCTGGGAGCAAGTTGTGCGACTTCTCTGTACTGAAAACTATTCCATCCCTTAAAATGCTTTGACATAGACAACACGTCTTATGTTAACATATGTTATGCTAACACATTTGAATGAGAACATAGTACCTTAGTCACTGACCTTAAGTGTTATCATGTTATGTTGTGACCATTCTAACATTTTAGTGAGAAATTTGCTAACCCTTACCACGGTTTAAAAGCCTGCTGGTCACCTCCGATGTCCAATCTGTCAGCGGAGATACTTGTTTTGAGCATTTCTGGGCCTGTAAGTAAAGGTTTGCTCAGATCATCTTGCAGGCAGCAAAGGCATATTCCTTGTTTTTGAGCAAAAATAGGCAAAACAGTAAACATCCCCACATTGTATTTTTGAGGCAGCAGAACTCAGTTGTGTCAAAGATGCAAAAAACTTAAAAGCTAAATGAGATTGAGGTGAGAAGTGGGACTCTGGTTTCCAGTCTTCTTAAGATAAGCCCGAACTTTTTAGCGGTGACCGTGAAATACCGGAATAATGGTGGGCTGAAACGGACAATTGCCGTTTCGGGTTATCTTCCTCTTGTCTCCATACTGCTGTCGCCAAGATAGAAACTTAAGGATCTGGTTCAGTATCCTGAATCGGAGAAACTGGAACTTCTGGAGGCTTGCTCCCAGCACACCAGTTGCGGTAGTAATAAATGCAACACTCGAGGAGACAGACCATTTGATTTTATAACTTTTATAGCTTTGCTCATTTATAACTTATTCCAGTGACTCTAAATACTGTGAATCCTCCTACCTTTGTTGCCTTTCATAGAAATGCAGTTATTGATATATCACTATGTTCACCTGTGATAATTGCATAAATAACTAAGTGGCAATAACTAATTAACTACGGATCCAAATCTCTGATGGAGAGAAGGGACCCAAGAAACTCTCATTGGGTCAAGTTCAACCGACCTCTTGCAGAGAAAGCGTGTCTTAGTGGTAGGATTAAGCCTCCTAAGTCAACAGAATTCTGATTGGGTCGTCTAAATAGAGCAATATTAGGCTAAGCCTGCTACTAAGCATCAACAATAGCATATGCTTAGTTTAACTGGGAACTACAGAATCTTTGGAAAGATGCAAGCTTGTCAGAGCAACTCAGTTGATGACTGGTTTGCCTACACAATTTTTCAAAGAATTTGGTGAATACCTTCAAGAGGGAATCGTTTTGAAAGGGACTGAAAGATGCCAGATAAATCTCTAGACTGTGATAAATCCTGGAAAAATACCAATTAACAAAATTTGATTCTCCAAAATGCCTAGATGGTGTGTTTAGGTGAATGGTGAAGTCCAAAAACGAGTCTCTATACACTTTATATAAAAATCAACTTACACACTGCCAACTTGAGACTCATTTTCTGGGTGCTCTGGTGACTGAAACGCAGAAGGCTTTTGTGCCTCTTCGAAATAGTGTGAAATGCAGGTATACCGCTAGATCTGTGGTTACCAGCGAAAAAGTCAGCGATTTAGATATGTTCTTTGAACACCTATATCTGAGCGTCGCTGTCATCTATCCATCTATGCTAGAGTAGGGAATTGTCCACCTGAACTAAAGAAATATTTTGGCCGTACCTAGCTCTGGGATACGTTTCTTTACCTTGGCGACAAGTTAGGGTTGGCTTGATATCAAAGACTGGCAGATATAACTATCATATCAAAAGTACTTTAGATCAAACTAACATCGCTTATGCTTCAATCTCTGAAGGGACTTATTGAAAAGTCGCTAAAATCTAATTGCTTAGATGGGGAGCAACGAGGAAAATTGTGCGAGCTGGCCCATCATTCTCTGGTACTCAGAGTTGCGGGAGCGACTTGTAATGACGAGTATTCGATGCGAGTATTTGTGGACATTGAAAGGGCTTTCCACTACACTTTTTTAAAGTAGCTATGTGAAGCTGCGAATGCTCATGGCGTGAGCGACGTCCTACCTAAGTAGACACATTTCATGTTGACACATAGATTGTTGCTATCGGGAGCAAGAGCCGACTGCTACGTGAGTGTGGAGCCGACAAATGGACGTCCTCAAAGGGGTGTCCTATCACTACTCCTGTTGAGTATGCTAATCGACTCCTTGCTATATGATCTGCATCAAAAACGGCTGCACTCGGAAGTCTATGCTAATGATGTGACCACAAGAGCAATTAGTAAGGATCTGAATGTGGTATGTAGAAAAAAACAACGCGCATTGGATTAATTTACAGTTTGTGTGTTCAAGGCACGTGAAACCCGGCAATTGACTGTGAGCCTAGGTATATGTGGTAGGTATCATGAGTACTACTTTTGGAGCGGATCTTGGTGCGCTCCTCAATATTTGTTCACTTGACTTCCATATTCAAAATATGGCGATGAGCTCTGACAACCGGCTAATTAAACTTAACCTATTGTGAGGTGTAGTTCTTCACTATTTTGATTCACTATTGTGAGGTGTAGTTCTTCTTTGTTTGGTTCTGGCAATGCCTTCGGACGCTCGAATGCTCTTATCAGTTTCAGGAGAAGATACGAAGTATTCTTTTTGAGCAGTGGATACTCTGAGATCTTCTTGACGTACAACTTGATAACAGATGTTAGATCTGGAGCCGGCGTCTACCTGCATTCATCGAATGACATGTGGGGTTTTTATTCTAAGAAAGTATGTTCCGATTTTTCAGACAGAAATATTCACTATCTTGACAGCTGCTTGTTGAGCAATTGATGAGAAGTCAAGGGGGAAATTTATGCTATCTGCAGTAACAGCCAACCGAACTGGCGTTACGTAGTCCCCTGACTTACTTCGAAAATTGCATAGGAATGCTGACCACAGGTGAGCTCTGTTCCTAGGTTTAATAAGGTACATCTGCTTTAAGTCCGGGTTCGTTGCGGCTTAGCTGATGCTAAGGACTTAGCCATAGGACAACAGGAATCCTCCACAACTAAAGTAGGAAGATTTATGGTTGCCATGAGAGAACCACCTAAGAGGACATATGCACCGAAAATGTGTTGCATTGGATGACGTATGTCCATCCTGCTTAGAAGAGATGGTATGTCAAACAATTCCTTGCCCGACGTTCGTGCTTTGGCTGAGATGCTGCAAGCCTGTAGAGAATTGCTTCTTCTTCCCTGACTTCACAAATAGATCCGGAAAACTCTGGTACGTACATTGGGTAAGCTTGACATGGGTGCTGAGATACCCCAGGCGCCTCTTCCCGAACCCACACACTCACTAACACCATGATCCGTACATTCACAAGCATGTTAGGTCGACCCAAAGCATATCCTTAAATGAACCTAGCACGCTACTAACATCGCAAAATAAGATGCTGTTATATAATGAGCCATGCTCAAGACACAGGAACGCTATACTCGACGACACAATATATTCCGACGGCCAGGTATAATTTGACATAATCTCTCCTCCAAAGTCTAACGAATGTAACCGTAACCTTACCTTCGCTTCTGGTCGTATCACTTCATTTTCAAATTTACTTTACTCCTTTTTACATATTCGCTCCTAGTGTTGCACCAAAAATGGATTATTTGGGAGTTTTACTGTGCTTTAGCCTTTAATTTGTAAGTTATTATAGATTAAGAAAATAATATAAATTAAAATAAAGAAAAAGTGAACATTTGCTATAGTCTAAGATCTGAAGCTAAAAGATCTATGAAACTGTAAGTATACACTGTAAGTATATTAGGTAAAAGACAAATTTATTATTTCATTTCAGCACAGTAAAATATTTGTTTGTTTTTGCTTTCAGTAACCTTTTATTTTGGTGACTGCCCTAGCTGAGATTAATGCAGCTCTTTGGGCTTAAATTTTAAAGCCCTCATTACCATTTTTGTTTCACTTTTATAATTTTTTATAAGATAAACCACTTTTCACGCTCCATAGTATTGTCTTATTTTAAGCCTTTTACATTACGGCACCTGGCAACTGACTGTGAGCCTAGGCATTTGTGGTAGATATCATGAGTACTACTCTTGGATCGGCTCTTTGTGCGCTCTTGGTGAGAGTGTCAGTATCCTATTATTATCACGATGGCATCCACGTGGCCCAGAGTGGTTGAACTCTTCTGGCTAACCAGCTGACGTCATAGCAATAGGACGAACTCCTCCCTGTGTATATTTTCTTTTTGGGTTCTTTGCTTCCCCAACTACGTATACTTGTCGGATATCCTGAATCCGTTCGACGCAAGCTAACCGGTCTTCTAGTGTACCAGCTTCTTCCTTTCCTGAGTTCCGTAAGTAAGATTTTCAGTGCTCCAACTACTAACGTCTTTGGGCATTAGTTTTTTCAGGATTGATATCACGGCAGGATTTGAGGGTCATTCTAGTCATCTTGTAACCCAATTCCGTCTTCGTAATGTAACTCCGGTAGAAGCCGTGAAGTACCACTGGAAGGTGCATTTCGGTTTCCTGTGTTTTATTTTTTTTTACGATTTCAGTTAAGGCCATAATTCTTGCTCAACACATATTATAGATTTTTCAAAAGGAAACTTGATATCTGTTTCAAATTTATCGTTAAATGCATCACATACGCTGCAATCTCAAGATAGAACATTTCTTGGGATCTTAATACACATTTGCAGCGAAAATATGTGATAATTAATGCGCAAAAGTGAGACACCTGATGGGCCCTATGAAATTGTCAGTCCGTCGGGATAGGTCATTTGAATTACCAGCCCTCTAAAGAGGAGCTAAATCAAACTGGAAAAGAGGAGCTAAATCAAAATGGAAAGACCCTAAGTGCTCCATGTCAAAATAAGATAACACTTTAGTGTAGACGATCACGAAAAGACAATAAAATCCCGCAAGATACTATTTAACTATCAAACCTCAAACAGAGAACAACCAAGTCTATCTGCGACAGTTTTACAATGAACCCAGATTGGATCTGCAGCTACTCTGCTTCAAACGTTTGCTGAAAACTTAGCAGGGCGAATTTTAATTATTTGCATCCAACAAAGGTAAAATTGGTCCTTAAGTAGCACCTCTTGACAAAGATGTTTCGAAAAAGCCGAGGTGAAAAAACAAATGTCTGGCGATAAACAGCCTGAAAAATTAAGAAAGAGAATGTCCGAATAATACTGCTTAGAAAATAAAAACCAAAAATGATACGATTTAAAAAAAAAACTTGCGAGTATTTTAAAATGAATGCGATTTTTCAAAAAGTTCACACAATATTTAAAGCTACATTTTGAATCAAAGGCTGTGTTAGTTCATTTTTCAAAAATAAAAATAAAAATGGGTGCTATTATTACATCTGTTTTTACATCCGTTATTCTTCAAAATGATTTTGCGCGTCAAATCGTCCCAAGTTTCATTCCAGAGCAAGCATTTAATTTTTTTATAACTGATCGAATTTACTTTTGGAAAGCTATCAGCCAGTGGCGGTTCGTGTCTTTAAAACTCGGGGAAGCAGATATATTTTGTCATATTTTTCCAGGATAAACAAATATACAGCAAATATACAGCAAAACAGCAAATATATTAAAAGTTGCATTCGATTTCCAATTATTTGATTCAGTGACTTTTCTACTCACTATGATCACCATCAATCTCATTAATGTTTGAATGGTGCAAGATTACAAATTACAGTGCAAGATATTTCAAATTAGAACCATTTTTTTTTATATAAAAACTAAAATTAGTGGTCCTGGACACCACGAATCTGTAAAGTATCTTATTTTCTTCAAATAGTCTAAAAGAAAATTACACCGAAGTAGATTTTCTATGGTGAAATTCAATGCCCAAGACAAAATGCATTGAACCTTTGTCATACAACGTGAAAATAATCTCCCCCTATACAAGGTGGGGTTAGTTTTACCCCATAAGACATTATATATATTCTGTGTAAACACATATTAAATACATAGAGCGTACTCAAATATTTATTTTATTCTATGTATTAACAAGCTAATAATAAAAGGCAAAAATATGCAGTAGAGTCCGCTTATAACGACGGCCAAGGGACCGCACGTTTACCGTCGTATTAACCGGACGACGTTATAAGCGATTTTCGGAATGTACCTATACATCTTACTCATATTACTACTTGGTTACATAGCAAAGCACATATTAAAGTAAATACAAACGATACACAAGATTTTATCATAAGAAAAACTAATTTATTGGCTGTTTTACAAATTGTGAGACACATGTTAAAGTTTTGTAAGCTTCCAGATATAAATTACATAGCAGCTGAAAAAGAGTGTATTTTAGTCTGTTTCTGATTGGCTTCTGCCTTATAATAAGAATTAGGTATTAAGTTAATAAGGCGAGACTTTGTTAATTTTGTTTCGTCATCTTCATAAGTAGAATGTATGAAGAAATTAACAGTGTCAGCAGCTTTGAGAGTTTCTTCGATGCTATGATTCGATCACCCCTTCAGTCTCATTATCGTCGCCATTTTCGTCTTCTTCGACTGCTTCACGTCCTTTGGTGATAATATTTTGCACGATAAGTTGTTTTAACTGTGCCATTCGTGTTCGCCGCAACCATGACCGTTATCCTTTCCTTAGATAGTTTTCCACCAGCACGCATTTTGCTTTTAAGTTTTAAAATGTTGTCTGGTGTTAGTTAGTCTATAAAACAATCCAGTTTTATCGGCGTTCAAGCTTCGGTTGTTTGTGAAACTTGCAGGCAAATTGGGTCAAACGGTACAAAGCCAATCACTAACATAATTTAGACTCGCCGACATTGATTCTCCACTTACCTTGCCGGTCACCAATATTTTGTCTAATTTTGAAGCGATTGATCCAACTTGGTGAACGAGATTCGGTACATTGAATCGCGAAGCAAATAATTGGGCGTTATGCTGTAAAATAGAGTATTCCCCGGTTTCGTTGCACTTTAAACCACTGAAGCAATGTTTGATCCACTTGATCCTGTATGGACGCCCGAATTCGCTTGGGAATCAAAACGTTATTATTACTTACTCTTTAATCTTACTCTTCAATCTTTCATTTTCTATTCTTTATTGTTGATATGGTAGAGGGAGAAACACCAAACTCCTTTGCAATAGTCACATTTGATTCACCTGCTTCTAAACATTGAATTATCGCACTCTTTTCTTCAATTGTAAAACCTTTCCGTGTTTTAGGCGTTGACATTTTTACGCATACAAATAAGACAAGGAACGGCATCTGTGTTGGTGGCTCGGAATTGCGGGGAAACAATGAACAAACGATCAACTGAGACACGACTGCTTGACTTTACGGAATGACAACAAAATTTCGTCATTATAACCGGACAATTAAGAGCTAAATTCCGCTAAATTACGTCGCTATAAACGGTTTGTTATTATAACCGGAGTCGTAATAAGCGAACGTTTTGTAATACTATTGTATGAGAAACCAACCAAACCGATTCAACTAAGTTTTATAACTGTAAATAACTGTTTTGAATTTCAATATGTATTGCTAAGTTAATTTTCTTGTGTCGGGAATATTTAGCAAGGGTTCTTTTGCGTACAACGACGAGCCGCCCCTGTTATCAACATTTCTAAGCTAGCCTTAAAATCAGTTCCATCTATAAATAAGAACAATATCACACTCTATTTTCATGTCTGTTGGCTCCTTGACTTCCTCGCAACCAAAAACCTTAAATGCTCCCCTTTAATATTGCAACATTAATTCATTAAGCCTTAAATGAAATGCAACAAAAGTTCAATAGTCTCACTCTCCAATTCTCCAGCCTACAACGTGTAAAATGATATTAGCATAGGGTTCCTTAATCCTTATGGAAGGATTAAATAAATGAAACATAAATGAATAAAAACAACCGATTTAATTCAACCACATCGAATATAAACGAAAGGATGTCAGAAACGATTCCACTGTTAAGTATCCGCACTGAACCGATCTATATGTATTACGAAAGCGTAGATATACTCAATGCCACCGGAAACATAGCATCTGTGTTGTGAGAGTGCAAAATTCTCATCCTTTCGTATCCTTTCCCGTTGACTTAATCCTCAGCAGCACTATATTCATATAAACACTTTCTGCGCTTTCTGCAACCAAAGAAGTCTTATCGGATTATCTCAAACTTGGGCAAGAGTTGTTACATTCGGCAACGCTATACAGCCATATTTGCCTAGTCGAAGGATCCCGAGGAAGATGTTTTCTTCCGATACTCCTTCTTAAATGCTACATGTCGGATTATTGTAGGTTCAGATGGGCGAGCCATGCTAATGGATACCACTTGGATGCGCATGATCTCCACAGCTTGGCTACCTATACTTTCCCAACGCCTGCCTGAATGCCATACGAGCGCAGTCTCTCGGTATGTCGCTCGTAACTACTAACTATTGCTCTCTTACACAGGCGCATCCTTATCCTATTAGGGTAGTAGTGCCATTTGCAAAGTTACCACATTATATGGCATCAGATACGTAGGTACATTTATTAGATACTCTTCCATTGTCTGACACCACAGAACCAACCCTTCTGTCACCGTCCCCCTACCATTCACAACTCTTGAAAAAGGACTCGTCCGGACTGCGGAAGTATATAAGGCAACTTGATTTTTATCAGGTGGATTTTTTCTGACATCGAATCAGACATATTTTTCTTCATTTCTATTTTTGGTCTAATAAAAAAGTTTCCTTTCTCGGCAGCTCTTCGGTGTCTTTCTTGGCTGCTCCGCGTTATCGCTAAGAATACGTCTTGTCTTTTCATATTGAGCACTAAGTAAAAAAGAGCAATGAGAAATCCAAAGTTTTATGTATTCAAATCGTGAATGCACTCAGCGAAATCTCCCCAAGCAACATTCAATTCAATTCAATTCAATTCAATTCAATTTATTCAACCAAAAAAATATATAATTTGTATACAGTACAATTATTTTTGTTTTTAGAGATGTGATTGTGGAACAATCTTACCAACTATGACATGTCTGCTATTTTGTAAAAAGACATTAATTTTACTTTAAAAATAGTTATGTTAAGGGAAAACTGGGAGTAAAAACCCTTATGTTGACTAGCTTACAATCTACTTAATACTACTTAAAATAGGTAAAAAATACTAGTTACTGTTAGAATAGACCAATATTAGGCAAAATATTTTTGTACAAATTTGATAATTGATGAGATATATGCTAAGATGTTGCAATATTTTGTAATAGCTCGAGTGGGTGGATTCCTGACGAGGTACATGAAAGTGCATATTTACGGTTTACTGAGATTATTTTGTTGGATATCATTTGGACACCAGTAATGTAGTGAAGTCTAGTAGTGGAGTAAAAGAACGGGAGATTTAGAGCTAATTTTAATATCTTATTTTGTTTGATTTGCAATCGAGAAATATGAGACTTAGCACACTTGCCCCAAACGGGACACCCGTACAACATCATAGGCTGGAATATAGTTTTGTATATTAAAAGCTTGTTGTCGGTGGAGAGAACAGATTTACGACTTATCAGGGGATAAAGCATTTTTATGTATAAGTCACACTTTGCCAGGGTAGCATCAACATTATACTTGAAAATAAGTTTTTTATCCAGAGTTATCCCCAAATATTTTATACTTGTTTCATTCCAAGTAATTTGTTGGCCGTTTAGATTGAGCGGCGATGTAGGTAGATTACTGGGCTTTTTCTTTCTAGTGAAGAATAACGCTTCTGTTTTCGCAGAGTTTAGCTTAATTTTCCAGCGATGGAAATAGTTAAAAATAGTGGTGTATCCGTTTTCAAGGTTTGTTTTTATTACAATTGGGTCGCAATGGTTGGTTGTTATTGCAGTATCATCCGCAAAGAGGTAAAGCTGACAATTTGCAGGTGTCGGTATGTCGCTCGTAAATATGTTGTAAAGAATGGGGCTGAGTATTGAGCCTTGAGGTACTCCCGCAGTAATGAGACACCTTTTCGAGGTCGCTTCGCCGATACTTACTACAAAATACCTGTGGTCGAGGTAATCCTGGATAATATCGCAGATGTAAATGGGAAAATTAAGTTTTATCATTTTGTAAATCAAACCGCGATGCCATACAGAATCGAACGCTTTTTCCACATCTAGAGTGAGGAACCCGATTGACACCCGGCGGTTTAGGTTTTCTTGGATATTGTTTTTGACTCTGTGTACTTGGTGCGTGGATGTGAACGTTTTTCTAAAGCCAAATTGTTCAGGCGGAAGAATATTGTGGTCATTTACAAACTGATCTATTTGGTTCTTAAGAACCTGCTCGAAAACTTTGCCCATACAACTCAAAAGGCTTATTGGCCTATAGCTACTTAGCATCGATTTGTTCTTATTTGGCTTCGGTATGCAAATTATCTTCGCTGTTTTCCATTCGTTTGGAAAGTATCTTGTTTTTAAACACCCATTGATGATTTTCGTAAGATATATCACTCCCTTTTTTCCTAGATTTTTAAGGACAATATTTGGGATGTCGTCGATACCTGTAGACTTATTTTTCTTCACATGTTTGATGATTTTTAGAACGCTTTGAGTGCTAACGTATGGTGGGTCTGCTTGTTGATGCCTTGCATGTAATAGGGTATCGTTTACTGTGTTAATTGTTTCCTGATTGCTAAGGTTTTCAGTAAGAGTGTGTTGCGATTCGAAATAATTTGCAAAGGCTTCCGCTTTCTCTTCATTAGCGGTAAGCAGTGAGCTATCTGTTTCTATAGCAGGGATGAAGTTATTTCTATTTTTCATGGATTTGGTTAATCTCCAGAATGCCGGCGAGCCCTTACCACAGGTTCTCAACCTATTGCACCACTTTTCGTTTTGTAGAATAGCAATTTCTCTACTAACTTTCCGGCAAAGTCGGTTATACTGCTGTTTAAACACTAAGAGGCGGTTTCGTTGCCAAATCCTTCGGAACTTATTTCGCTCCGTTATTAGGTGCAGAATACGCGAACTTAGCTTTGGCTTCGGAGGTCCGTTAAGGTGGGATGTCTGCGGGATAGCTTTCTGTTTTGCTAAACTTATTATTTGGTACAAGTTACTAAGGTGATATTTAATTTTGACTACGGTATCGAAATAGCTAGGAGTTAATTCATTTAGATTTATTTTGCTTGCCATTTCATTTTTAAAGCAGCTCCAGTTAGCTCTACGATAATCGAAACGTTTTTTGGGGGGGCTCGGTACGTAGTCACCACAAACATTAAAAGTAATGGGCAGATGATCCGAAGTAAGAGATATATTTGTCATCGGTCTTGAAATATATTGTGCACAATTAGTTATGAGAAAGTCGAGAAAAGATGGTCTACCTCTTTGTGTTCTGGGAAAAAACGTTGGAGATGAGGTTGAAACAATTTCAAATGGGCTAGTTAGTAACACATCATGCAGAATTTTACCCCATTGGTTATTACGATGGCAGTTCCAAGTGGTGTGCCGACTGTTTAGGTCGCCCGCGATGATGACTAAATCTGAAATGCGTGAAATTATTTGTAAATCTCTACGAAAATATCTCTCTTTGTCTTGACTGCAGCTCCCTCCAGGAAAATAGGTGCCTACTAAAGTTACTTTAAAACTTTCAAAATAAACATCAATTGCAATGGATTCAAAAATATTTGTCTTTGGGCAAGGCTTGAATTTATGGGGTACAGTCTTGTGTACTAAAATGGCAACACCACCACCACGGGTGTCCCCAGGTCTATCACGGCGATAAATATGGTACTCTGTTTCAGAAAATTTAATTTGCGGTTTTAGCCATGTCTCCGTGATTATTGCAACATCGATGCATTGTTCTTTTAAATGGGCGAAAAGCTCTAATCGTTTATTGGAAACACTCTGCGCATTCCACAATAAAACTCTTAAAAATCTATTTGTTGTTGTCATACAAATACTTAACAGCTAATTCAGTGATAATTTGAAATTGTTGGTCCCTACTGGAACATTCTCTTAATTTGGAAAGCATCTCGCTCGTGATGTTAATAATTTCCGACACCGAAAAAAGCTCATTTGCTTTCTGCGTTGCGCGATATCCACTGGTGTGTGTAGGCTGAATTGGCCAAGTTGGGACTTGTAGCACTGGTTTATGTGACACGAGTGAAGGAAAACTTCTGTCAGTGAATAATGGAGCATTGTTTTTGGTGTCACTGTTGACTCTGTCGTTGCGAGAGTATGACGTTTGACGTGGTCGCGAGTTTCGCATACGAATTTTTTCTTTGAGTGCGATGTAGTTTAATTTTGCTGGGCACTGGGGAAATCCCGTTGAATGGTCACCGAGGCAGTTTGCACATTTGCGTTTAGCGTTATTGTTTTCGCGAATTGGACATTCTGCAGTTTTGTGGCCTTGTGCACACAAACTGCATTTGGTGTTGAGGTGACAGTGGCTCGCTCCGTGTCCCAAAGTTTGACAATTGAAACAGCGGACAGGTCCATTATATTTTTTCCTGTAGTAGTTAAAATGAACCACTGTATTAAATAGATACCTAACTTTCTGCTTAATTTCGGAAAGCTTTATAGAACCACGATTTAGGTAGAGTATATACGAAGCCTGATCTTCGTATCGTTGCTCCCTGATCCGAATTTGCTTTATGTCAGTGCATTCTATATCATACCGTTGTAATTCTGCTTTGAGTTCCTGTATTGGCACTGAGTGTAAACCACTAAGAACAATTTTGAAGCACTTTCGTGATGATGAGTCATGACCGAAAAATTTCTTTTTCTCGTCAACTAACCGGTCATAGAGTTTTTTATAATCACTCTCAGATAGGGAATGTACTTTAGTTCCAATACTAGTGTATTTAAGATTAAAGTTTTTTATTTGCAAGGTGCTAAGAATCCGGTTTATTTCTTCTCTTTTTATGCCTATGATTGTGAGTGGTGGCATTCGCACTTCGACAGGAACTACATGATCTTCTTCCACGAGCTGGCTAAGTGGAGCAAAATAATTCTTTCTGACACTAGACATGGCTAGAGGGTTACGAATCTCATATTTGTAGTGTTTTGCCGGCAGGCACGAATCACAATCACCCGTGGATGAATTAGGATTTTGGCGTTTGCTCACTTTGATGTATTTAGGTAGTACTAGCACTTATCAAGAGAACACTGGTCAGGTTTGATTTTGAATTGAATGAACACACTATCGATAGAAAAGTTCACTCCAATACGCACTCGAAGAAAGTTCGATCGCGACTCCCCCAAGCAACATTCGAATCGACATTATGTTGTTCTTCCGTTTTTATTCATCGCGATGGAATACGCCATTGCTACATCAAAATCTCCGGATGGATAATACGTATATAATGCTGATAACGTTATGCAGCAGTGTAATCCGCAATGCTTGGAAAAATCATTGTTGCTGGGTTTTTTTTCTCAATTCGTTCGGTGCTGTTTTCAAGGAAATAAATAGAAGAATGAATTGTTGGATTGAAGTGGAAATTTGTAATCATGGGATTTTCATATAGACGGATGAATGGAATCAGCTTGGTGGGAGCTTTTTTTTTTTCGAGAAACGTAGATCTTTTAAGTAACGTTCGGGGATTTCGTGGTAAATTTCGACGATTTTCTCTGAATTTTTTTGAAAACGGAAAGGATGCTAGTAGGAGTAAGGCAAAGCTTTGATCAATGGTTTTTATGTAAATGAGTTAAAGATTTAAGGATAAGCCTTTTTGCGTGAAGCTAGCAGTGAATTAATGCTCTGAAAACTGGATAGATGATAAAACTATTGTTCATACTAGATAAAACTATTGCTCATACAACTTTAACTAGTTATATTACACTCTTATCTCACATTTTTGTAATGTATCCACTATTTTCTATTTGTCGCCATCACATCACAACTTCTACTGCCAAAAATTTATTGAAGATGAGGCCTATCTGTTGCTGTCTTCATATCTATGAATACCGGGAATAGACCACCCACCGCTACGAAATTTTCAACATGCTACATTGAAAATTGAAAAGTGTTTTTACACCGAATGTGTGGTGCCTGGTGCGTCAAATCTTTCAAGTTCTAGACATGCTTTTCAGTGACGACATATTTTTGTGTCGATATTTTGGTTGACGTTCAACATATTACCACCAACGTTGCCGGAATAATATGCTTGACCTAAATGAAATGAAAATAAAACGAATTCATTCTGAAAATAAAACGAATTCATTTAGAAGGAAAACAAAAGTAACGGTGAAAATTTGTGTGAAAAGAGTGCAGACGTGAGCGAAATTTGTGTAGAAAACTTTGAAGCTAACACGTTTTTTAGGAAGTGTCCGTTGTTTCATATTTGCTATGATTATGATCATTTAAATTTTTTTTTCATATTTATTTATTCAACATGTTCTAAGGCAATTCACAATGGTGTTATTAATGAGTCCAATCACCACCATCTCTGAGATATACTATCCAGCAAATTTTTGGCGTACTCGAGAGGAAGTGACCTCCAAATGCGTTGAATTTCTCGGGAGAGCTGCTGCAACTGCGAAGACGTTTTGCTCGAAGCTTCTGCTTGATGCAGCCTTAGACATTTTCGATAGGATTGGCATCAGGCGATTCCTAGATCCATTCTTCGCCATTTGTGATGAATTGACGTTTTGCAGTCGGTGTATGTGTGTGTGTGGGTTGGGGGAGAGGGGTATTGGCACCTCTAAGCACTCAGGCCAAAGGACCCATTGTACTCATTTTCCCCTGCCTACCATAGTTTCCCAGACTTCTTGATAAAGTCTAGGATCACTGATAGGGGAAAAGAGGCTATCTTCTGCATGCGTGCAACATCCCAGCCAAAGCATTGATATGTGCGACGCCCAAACGCTGGGCATTCACAGATCAAATGCTCCGCCGAGTCAACCTCTTCTAGGCAGGATGAACATAGGTCATCCTGTACAATACCTATTCGGTACATATGTCCTCCTAGGCAGTTGTGTTCAGTCAGATTGCCTATCATGGCCCTGCAAACTTTCCTGCTCTTATTGAGCAAGAATCCTGCAGTCACATGGTTGGGTTCTGAAAGGAAGACCTTCGTGTGCCTGGCCACACCAGCAGTTGTCCATCTATCTTTGTGAGCATCATCTACCCACTTTCGAATAATGGCACGTGCAGATGCGGTCGGCACACCCAAGGCGGGTTCAGGGCCCCGTAGTGGAAGTCCCGAACCTTGCTTCGCAATAACGTCAGTAATTTCATTTCCCTCAACACCACAGTGCCCCGGTACCCAGAGCAGATGCACCCTATTGAATCTGACGACAGAGTTCAATCGTGCTCTGCATTCTTGGACAATTTTCGAGTTTGTCAGGGATCTACGCAGTGCCATCAGTGCAGCTTGACTGTCACTGCAAATAGCAATGCCTTTTCCCCTCCATCTTTCTCCAATTGCCCAACAGGCAGCTCTCAGGATAGCAAATATTTCTGTTTGAAAAATCGAAACGTGCTCTCCAAGAGAAAAAGCCCACCTGCCATTCGATGAATGTAGGTAGACACCAGCTCCTGATCTACCATCTGTCCTCGAGCCGTCCGTGAAGAAGATATCAGAATATCTACTCGTACACAGATCTGGATCGTCCCAGTTACTTCTGCTCAAGAGGATTACTTCGTACTTTCTTCCGAAGTCGAGGAAGGCCACCCGAGCGTCCAAAGTCATAGTGAGAATCGGAGAGATCTCACGCATCGAACCCCTAATAGAGCAGTGCCCCACATCGTCTTCACCTACCCATAAGCCAAGCTGAGCTAGTCTATGGGCAGAGCTCATCGCCACACTCTGAATTTGAATGTCGAGAGGAGGCAGATTGAGAAGCGCATCAAGGGCCACACCCGGAGTAGTGCTCATGACACCCAGGCACACCGTCCTTTGCAGTGTGTTTGCAGTCGGTAACAGGATTTCGTTGTAAATTTCGACCATCTTGGAAGCATTGAGGTTGTAGGTAAAGAGGTGCAAAACGCCAAAACCCTTCTTTGACAAGCAGCCCCAAAGATGCACTTTAATTGGATGTTTGATTGTGCGCTGGACGAATTGATTTGAGAAGGAACACCATACCCGTGGAATGACTGTAAAATCCCAAACAGAAGCTTCATCAGAGGAAACTACATTACTCCAATCACGATCAATATTATGATGTGCCCAGGCAGTGGTTTCTTCAATCTACTCCGCCATTTCAAATTATTCACACACCAATGTTTACGAACAGTAACGTGCGATATGTCCAGCCCTTTTTTCTTCAGTTTTGCTTGCGATGGACGCAATGACAACCCAGAATTCAGTAGCGATTTCAGGAATGATAAGGATGCTTGGAGGCGCCTCAGCCGAACCGAAGTCCAGAAGAGGGCCTGACAAGCAGGAAAAGGTGATGGCGGACCATCAACAGGGGCAACTAAAAAAAAGAGCAATATATCGCGAGCAGGGTACTCTAGAAATGGCCGTGAAGGCACCTCGTCCGCATTAGCGGAGCACCCTGTAGTCTGACCCCGACGGATGCTAGTTTGCCGCTTTGCTAGTTCTACGCGGCTGGGCTGGGTCATGAAACTGGGGCAGACTTGCTCCCAGAAAATGGCGGATGCTACGTATTATTCATCCGTCATGAAATAATATTTGCCGCGAATAAAAACAAGGGTAGGGGCTTTTGTCACGTCTCGGCTGGGTCTGGTTTACAGCCCATGCCTGAGAGCTGCATTTGGCCCTTTACGGACAAAAGCCCCTTCCCTTTTTTTTTATTTGCGGCTAGTATTATTTAATGACGGTTGAATAATACGTAGCGTTCCCCTTTTTCTGCGAGCAAGTCTGCTCCAGTTTCATGACCCAGCCCAGCCGCGTAGCAAAGAAAAATATTTAGGTTTGTATAAATTACTGGCTGCGAGTAACGCCGTACACGCTCTTACTTAACGCACTGTAAATATTCAAAGCCGATAATTTTGCCTTAAATCCTTCCTAGCAAATAATTCTCCTTTTTACACTTTCTACCTTTTTCGTCGAAAAAAAATTCACCCAAGACATTGATATTGCAAAAAATAGACTAAGAGGATATCGGTTTTCTTATACACAATGCTATCATAACACACAATCGGGAAGAGCATCATCACCAGAAAATGCAATCTTCATCTTAAAATATCAGCCAACGATAATTCAAGTGAAATTTACTTTTTGCATATTTTGCCATTCGCCGTGGCAATCCGTACGAAAGGACATTTGCAAAACAAATTTTCACCTTTTCGAGCTATGAATAGTGAATGAAGTGAAAAAGGATCTTCGGCTATTATCGAGCATCATTTGTCGATGGACACATGTCCATTGTTGATAATTCAGTATCAGGACGAATGGCGAAAAATTGAAATGGGTATAGAGAGATGTCATCGCCATTCAGTCAGAGGCCTCGAGTCGTGAAACAGTCATTTATCGGACTTAATCCGTAAACACCGATGATTTTGGCATAACGTATTAGTACGTCAGATGTATCCTTGACACTGAGCATCGTGCCGCATAAGAGATTTTCGAAAATCTGTTTAAATTCCAATGCTAAGATATGATTTGTGGCTAGTTGATGGTCGCTGTATGTAGTTTAAATTTTCGTGTTCAGTGTTGTCGTTTTTCGATTTAATTGAATAAATTGGATGTTTTTGTTAAAATAATCAATCGAAAAATTGCATTTTTGAAATCATGCTGAGACCATGAATCAAACTATTTCAAGTAATTGTATTCTGCCTTTAGCATTGCAGCTTATATGAATAGCTACATTGCCAACAAAGTCTAAACGAGTGTCTGGTAAAATATTAGTGCAGTGACATCTTCCTTAACGGTCAACTCTTTTGAGTTGACACTTACCTTAGATGGCCAAACGTATATACTGTAAGGCAGGTTTTCTTTTGTGTGAGCATGAACACATGAATCCGTAAATTTCCCTTAACATATGTCCCTTGTCGTATTCAAAAAAAGACTATTATGAATAATTTCCGATACTTTTTTCTGAAAAATGTCTGACAATAAATATTTATTCTGCGTTATTTTCTGGTAAGACCAAAGCAGAAGGCATATCAGATAGTTTGAGCTATAAGAAATCAAATTGGTTCTTCTAGGCATTATGGAAAATTCCGCAAAAGGCACAAAAGTAGCTTTAAACCGTGTAAACCGTGTCGAAATTAATTAAATCATTTGCCCGGTGCTATATGACATTACTACCGCCATCTGATTGGCACATCAACTGTTGCAAAGACCCCATTGAGGAACGGGATTAGAGTTAGCTTTTGGTTTACTGATGAGAATGAGTTTAGAGCTTTCTTTTTCAACGACGGCAGAAGGTTGATTTAATTTTTGAATTGCAACAGTTACCAAATAGGTTCTAGCTTAAGCAATTGTGATGAAGTATGTAAACAGGAAAAAAGTGGAAAACTAGTTTTGTGAGCAACTACGCAGCTCGAAAACAAAAAAAAATCAAATTAACGGATGAAACAATCAGTGCGGAAAGAAAAAGATGTCACTGCCATACCACATTTTTCTTACCTAATTGGATTAATGTCTTTTCGCTTTGTTCGGTATTAAACATTAATTACAATTATTTTGGGCAAAAAAAACTATATATAAAAAGCATTAAATAGCTTACCTATCGGACAGAATTCATGAAAATATGGGAACACTTTCATTGCATTGCCTGAAAATTGACAACCAAAAGTGTCAGTTTTCGGTTTTTGGAAGAACAATATTGATTATAAAGTCATCGTAAGCGGTGATAAATTATCGCCACAAAAATATTCGACCTTCATAGAAACATTACGCAAAAAATATGTTGCTTGCCGCGCACATTTAAAAATATTTACTTACTTACCACACCGTTTGACACTTTTCAGTATTTTGCAGTAGCTCAGACTCTACTAGGTCTGTTCCCGTACTTGAATCTATTATAATATATTGAAATAGATTCGCAGCAAGTCGTTTACGTACTTTTGCTGCAAGCCAAATGCAAGCCAAATTTTGCAGCAAAAAGAAGCCAGCTGCCAAATTCTGTTATTGCTGCAGTTTGCTTAAGTACGGGAACAGACCTACTGAAATTTCATCGTACTCACTGAAAGAGGAGAAATTTTCAGTTTTCAGTAAAACGGAGTATGGTAACGGCTTCATTGCAATTAATCGCGATTAATCGCAATTAATCATAGTACGGGAACATACCTATTGTGTTGTTCTTTAAGATATTTGAAAATGATGGCTGCACGAGGTGTTCAATCCGAGTATCACTGGATATAAGACTGGCACACCGTTTGTTATGGATGGCAGACTTGAATTCGGGTCCATTTCGGAATAACCCCCAAACCATTAAGAGAAGTTTTGAAGATTTCTTTATCCATCCTCATTCATTACTTTGAAATAGAGTACGTATGCGCAAATGTATATAAGAACTTTTGAAAACCATTAGAGAAATTTAGCTATAGGAGTTTATTTAACATCTAAAGTATCCGGTTTCGAAAATTTCAAGACAAGCATTAAGTGTATTACTAAAAAACTAACAGCATTGATCAGATCATGATATAAGAATGAGCTCCCATGAATTTTGCAGTACTTGTTTAGCTATGGTCATAGTTATCTGTGATATTTAGTAAATCACTAAATTAAACGCTATTTCTCGCTTTTTGCTTAAGAGTATCGTAAATGAGAAATCATCATATGTTGCATTTTTTGTCCGTCTTTTTTAAATACACAATTTCGTCTTATATCAAATTCCTATACTTATATCAAATTTCTATACTTATATCAAATTCGTTAACTTATGATCATGAGATTGTAAGTCAAACTTATATCATACATCGGCGTAGCATAAAAAAAAATTAGTATAAAAATAAATTAGCATAAAAATAAATAAAAATTAAATAACATTCAGAAGTTATACACAGTCTCGAGGCCGATAAAACCCGATTTTTCAAGAATTTCTCCTAGAAATACATTTTCATTGATTGGCGTAGTAATTCATACACATATTCTAGTAACTTTTACCTTTGTTTTTATATTTTTGGGTTTAAAAAACCATGATTTCTAATGCTGCTGCAACTGATCTCTTTGAGATCCTCTGAAAAATGCGTCTTGCTGAATTGTGAAATGCCAAAAAAGATTTCGTCAACAAATAATATGTTATCTAGAGGCTAATCGAAGGAATAAGCAAATATTAATTTTCACAAAATGTCGGTTTCTCGAAAAAAATTCAAATTTAAATTGTTGATGAAATGGAAAATATTTGTCGGTGAGAAAAAACCTTCCACCAATCAATAGCTTGTGTGGAAATTTGAGGTAGAGTGCCCCATCAAGTATGTCGGTATTTAACATAGAATAACTTTGATAAAAATAATCGATTTCTATATATGAGGTATTTGTATTCAATTTGGTCCTTTGCAATTTATTTGGACTAATTTTTGGAAACAACATCAATTAAGTGCCGGCCTTTATTGCACAAAGCAAAATGTGATTTTTTTCTGCGTTTCTGCGAGCATCTCGAGCGGTATAGCGATGATTTCGGCACGAATGTTTGGCTTGAACTCGTCAGTGGTCTGAGGCTTGCTGGCGCTTGTCAAATAACCCCACAAAAAGAAGTCCGGAAGGGCAAATCTGCAGATCTGGGTGGCCAGTCAATGTCGCCTCTTTTCAACATCAGACGTCCAGGATATTGCAGAAACTGAATTGTTTGAGTGTGGCATGGCACACCATCTTCTTAGAACCAGTAACCGTCAAAACCTTTTTGACGCATTTACGGGCAGACATAATGAGTTAACATCCACCGATATCGATTGTTTCGTTCGCTCTGAAAAAATATGGTCCAATGACGGTTTTGGCGCGAATGCCGGCCCGAACAGTCACCATTTGGTCATGCAATGGCGTTTCATGTATCTCGTGTGAATTTTTTGTTCCTGAAATGCGGCAAAGTTGCTTATTAACGCCGCCGGAGAGTGTGAAATGGGCCTCGTCGGTCATCAAAATTTTCTTCCAAAAATCAGATTCAGTGTCAAGCATTCGAGTGACTGCTTCGCCGTAATCCAAGTGACTTGGACGGTCTATCGGCAATATTCTTTTGATTAATTGTATAATATACGGAATCAAATGCAAATCATCCTTCAAAATGTGCCGCAAAGTGGTTCCACTGATGTCAAAATGTTGAGCGCGATGATGATATGACACTTTTGGGTTCTGAGCAGCGCTCTATCTGACCGTTTCAATCAGTTCATTGGAACGTCTTGGTCGTTGATTAGCGGCATGTTGACAATCTCCAACTGTCCCGTGCTCAACAAAATTCGACACCAAACGACGAATACTGTTGTCAGACGATGCCTGTTGGCCACGATATTTTCGACGATATGCACGTTGAGTTAACATAATTGAACGACTATTTTCAATGTACAGCGTTACTATTTTGTTTCGGTGTGAAGCTATTCATGGTTAATCAAGCCAATTGGTTGACAAATGCTCACATACTGACATACTTGATGCTGCACCATCGAATGATCTTCAGCTCTTTGGGACTTTATGAGCTCCCTTAAAACTTCCTCTGATAATCCCTCTATTATGTATCTTGATAATATATCTGCGTCCTTTTCAGTTGATTCTTCTATTCTGTAATTTGATATCATGACGCAAACAGTTAGTTTTCCTGCATTTACTAATGCCTGTCTTCGTTTTTTATTAATTCTTTAGAAATTGAATCCTCGATGAACTCTCTTGATGCAAACACTGGTTTCTTAAGACAAACAATGATTTCCCGATTCTGTTCAAAAATTACAAATGAAACAAAATATTCGTACGTTTTTACATTAGTCAATTCTACGCAAGTTTTTTTTACATTATCGTAAAAATTTTATCAGTAATTTTTCTCAGCTGTGAAAATTTTATCAGTTGTGAAAACTCTGGGGTTTCATGAAATTTCCGAAGCCCTCTAAAAACTTATCACAAATATCATCACAGGGCACAGAAAAGCGAATGTTTAACTGACCAATATAAAAGCTACGATCGGTTTTAAAGGAAAATCGAGGGAAATTTTTCATAGCGTGCTCTATCTACCGAAATTCGAAGCTGATAAATGTAAGTTATCAAGTGAGTGCTTGTTCAATTGTATCCAAGCTTCATCTAAGCTTCAAGGGTCATCATTTTCATCTCTTGCACAATAAATATAACGTGGCAACACTGTCCCTTACTGGATCCTCTTTTTTTTTTGTTTATCCACTGTAAATTAGAGCTCAAAGGTCATCATTTCATAGCCATTGACTATGTGAACGCATCTCGTGCAATGGCTTTAAAAGCAATTTCTGAACGGACCATCCTAGGTATTTTCGCAGCCAGCAAATCTTGCTAGCGAAAATCTGTGTTTTAAACATATATTTTCACACATAAAGCTGTTTAAAAATAAATAAGTTCCGGGCAGACCATTTGTATAAATATATTTGAATTTAGCACGCATTATTGTCAATCTCTTCCAAAAGCCGTGCCATATCCGTGCCACATTCTTCAAAACAACGAATATTTCAAAATTTCATGTCCTAACTGCAAGAAGACACACACAGCACTCGACCATGCGCACAAGGTATTGGTATTGAAGCTAAGTTTCACCCAGCTTATTTGTAGAGCCGGTTTCTTATGTCAATATTAGGTTTTAAAGGAAATATAATGAATGTGTATGGATTAAATTTTTTTTATTTTTCAATCTTGACAGTATAAAGCATATCTTTGATATCAGTTTTCGCTTTCTCCATTGCACTCATTGGAAAATATAAGCTTGTACTGAATATAAACTTCTATCTATTGCAATGTTCAAAATATTTTAATCACTATGTTTTCCCACAACATTTATGATTTATTCAACATATGGAATTATACGGCAGCTCCTAGCCTTAACGTGCTCATCGTTTTTCAACCCCGGCTACCAGTAATGAAAATTCGCCTGGCTTATGGCTCATCAATAACCAATGAAACGTCCTTTTCAGAAAACGCAATGGAGTATTCATTCCCTGTCAGGACCACATATGCACATTCAAACGTACTCTCCCATACTTAGATACAGTTAAGCAGACATTCGTCATTTTTGCTCATCAACACGTGTGTGAGTGTGTGTTTGGTGTGTGTATTGATGCATTTGAATCTTTGATTCTTTGGTAAGATTACCATCAAATGGTTATGTTGTTGCTTTTCCACAGATTATCCGGATTAAAATAACACCTTTCCATTGTAGGTAGGTTTTAATATACATTTCGAGGGGCTTTTAACAGACTGCAATCAGGATAGGATACAGCGGTCGAGTTCCAGTTCGAATCACTCCTATGTTAGGCATATGGTTGGACGGCACATATGATCAGGACATGCTTGTTAGCATTAACAAGACGATGATGATACATGCACTGATCCTTTTTCGGTTTATCCTCGAATGAAATGCTATAGTGGATATATTTAGAGGGTTTTTTGATTTGGGAAATTTGGTTTGAAAAAAAACATCACCCTGACTACTCTGTGCAAGATGAGTTGAAAGAAATAACAATTTGCTATTGCTGAAAAGAAATTGTGGTACATGTTTTAACGGGATTTTGCTTGAATTGTAAATGGGATTGGGCGGGTGTCTGTTTATTTTCGTTACGTTGAATCTAAAACCCTCATTCAAGTATTAAAAATCAGACGAACTTAATTATTTCAGTAAAGGTTTTGTTATATTTGAAAAGATCCCTAATAATTATTTAAAAATAAAAACACATTTTCCTATGTTCCGAATAAAGGAAAAATCCATTCGTATTTTATAAATGTGGGCTGTCTGCACAAACCGATGACCTGATTTTCTTCCTCAACCAATTAGTGTAAGTCGTTATCACTGGCTGATCGGTATCATCTTCCGAAGACCACATTCTGTGCTCATGTATTAAAATTAACCATCTCGCTCGTCATGTCATCATTTCTGTTGATTGGTGTTCAACTGAATCGCTAGCAGCATAATGGATATCACTCATAACTTCCTGCAATCAATACTCGAAACGATTTGGTGGGTCCACACAGACTGCTTAGTGGATTTTCAGCCCACCATACCTGAAACTCTTTAAATAGCTGTCACAACTCGTAGCCAAATCGTTCAGCTTCATTTACGATTGACGTGAACCATTTTGTGCGCGACAGCAACAACATCAAACATGACATGCAACATTTGCACTAAACGCATATGGATCTTTGTTTTGCTACTCGTCTCAAGACGCGTTTTTCGAAATGCTCACCCATATAGATGGTCGGGCATATGAGTGACTCTCATTCCGAAATAGTGTCAGAATCCGGTCTGGTATTTTTGGTTGCATTAGGTTAGACAAACACCTAGAAAGCATGAAAGCAATCTAAAATGTTGCATTAACCTTTGCATTCAAACCTATTTTCACGCTGATGAAGGGATCAAATCTATCTACAGACTCACTATCGATTGTATAGGGAGTTCTACTCAAGAGTGATCGTGGCGCCTAACATCCGACGTACTCATCTCGTCGTTGTACTCAAAAGTTTTTCGCTTATTTTCCGTAATTGGTTTTCAGTCATTTTCCACGATCTGAAGAAATGCAAAGAAAAATCTGGATGAAGATGATGATGCGGGCGCCACGCCGTGTTGTTTATTTGGGATGAAATCGATATTTTATCGTATCTTACTTGAAGAAGTCAACTGTTTTTGGTATTGGTTTCCCGGAAAGGAGAACATATGGTTTTGATGTTTGGAAGTACTATATGAAGAACTCAATTCATAGCGTATATTAGTCAATGAATGCAAAAAAAATCGACTCATTGAAAATTTGACGAGTGGTAAGAGTTGCACCATCATTATTTTTTTCAAGCGCCAGCATTAAGATCGGCCAATTTTTTAATCACATCCCAATTCCAGTAGCTAAAAAAAAACCTCTGCAACCTATTCCAAATTAAGGAGTTAAATAGGTAGATTCTTTGTAATTATTTACGAGTGCATGTACTTAATTTGGCTTAGAGTCACTAAAAAAACTAAATCGCTGTATGCAGGCTGACTCATAGTCCGTACTCTAACGGAAATCAGGATATACCAACACATGATTTTGGCATCAATAAAATTAAAGCTTTCAAAACTATCTCATAACATTCTACCCGCATACATAATGCATCGCGACTGCCAAAACACTTCAGTTTCAGCTGAAAAATCTTTCAAACAATCTCCTGGGAAACTTTGAAAGTTTGAAACAAACTGTCGAAATCTTTTAGTTCTTGAAGTACATGATATGGAACATGACATACCAGCTAACGCGGCTAATGTATTTTTCAAGAAACTTTTTCGCCATCGTTAAGGTGAATAAAACAGGTAGTGTGTGCTTGAATGCTCGTTTGTGCTTAAGTAGTAGGTATGTACCAAGAAAAATGTGTATTTGCAGCGTTTGTATGTAATATGTAGAACTGTTGGCGATATATTTATAACTAAGAGAGTTTTCGCAAAGATTACAGTGCACAAGTACGTTCGTACGTGCCAAGCTTTCCTGATAGAGAAAAACAGTGGTGGAAGAGATGATGATTATGTCTTGTCTAATGGTGACCAAAGTAATTTGATGAACTTAATTTCAGATAGATACGTTGCAGACCACATTAGCTTGTACAGATATACTTATGTATATTCCTGACGTTATATTTTATAGAACAGGCGTGTGTGGATTTCATGTGATCAGTATTAATGCTAAACGTTAGAAAAATTTAAAGACCCCGTTTGAATGCTCTCATCTCCAAGGAGAATTAAATCGGAGCAACTTTGTTGAAACAGGATATGTCTTTAACTACTTATCTTCCTACTTACTCCTACTTATCTGGAGCTGTAAAAAATAAACTTCATTTTTAGCTATGAATTAGTTTTAATTTGAACGATCTATCATGTAGTTACATGCTCTCAAAATAAAAACAAAATACAGAGTTCATGTTTAGTAGCCTCTTCATTCTCTATTGAAGATTTATTTATAGTCGAGAAACCACTTCATTTAGACCATTTACCAGCATCTAAGGCTACCTTGACGTTCAATTAAATGTTTTTCAGCTGCAACAATATTCAGCACGTTTATTAGCCAGATCTCGGCACATAATAGAATAGAATTGCACCAAATAGAACACTAAACTGTTAACTATTTGTAAAATAACTTTTCTATATAGTCCAGTAACCCTGTACATACATCACACCTTGCGTAAATTCGGTAGTTCTGATGGAGTGCTAAAAAAAATGAGATTATTTAATACATAGATAGTTTAAAACATAGATAATTATATAAAAGATACAACCAATCACATACTACCTACATCAATTAAAATAATTTTGTCCTTTTGGAAGGGCCCGGATGAGATTCGTCCGTTTCTGCATCGTCTTGTGACTGATGTGCCCACAATACATCCTCCATCATGTCATCATCGGGAAGACCGTCATCTTCTGGGGAATGGAGGTATATTTCTAGTTCGATATCCTGCACGTTGTCGCAGGAGGGCCCACTGCAGTGCCTGCAGACTGACGAGCACTTTAGCCCGGCTTTCCTGCAGCTGCACGCATTACCACAAAATTTGTTGCAGCCACACGAAATCATCAGTAAGAATGGGGCTGCGTTTTTGGTCATCATTTTGGGGCTGAGGCCTCGTGACGTAAATATCCACCCCCAGGAAAGCGGGCTCCGTGTGACTCCCAACCACGTCTACTCCTGTAAAAGGGTTATAGTCATACAGAAAATGATAAAACAAACGTTTTCTATAAATGAACCGAATTCAAGGACAATTTGTACCTAATAGTATGTCCGCAAGGAGTGAAATCGAGCAGCATTTCGTGAAGGAGGTAGCCTGGCCAGATTAAAGCTGGTTTTAGGCACTGCCCTCGAGAATCGCTGATACCGCAGCTCATAGAGTTTGTTGCCTCTCTATCTTCAAGGTACGGATTTCTTTTGACAATTGCCATTATTTGCCTCATCTCTTGACCAAAAAAACTGGATGTCGAGTCACAACCACTGAAGGCATGGATGCAATCTAAAATCTCTGGTTTCAATGAGGGCTTTGAGGAGGTTGTGCTGGCATACACGACATCTGATGATTTTCCTCTCCCACGTGTTGGTCTGCAATTGCAGTTAGAATGATCAACAAAACAATGTCCTCACCAACGACTATCACTACATCGTAAGTAGAGGCAACAGTGACAGTTGTAGTAATGATGAGTCTATCAGCACTTTCCTCTGCTTGCAATAGTCGAATGCTTTTATTTCCCATTTTTATTGTCAGCAGTCGTGATGCCTGGTAGAGCTTTGTTTGGCGAAACCGATGATATCTGGCATTTGACAACAAGAAACTCTTCAGTTATTTTTTCTCCGCAGAGAAAGAAGTGTTCTCTAAAATTTAACAGCTGAGGCACTGATCTCGAGGGTTATAATGGTGTCGCACTTCTTTCTCTACGGCAAAAAGCTACTTGGATCAACTTCAGGTTGTTATATCTCTTCTGACAAGTACTGTGCAGAGATATATCATTAAGACCCTTCAATAAACATTCATTTTTTTGGTTTTTAAGAGAAACACTGGGCGCAAGAAGAGTTTTTAGACCCCTTTCCTTTACTAACCGCACTTCACCTTGAGTTAAAGTCTCCTTACATATAAAACACAAAATCGCAGTGGGACTGGGATCAGACATTTTGTAGATTTTGAATTCAAACTACAAAGGAGACACGCACAACTCATGTAAGGACTGAGAACTGAGAATTTAGATGAAATGTGATGCGAAGAACCTGTCCTTGAGGTTTAGGGAGTGGGAGATGAAGAGTGCAGTGGTGGGAGTTTGCGGTAGGGGTCCGTCATTCAATCGGCAGCAACTCTCGCCCCCTGAACTTTATCTTCCTCTCACGAAAATTGATGTAATATTTGCTCATATTGATGTAATATTTTCTGTACATTCTTTTGTAACATTATCTGTGTTTAATTTTCACTAATATTATTATTTATTATTTAAAAATTTAAAAAAAAAATCGGTTAACTACTTTTTTTAGTCTATAGCGCTGGTTAAAATACTATTAAAATTTTGTTGATAATAATAGGTTTTATTTTTCATACCGTGTTTGTAGGACAAATTTTCAAAAACTTACTTAAAACTTGGGATAAATTACTTATAATATATTAAAAAGTAAAATAAATATAGAGTTGAAATTAGAGAATTGGTAGACTCTCTGCATCTGTATTGAAATCTAGTGGCGTTCCACAAGTCTCCTGTTTTTTTTATTTTATATTTATACAGCTTATTTTATTTCATATTTATACAGCTTATTTTATTTCATATTTACACAGCTGAGATTCCTTTGGATTCCTGCAAGAATCTTAAGATTTTCGCGGATGCTGTCTGTATTAATTCTATAGTTCCAAAATCTTTCAAAAAGTCTGAAACGTTACTATGAGCATTTATACCATTATTACTTTAGTTGGAAAATTAAAGTAGAGCTCTAAAAACCAAAGGCGATTTTTTATAACAGAAAGAAAAAGCTAAGAAATATTCTGTGTCTTTCTCGAACATAAATTGTCTTGTAAGATGGTGTAACTCTCGACAAAAAAAAACCTTTTTAAAATCACATCGAAAACATCTGTGAGGTGAGGTTACAGAACAAAATGCTGATTATGAAAGTAATCAACCTTCCAAATGATTCCTGACAAATGATTTTATTTAGACCGGAAAATTGCAATTTTTAAATCTATAGACTCGAATTTGGACCCATGCATACTGGTTGCCCCAAATCTTATGCAAAACTATTTATGTTCATGTACTTTTCTCTAAGCGCCAGCTCAATATTTTTTCAGATTTCTTATTGTGCAATTAATATACTCAACTACAATTTTACCGTTCAAAAATACAAATAAAATATTTTTACTTATTTATCAAGTTTTTAATTTTTGCTATTTTTTCTAACTTTGAAACAGTCTAAGAATATTTTTCAAACCATTCTTGAGAAAAAGGTACATAAGAGCAAAAAAACATGATTTTTCATGAAACGTCATCAAAGTTGCACAAGTTTTTAATGCCAATTTTTGAGGGCTTGTCATTTTAAGCCTTAAGCCCTGAAATGTATTCGACGCGAAACGGAACGAAGTGTCAAATCCCATACAAAATCAGCCTGGCGCGGAATTTCGTTTCGTTTGGTTTTGCTCGTCAGTAATGTGTTCGAAGGCGTATAAGAGTCTTCGAAGACAACGCAATGACTCGCTCTGAGATGGCGCTGCACAATGTATAAGTTACATTTCGCGGCCATTTAATGACCCAGGACCTTAAATTGATGCGAAAAATGTGACAGCTCATAATTTTATTCGAGTTTGCGGATATTTTATTGAAAAATTGGTGAAAATGGATGGATGAATCGCGCATCCTTGCAATAATAGTTTTTGTTTTGCCGGTATTATCATTTTTGATGCCGGTTAGTTAAATTTATATGCACCGAATTCAAATGTAATGCACTTGTTAAATGTCGTCAATGGCAATTTATACTGCCCCCGGTGTCGGGGTGCGGAACTTTATTTCGCTTGATTCCGCACAGACGTTTTCGCTGCATTTCGTTCGTCGAATACATTACTAGGCTTTACTCAAAAATATTTATATTTTCTTCAAAAAATGCATCGAAAGATACTCGTAGTCAAGTTTTAACCCCTTTTTTAGGCTAGTTTAATTATATGAGCCAAGTGCGCAAAAGGCGATTTCAGCTTAAAAACCTAGACTTGGTGGCAGACGACAGCGGTGGAGGCCTTTATTCTGCTGGATGCACACAAAAAAGCTGTTTTAAGAGGTCAGCACTGCCGTCCTTAGCATAAACCTTCTATCTGCATTTGAGTAACTTTTTTTCAATGATTTGTGTTTTTCTAAATGCTGCAGACATTTTCAAACGAGATGATAGTTTAAACATGGATACAAATACATTTGTTTGCGATACATCTGAAGGAAAAGCTTTCACGTTGATAATGTTAGTGGAAGACAGGTTTTAAGCAGATAGAAGGTTTTTGCAGGAATACACGGAGAGAAAAGTGTAATGAAATTATACAAAATTTGCAATTAATTTTATTGCAATAGTAGTAATTTTTTACCCCATTATCTTTGTAATCAATTGCACTACACATTTTACTACTTTGTTGTGAATTATATATACATGAATGTCTTTACTACAGCGCAATGAACATGTGCGAGTTGTAGTATGTAATGGAATTGACTATTATTTGCAGGAAAATAGTAAATTTTCATCAAATTTGTAATAACATTCATATTTTCAAATGGAATTTTCGGAATAGTAAATTATATTATCCACTCTAGTAAAAATCACTGCCGAAATTTCTCTCCGTGTATGCAACGAAAAAATGATAACATTACATAGTGCAAACCTTCTATCTACACATTACTTAGCATAAACCTTCTATGTGCGGCAAATTGAAGGTTTATGCTAAGTAATGCTACGTTTTTTTACAGATGGGGGGATATTTCATTTTTTGAATTCACCATACTTCCACAAAAGATAGGTTTTCATATTTTGCAGAATGATGTAATAGAGTATGTAATTTTCGAATCCGGTTTAACTCAAAAATGAAAAAATTTCAGATAGAAGGTTTATAGTAAGGACGGCAGAGCGACTCTGCTCGCTAAGGTGCCAGTCCGAAGCAGCAATCTATTGCCCGCAGGTTCGAAATAACTCCAACCAAGGCTAATGTATCGAAGTCGTAAGGTGTCTTGTCAAAGGTACCTCAAATCAATTCCCCACAGCTTACTAAATTTACGATATATTTATCCATACGGCCATAGGCGTTCCGCGGCCTAAAATCTGGCAGGGGCCAGAGGCCAGAAAAGTCAAAACATGCGATGATTCCTTTCCTCATTCCTTTTTCTAAAGCCTTTTTTATAGCCAGATAGCTATCAATAACGCTTTCGCAATCGGAAAATTTCATTGATCTCATCTGCTTTTATAATTGGCGTGTAATTTGTGTAGTGTAGATAAACGGATTCGATGGTATTGACGAAGAATTCACACGTTTCGATGGTGGAACATGTGTCCATCAGAACAAGGTGGATTCTGTGAGCTAGCTATAGCTACCAATCTAGCTGCAAGGTGTTTCACCTTAGTGTTGGTTTCAACATCCCGTTTTTTCCCGGACATGTCAGTAGCACTATCATAAGATTGTCCAACAACAAGCAACTTATTAAGCCCGGAGGCTCAAAATTATATTTGCTAAAAACGAAGCATCTCTAACTCATGAACAATCTACAAAACCTAAGAACCTTTCTTCGGCTGTTAGCCCTTTAGCAAACCTCACAATAACGGAGAGCTATTCCTGATTGCGGGCCCTTACTTCACGTGCCACCCTCGTCAACGATATCAATAATTATTTATGAGCTCATTTTGTGATCTGCTACAACAGTAGTTCGAAAAGTTGTTTTGCAAATATTTTCAACATATGAATCATGCTTTGCGTACAAGTCATTTAATTCCAAAAAGTTTCTGCCGTTATCTAAGGCAAAATTTTCATCATGTCTCCAAAAAAAAAACAAGTTCTTTTCCTAATAATCTCGGTTCACAATACTTCTATACTGTTCACGCACCGATTCACCCTCAGAGGCGAAGAACAAACAAATAAACAAAGCGGCGAAGTATCATAAACAAAGAGGCTCATAAACAAAGAGGCGAAGTATCAAGGGTCTGCGGTAGGTAAGAATTATTTTTCTGGGAAGGGCCAGTCTGAGATCTGGGGGGGGGGGTCCCGGCCCCTCCTGGCCCCCCTTACGGCGCTTCTATGCATACGGCCCGAAGATGTTAGCGCAGGTCGCATATGGTTGCTACCAACTGCCTGGATACGATGAGTTGTAAAGTCCGCATTAACAACAAAACTAAGGCTACCAGATTTAAGAGTTCGTTGATGCTTTAAAGTATACCGTCGGAAAGTGTTTCGATGTGTCCATATATGTAGTTACTGATAGTTGTAAAAACCCCGACCTCTCTGGCACGGCGCGCACATCAAATTCACACCTAAACACTGAGGATAGATATTCATTGGGGAAGGAAAATCTATTGGGGAAATGGCATTGGGCTGGTTTTCTCAAAGCACAAATGCAGTATGAACACATTTTTCTGGAAAGGAAAAAGCACCGAAGATTACGTAAGCAGAATACTAATAATAGCATAAATCAACTTAACTTGATCCCATTAAATAACTCATCTCAGCAAGGCAAACTATATTAATCTGACAAATATATAAATAGATAATTAAAAAACTAGCTCATATGACGGAAAGGTTTCATATGACTGAAATGTTAAAAAAAACTCTTCTTTGCACTCACAACCACATGATCAGGTCAAGTATTCAGCATAGAAAAATCTAATATAACCATTTTTGCTTATAAAAGTGACTGAATCGCGCAGATACCACGACCAATAAATTATTAGACCTGCTCGATTTGGAAACCAACCTGGCCTATTCATTTCGTTTCGATCCATTGACTGCATAAGAAAATACAGGAGTAGGCAGATTTTGAAGATACCTAACCGCCATCATAAGTTTCAATGCGTACGATATTTAAAAATTTGACACTTATTTTCATTGGGAAGTGTTTATCATATGAAAATTGCATGGTAGCGGATCTAAGTGTAAAAATGATGAAAATGCTCGGTGCTAGTAACTATCTCCTAACATGCCATTGAAAATCCATAAACTTATTTTGTGAATTACGTTTTTATCCCAAAACTGAATCGGAAGTATAGAAGCAGAAAAAGTTTACTGGCTAAGGATATTTTATGATATCGTCACAGCCGTAGCGTCGCTCACAGATCCAAAAACTTTTTATCAGACTTAATCTTTGCTAGAACCAATACGTCCTGTGAATATCTGATGATCGAGTCGTGATCTCTCTAGGATATTAATTTCGAATGTTCGAAAAATAGCTGGTTTAGTGAAAGATTACCGCTTTTGTGGGGTGAGCAATGGACACTGGCAAGATAAGAAAACTATCAAGATAAGAAAACTATTACTTTTCAATAAAACTTAATTTTTATTTTATTACCACTTTGTTTTAATCTAAAAATTACGGGTTAGACTTATTTGTTGCAAGAATGATAACGAACAAACCGAATAATTTTATTATATACAAAAAATTTTTCATTATTCTTTATAACTTTTCCGTACCGACAATCTATTTAATTTATTTAAACACTCTATTTAAAAAGTTTATTTAAACGAAAACTCGAAGAACATATACATGTAGACAAAGTTCACATCTATATTAGTTTTAAATTAAATTTGTCAACCACAATCTGTTGCAAGCCATGCAACATTTAGATGTATCTCTCCTCTGCCTGCCATGGATAAATATTTCAGCAGCTGCTTTGTATGTAATGAATCTGAAAGATAGATTATTTGCCCGCAACCAACACTGAAAAATATATATTCACACCACATGTATCTAACGCCACCATGTGACAATGTTTTCATAAGCTCTTCTAAACCTAAGACTAGGGGCCCTGGGATAGGTGAAACAAATTTAGATAGGTAGGTACCTACTCTCTGTTTAAAAGTTTCTTTTCATTGCTGTTTGCTTTACTTAACATTATGCTGCACATTTCCGAGTCCCGTGGGACAAACCCGACAGAATTTCTTATCGTATTTGATATCTAATTTAGTGTCATTGGAAGCTGGGAGCTCGAAACTTTCTATTTATCATCTTTTGTCATCTACTGCTCGAAGCCTTCAATTACATGCCACCCAAGTACAAAATAGAACCGTCGTCGCTCGTAAATTGATATTACAATAGAAGGACCCCCATTTGGAGCACAGCTTCCGAGCCATGGCTGGGAGGCCTCCTTAGTCTCAGATACGCCCCATGTCATCCTACGGATTGAAAACTCATATCACTCATTACATAGTGAAATGTGAGAACGCCAATCACTCGCTGGGGACGGGCGACATACAAACACAAACTCGAAAGAGACAACCATACATGACCCACATTGGGGGCCACTTTGTCGATCAAGGCGCATGTCTTACCGCCCAACAGCAGTGTCTAGTACATAAGCACTAGCACTACATGCGATTGTTGAAAAGTAGCTGTTCCCCATTAGGTCGACTGCTGGGTAGAATATAGATTACGAGTAGTGTGATGTCTCCACGTCATGCTGGCATATGAGAAAAATTGACATCCACCTTCCGACAATCCCGGACACCCCATCTCGCCCCAATCACGACAGTGTTTCGTGCCAAAATGATTTGTATCGTGTAGATTCGCAACATCTGCGGAAAATACAAGCAAAGCGACAGCACGTGTCCTTCGACGTTTAAATTCGCATATTTTAATGTTTCCTGTAGCTTTAGGTAGGTACTTATATAACGCGCAACGCTAGAACGAACTGTGACCTGATTTATTTTGAAAATCGGTCGATATTTTCGGTTGGTAAATAGGTTTTGATATCAAAATTAGTAGTTTGCTACTTTCGATATGATGATGTCGGTGTGTAGTGATATAATAATTTCATAGCAATCGAAATTGAAAATACCAAGTCCCGTAGGTATTTTTGTGCCAGTACTATTTCTTACTATTTGTTATACATTCTCTTCATTATTCATATATATTTTGAGCTAATATTGTTAAAATATGTTCGGAAATGACATCAAATTGAATTGAAAGGAAAGTAAAAAAACATTGTTTGATACATTTAAAATCTATGTCAATTAAAGATACATCTCTGGTTTACTCTTTCTTAAGATTGGAGAAAAATAACGAATCAAAACTCAACCAATGATATTTTTGTCATTTGGAGGCTCAAGTATTTTCCATCGATCACTCTGTCAATGGTTGGCTTCAACAGTGAAATTTGCATGCTCTACTTCTATCAAGCATTTGCATGAAGCTCATTTGAAAACTTTTAAAAATGTATTTCGCACATTTATTTGTTGTTTCATTCGGATAGATGATTAGAATGTTCAGCTTAGAACTTATCAAATTCAACTATGAAAATATCAAAGGTATTTAAGATTTTTAAAACAGTTTTCATTTTCCTCAGATTTATTTTCAATTTATTCAACAATAAATATTTAAGACTTTTAATAGTTCGTTATCATGTCCTCTGATAATTTAAAATTGTCGGCCTCTCCGGTATGTATCCGGTTATGCTGAGAAAGCGAAACTTAAAAAGGAGACCTAAAGAAAATCTTTTGGGCATGTTTGGTAGGGCTTTTGGGCATGTTTGGTAGGGCTTTTGGGCAGTTGTGAGGTATATTCCGTCACTTTGGCAACAGGTTAAGGTTGTCTTTATATTAAACCTTAAGAGAGATGTCTTCATATCCCAGGAATTTCAGGTCGATGAGCTTAACATCTTTTATGTTAAAATACCTAGAGAGACTTATTGCAAGACAATAAATACTAAGACGGTTAAGGCTAATCCCTTTGATGAGGAGCAATATATTTACCAGCGAGGTTTCTCTAGTTTCCAGGGTTGAGGGAGCGATTTCAAATTGTGAGAATGCGATGGGAGTACTTGTGAACAATAAAAGAGACTTTGACTGCGGGCTTTTGGAAAGTTGGGAAAGCTCATGGAATGAAGTTGTCCTAGTTAAATGAAAACACACCACGCTGCAGGCAGGATTGTTGCTGTCGAATGTTGAAGCCAACTGCTACTCTAGCACAGAGACTACAAATAGATGTTCAAAAGCGAATATAATGTGCGTTTTCGGCTTCATAAGTGGCTTTTTTTAAGGTATGCCTCACGCCGGCTGTGTGTTTTCTGACTAGACTTTTTTCGGCGCGTATGTTGTCCATCAGCTGTGGAGTTGTTTGAGGTTTATTTGCTTATTCTATTGTGGCTTTATCAATAATACAAGTGACACCATCTTACTGAAACCACATCCTTAGACAATTTTGGACTGCAGGTCGCACACAATTTTGAAGCATAATCCAATACTGTTCTCCAGTGATAGACACAGTGTTACCACTACGATTCTGCAATAAACGAATGCAATTATGTCTGGCGTAGAGCCCTTGAATTTTTGGTGCTCCGAATCCGGAAAAGATAGAATTGAGTCGTTGAAATAGAACTGAGACTGTCAATTTTTGAAATTTAATAGCACATTCAAGCCGTCGCTCATAATCATTGTGGTTCAACTTCTGCACCAGTTGAATCTTGTACGGAAACAGGTTTAAACCCTGTAAAATAAGCAAACAGGTTTAACACCTGTAAAATATTGAGTACATCGCCTCCGGGTTCCAGATCCTACTGCAATAGTGTTTTGAGCGCGATCAATATTCGCCTCAGTCGTAGCTGATCGTTAAGTTCCTGCATATGGAAGATCACACACAAAGCCTTGGCTCGTTGCGTTATGACAATTAACTTGTGGTTTCCAAATATGAAATTGGGTAATTTTGGTTTGCTACACCATTGTAAACTTTCTCATTATTAATTTCCTCAGTGTTCTCTGCTAGTTCTGTGGGGGAAAAAAGAAACAATTATAAACAAAATAAATGAGCTATTTCAGCCACTTCGTGACTTATCGGCTACCTAAAGATTTTTTTAAAAAAGGATATAACAGTTTTGTAGTTAAATCTCCGTCACTCATCAATCGATTGAGCTGAAGTTTTCAGTATAGGACCAAGTTTTACCTTATGTTATACCTACACTATTCTGATATTTTAAGTACCCTTATAATTCGATCTACATTATTTTTAAAAAAAACCCAAGTATGAAAAATGAATTTTGAACGTCTTTCAAACATGATTATGATATGCGTTGAAATGTGTGAAGTCTTGCCAGAATTTTCAAGCAGCGAATCCGGTAATTTTCGCCCCAATGTACATGGCCAAAAAAATCTGCATACCGAATACCGGAGTGATCTGTTAGAGCATGGGATTTGTGATGTTTGTCTCACTAAAAAACACTATCTAAGTACTAGCTCAAATTATCTAAGTACTAGCTTAAGTTACATATGTATATTGTATGTAACAGATTAGTTCAATCTTCTCTCTGATTTGAATTTTTCCTAAATTCTTTAAAGTTCTATGCTTAAATGACCCATAAATACAGGGTGACCCATTATGAAGTTCGATTTTCAATAGGTTTTTTTTTTTTGACAGACTGTAATGTAATTTTTATTCAGTATTGTTTGACAAATCATCATGGAAATGAAATGAAGTGAAAACCCGCTTGAAAATCCGAAAATCCGAAGATCCGCAATGAAAACCCGCTGTTTTACCGCGAAATTTTGTTCAGTGATGAGGCGCATTTTTGGCTCTATGGATACGCCAATAAGAAGAATTGCTGTATTTTGGCTGATGAACAACCTGAAGAGCTTCAACAGCTACCACTACAGCCACAGAAATGCACAGTTTGGTGTGGTTGTGTGGAATCATCGGTCCATATTTCATTCAAAATGAGTCCGGTCAGAACGTAATCGTCAATGTGCGACCACTATCGCACGAGGATAATGGATTTTTTGCTACCTAAAATTGAAGCCCGTGGTATCGGTGAAGTTTGGTTTCAACAAGACGGCGCTTTTTCGCATGCAGCGAGAAAAACAATGGACTTATTGAGAAATCATTTTGGTGACAACCTGAGCTCACGTTTTGCACCAGTAAATTGACCGCTTAGATGGTGTGATATCACACCTTTAGATTATTTTCTTTGGGGTTACACGATGTCTCTTGTCTTCAGGGATAAGCCAGCTTCAATCGACGCTTTGGAAGCCAACATGGCTTGTGTCATTCGCGAGATACCGGTCGCTATGCTGGAACGCGTCGTCCGAAATTAGACTATTTACAGCGTAGTCGCGGTCAGCATTTAAATGAGATAATCTTTAAAAAGTAAATTTCATAGATTGTTCTTTCGACTCACAATAAAATTTTTACTATAGAATTCAAATTGGAATTGTTTTTGCGGGATGATTAAAGTTGAAAAATTTTATTTATCTTGAAAATTTTATTTGATAAAGTGGTTTCGAAAGCATGCACTGATTCTCATCAGACACCAGCACACAGTGCACGCTTGACTGGTGTGACCACTTGCAGTTGGAAATCATTAATTGTTATTTACGCTGGTTGTGACAAATTTTAACATCTCCGACTTATATCCATGGAAATAATTTACTCATAAAGGTTATTGATTTGTGATCACGGTTCCCTTCTTGTCTATAAATCAGCATAGACAACTTTATGCCTTTTATTTGAGATTAAAAACCAAACGTCATAGTAAATCACCCTATATATGAAAACCCTCAAAAATAGAATATGACGAAATATTTATTTTAGGTCATGATTCATAGACACGTAGACAACACTTATAAATCTTTGTGTACTTCAAAACTTGAATAAACATTATTGCAATATTATAAACAACCGTTTCCGGCATCTTCAGAAAACATCTTCCTAAATCCCCATTCGAAAAACGAATCTATTTTACGATTTATAGAGGATTTATTGAAAATAACTGTCTTTGCTGGATTATTTTTTAAATTACGACTTTTGATTTTATTTGATGAGCCCGCACATCTGCACAGCTTCACAAGGAAGATAGTATTTAGGGAAACAACATACTAAAAAATAATATTAAGAATGATAATTCATACTGACTATTGTTTCTTTAAAAATAGTCATAGCTCAATTTGCTTTGATCCAAATAAAAAATCCATTACAAAAAATTATCCTTATTATTTGACAATTTTATGCACATACAGTAGCTAATAAACTGCCACATTCAATATATATATATATATATATATATATCCATTTCCATACCAACTTCAATTGGGATTTTCCCGAAACTTATCCTTCTAATCCTAATCGTATACGGTCAGTTAGACAACGAAAATAATACGGACTAAAATACCCAAAAATACAAAATCCCACTTTTCTTTACAATCCTCTCGCACTAAGTACCCTAGACAAAACTCCTCTTTCGATTGTCTTCTACTAAAAATTTGACGGATATTTGCTCGAAATCTGGTCATTTGCACTTCTATTGTTGACACAACATCAAAACTAATCCTGATGATGGTCAGTAATGGATGACATCTAACAAAGGAAGCAATAGCACTTTCAGAGGTATACAAATTGTGTCGAAGTGTTTCTTCTAGGCAAATTCTAGGTAATAGAATGGATGTTAGTTTTCGATCGTTTCAGTACAGGGCCTATTGATGGACCTACAGCGGGAAAGGAGCATGAAAACGTAAGGATTTGAAAATGTAGGAAATATTTGTATTAGTTGGCGATTTGAGCGTATTAGAGAAGAAATCGCTCCTACCGATTTTTCTGAATGGGGTTTTTGAAAATCAAATCAATAAAATGTATAAAAGGAGGGAACCCCTAGTCTGTCCATCTACATCATTCAGAAACAACTTCTCAATTCAACTGCTTATAAAAATCATTCACCGATTCCAGCCAACACTTCGTCAAATCGGTCGAACACAATTCCTCTAACCACAATCATCATTACCGTCAAGGCCACATGTATGGCATTATCCCTCACACATATTGTCCGAATTTCCGGATTATGGATTAACAAAGATCGCCTGGCCGGCTATAAGAAATCATCAGCCTGTGGTGTGGTGGGCTCGAGAAAGAAAAGAACGAAAGGAAAACAAATCGACAATGAACAGGGGGTGGAATAACTGGTCGCAGAACATGCCGTCGTAAGTCGTCCAAATATTCAAAGGCTCGAGCTTGAGCTCGAAGCTCAGACAGCAATCGAGATACCATCCATACTATGAGAAAGGTCATTATCACGGTTCGATTCAACCCCAGGTAGCAAACGGTCACCTATTGTTTGAACAGTGGTCAGTGATTATGAGGATTTGATGAACGAAATCATGAAGTACTTTGTCTTTGTCAGGTTCTGATAACTGCACGCATCAGATTCTCACACACGGCCAATGTTGCTCTGAGTGATTAAGAAGCAAGAGCAGGTTGGTATTGTGTCTTGGATTGGAGCGTTGAAATTGAATCAATCACTCAGTTCTGAGAACTGTTGGAACTGTGAACGCATATGACATGCAGTCGGACGTGTCTGGGTGTTTTTGATGGATATGATTATGTTCATGTACTCAGTGGTTTCGTAAATTGAATTCACCATCTTTTGTAGCTGTGCAGAAGAATAGAAACAAGTATGAAGAAAAGAAACAAGTATGAAGAAAAGCATGGACCATCATAATTAATTGCAGATGATAAGCGATTATAGCACTATACTATTGTTGGTTTGTTTTCATTAATTGGACATTATACTTCTAAATGCAAGAGCCTAATTAGAACATGAAAAAATGAGTGGTATTAGAACATGAAAAATGAATGGTATTTGATTAGTAAAATATACTACCAAATTATTTACTAAACACACAAATGGAAAAATACCATTACATAAAAAATGGTGCTAATAATTAACTCCACATTTACAATTCGGACTCAATCTAAAACAGTCCAGTACTGTTAGTCACTGTTTGGTTTCAAAAAAAGGCAACGGAAATTCGTTCGTTTTATCAAAATCTTAAATATTTAGCACTATTCTAAGCGAGAACAACCAGTTCGTTGCAGTGCATTAAAATATGCTACATAAACAAATCTTTGTGCACGAATCCCCCATCCTTAAATTTTTTTTTTACTTTTCCGATATTTTTTAGGGTTTTACGCTACGGAACCTGCAGCATCCTTTAAGCTTCTCTTCTTGCGAACATATTCCCTGATAAATTTATGATAATTTAAAAATAAAAGCAGATCGACCAGATAATTGCACCTCAGCCTCTGTCGTTCAGATGTCTGAATGAAATTCGATTCTGGCATTCTAACGAAGCCTATTATCTTTATCTTTATCTCAAAATAGGTTAGGTTAGGTTAGGTTAACGTGGCTGCCGATCTTCAGAGGCCTGACGACCAGCACACATAGGCACAGGAGAGGCCCGTTGTGGTACCACAATATTTTAGTGACTCTCTTCTACTCACTAAAGTCAGGAAACCATTTGCTTCCTTTGAGAAACCGGACTATCCCCTTTAGCTTTACTAGGGAGAGTTCCGTCAGGTTTGAGAGAAAGGGTGCACCAAGTGCCGCCAGTCTTCTCCTTGCCAAAGCCGGACACTGGCACATGAGGTGTAGGACGGTTTCCTCCACATCCTCAGAGCCACAGCTCCGACAGAAGTCATTAAACTCTACGCCCAAACGTTGTGCATGCCGTCCTATCAGGCAGTGGCCCGTTAGAACGCCCACAGTGCAACGAAGGGCGCTTCGAGTTAAACCTAAAAGCTGCCTGGTGCGATGCGCATCCATGGATACCCAGGACTGCCTTGTTATCACACAGGAAGATTCATCTGCCCAGGACTTCTTAGCGTCCTCAAGATATTTTTGCCTTATGGCCAGTTTGACCGATGTCATCGGTATACCTATTGAAAAGGAGCAAGAGACCTCGGGTAGCAAAGTTCCAAGCCTTGCTAGCTCATCGGCCTCACAGTTGCCCTGAAAACCCCTATGTCCAGGTACCCAAATCAATTGAACAACCGAATGTCTCGACATCTCCCTAAGAGATGCACGGCATTCAGCAACAATCTTGGACATTGTACAAGGACCAGCAAGGGACATAATAGCCGCTTGGCTATCTGTGAAAATACCAATATTGACCCCGAATATTCGATTACACAGAAGCCATTCGACTGCCTGATAAATAGCCACTACCTCCGCCTGAAAGACACTACAGTGGTCTGGTAGACGGAGGGACAGCTTGAGATTCAGCTCATCTGAGTATACACCACTCCCAACTCTATTGTTTAGCTTTGAGCCGTCAGTGTACACATGGATAAGCCCATTTTCAAGGGTGATACCATCACACCATTCCTCCCTGCATGGAATGCGAGTTGTAAACTCCAAATCCAGTATGCATTGTGGGGCGATGTAGTCAACAACCGCTGGTGCGGGTACTCCCTCGGCCAAGATCCTCGCATGACCGAACTCTGTCCTATTCCATGCTGAGATACAATTTAGTCTCACAGCTGCAAGATTAGCTTGCTGTGAGATCAGTAGGTTGGTTGGAAGCCAATGTAGCAGCACAAACAGTGCCTTAGTAGGGGTGGAGCGGAGCGCTCCAGTTACCAGTAGTGCAGCCATTCTCCGCACTTTTTCAAGCTGCCGTTTGCAAGTAGCCTTAAGAGCAGCCTGCCACCAGAACGCCACCCCAAACAAAAGAACTGGCTCCACCACAGCAGTGTAAAGCCAAGCAACAGTACGAGGCTGCAATCCCCAACTCGCCCCCATGGCCCTTTTGCAGCAGTAAAGTGCGTTGAAAGCCTTCCGAGCTCTTTCTGCCACATTGTACGTCCATAGTAACTTCGAGTCAAGGATCAGCCCTAAGTATTTGACCTTCTGGCTCAAGTTAATGGAGACCCCATTCAATTTGGGTAACTCAAAATCAGGAACTTTGTACCTCCTTGTAAACAGCACTAGTTCCGTTTTATTAGGATTCACATTCAAGCCGCACTCACGACTCCAACGCGAAATTATGTCAAGAGAGTGATTTAACCTCTCCGATAGCGTAGATAAATACTTTCCCGACACTGAAACAGCTATGTCGTCTGCATAAGCAATCACTTTGCAGCCGGCACGGTCCAGCTTCCTTAGAAGAGTATTCACCGTGATGTTCCACAACAGGGGAGAGAGAACTCCACCCTGAGGTGTGCCTGTGCTGACTCCTCGTCTTACGCTGGCATTACCCAGCGTAGAGATTACAACTCTACTTTTGAGAAGCTGCACAATAAAAGCAATCAGCCGTTCATCCACATGCATTACCGAGAGAGCCTCAACAATTGCGTTAGAATTAACGTTGTTGAAAGCCCCCTCGATGTCCAGGAAGACAGCAAGCGTATATTCCTTTAGAGCAAGAGATTTCTCAACTTGGTCAATAAGGACGTGAAGAGCAGTCTCCACAGACTTGCCTTTGGTATAGGCGTGCTGTGACTGCGAGATCAACATAGGATCGATTGATCGTTTAATATGGTAATCAATGATCCTTTCCAAAATCTTAAGCAGGACTGAGTTAAGACTTATTGGACGATAGTCCTTTGGCTTAACATGAGAGACTTTTCCTGCTTTCGGAATAAACACAACTCTAGTTTCCCGCCAGCTGGTGGGAACATACGAGAAGCGTAGGCAAGCGTTATAAATCTCCCTGAGCCATGGTAGCGATACTTCTATGGACTGCTGAACGTCAGCCGCAAGCACGCCATCAGGGCCCGGGGATTTAAACGGCTCAAATGAGTTAATAGCCCACCTCAGCTGAGAGTTTGATATTCTGAAAGGTGGCTCTCTACCGTAATTTAGTTCCGTTTGGTGCAATGTCCTTATAGGGCAATAATTACCCGGGAAATGTGCGTCCATAAGAACGTTTAGAGTATCTGCACTCGAACTAGTCCAAATGCCCTCAGGGTTCATTATGCACCCCATAGCCTTTGGTGTCGTGCTTAAGACCTTACGAAGGCGATTTGCCTCGCTGAGACTCTCTACATTTCCACAGAAAGATCTCCATGAGGACCTCTTAGCCTTGCGTATGGCATACTTAAAAGCCTTCAGCTTCGTTTTATACACCGACCAGTCATTAGATCTTTTCGAGCTATTAAACTCCCTCCTACATTCTCTCCGCAGGATGCTGATTTCCATACTCCACCAGGGAGGCTTAGGATTGCCTCTGGCCGGGGGTGGCTTACATGCTTCCCTAGACGCGGAGTTGAGAGAACAAGTAAGGGTGTCAACCGCCCGATCCAATTCATGGTAGCAGTCAATGCTCCTAGGAGCAGTTTCCAGTGAGGATCGTACCAGAGACTTAAATAGCTTCCAGTCCGTCCTCTTTCTGTTGATAAAGGCTGCCTGCAAAGCAGAGCTTCGGCCAGCCACGTTATACGATATGTACCTATGATCAGAGAATGAGCACTCTTGTAGAACCCTCCAGTCACGGAGAAGATGCGAGTGCCGCCCACTAATCAAAGTAACATCAAGAACCTCCCTGCGGTTTGAGGTAAGGAAGGTTGGTTCACTACCAGTATTGGCAATAAAAAGGTCGTGGGCCAGGATGAAGTCAAAAAGTTCCTCACCTCGGCCATTAGTGTTGGAGCTACCCCATACTTCATTATGAGCGTTGGCGTCAGTCCCTAGAATAAGAGGCACACCAATCTTTTTGGCTTCAGCCACAACACCCTTGACAATGTTGCAAGGTGGGCTACCGCCATGATCGTGTGCCATGTAGCAAGAAACAAACCAGTATGGTATCTGGTCGATTTCCACTGCAACAGCCATGTTATCCCTGTCACTGAAATTGTGTAGTACAAGGACGTTTATGGTTTTCTTGACAAGAATGCAGACACGTGGCTCATGTAAGCCATCGGGTACCACTAGTCTGTATCCCTCAGTGCGTAACCCGCAAACCCAGTTTTTAGCAACCCATGGTTCTTGGATTAGAATCAGCTCCTCCTCTGTCCTAGACAGTCGGAGGAGCAGGGTAGCTGATGCTACTTTGGAATGGTGAAGGTTGATCTGCAATACTTTCACCATCATTTATTTTCGACGATGGTTAGATCCAGGTCCTCCCCGTCTGACATAGATGTCTGCCCAGCCTCTTCCTCTGCTTCCAGAGTCATGAGGTCCAGGCAGCCACCCAAATCGGAGGTAGTCCCGACACTAACCCCGTCTGCGTATAGGGATTCCACATCCGACTCATCCTCAGATGTCGCCCTCGAACATGTGTCCAACCCCTTTTTAGGTGGGTCCCCCGTCATGTTAGTCACCTGTTTAGGTTGAGGTTCCTCAGGTGTTGGATCTCCCGCAGCAGAGCTCTTTGGCCTGTCGCTTCGGTAGATCCGCAGGGCTAGTTTTTCGACCCCATACCTGATAATGCCTTTTCGGGCATCTAAGACCGGGAGTGCCTCTTCATTGATGATGAAGAGGGCCTCCCGCCGATTATCCACCGGCTCTCCAATTTTCGCAATCCTCCAATTTTCCGTTGGAAGATCCGGGTTGAAAAGCCGCACTATTTCCAGGACTTCCACTGGATCCGAGTGGAAACTTGGAATCCAAGTCCTGCATCTAGGCCGGCTGGGAATCTCATCCCTCTGCACCACCTTAAGCTTAGCGCCTGGCCAGAGTTCCCCCAGCTCGGAGATTGCCTGCTTATAAAAATCGGCTGATCGTTGGTCCCCACACGCAACCAGCCTGATTCCTTTGTACCAGCCCGCATCGTTCACCGTAGGTGGTGGACCCGAGCTGGCCTTCTGCAGTCTGCAGCAGACTCCAAATAAAGCCTGCCTGATCTTAAGCCAGTTTTCGGGGGAGATGGTTCCATCTCCCTTGCTGGCATCAATCACGGCCCAAACCAGGCACTCTTTGGCCATTTCACTAAATGGCCGAGTTATCCCTGTAGGAGCCGTCACTACTTTCTGCTTTTTGCAGTCTTGTCTGCCCTGATTCATCTGCTCAGCCGACCTTTGTCGTTTCTGAGCTGAAGCTCCAGGGTGTAGAGGGAGCGGATTAGAGTGCTCCCCAATTTGTGATTTTGCCCACTGAAGGGACTTTTTGTCCTTGTCGGACATAGTGTTAGGAGGGACATTTTCAAACTTCCTCAGAACTTTGAAGGCTGCCCTTCTAGTTCCATAAGCCCGAGATTTATTGGCGGAGGAGCTTTGTGTACCTGAAGAGGAAGCGGCACCGGAAGTAGCGCTTGTTGATGGTCGGGCTGGCTCATTCACCGAAACCTTCCCATCACACTGGCCACAAACGGACTTCTTGGCATTCACAGGGCCAGGCTTGGTGACCTCAGCCCCGGAACCGCCTGAAACAGGGGTTGAGGAAGATTTTGAAGGCATAGGAGCTGACCCACTCGTCATGTCTCCACGCCTTTGCTTAGCCGCTGTGCCAGGCAATGGAGCTGACCCACTCGTCATGTCTCCATAGCCTTGCTTGGCAGCTGTGCCAGTGGTCAGTGGAGCTGACTCGATCGCCATGTCTCCACGAACCCCTGCAGCCTTAGCCTCAGACGGCAGAGCTGGCTTATTCACCATGTCTCCACTTCCTGAAGCTTTAACTGCAAGCAACGGCGCAGCTAACTTAGCCCCCTCCTCTACATTAGAGGATGAGTTTGGTTGATTGCCAGGCTTGTGCCTGACGAGTTTAGGTTTTGTTTGATACTTTTTCATGCTATAAGGGTCCCCACTCAGAGCCGCTATCTCAAGTTCGAGTGTGTAGTCACCTTAATGATCCCATGGTTATCTATGCAAAGCAGGGAGGCCATGCGAGGGTTGCCACCAGCCCTTATGGGGACAAGTAGTCAGAGCCGGATCGGTGTTAATCAGGAGTCCACCTCAACTGAACCTACACCACCAACTTAATGGCGACGAACCTGAGAACGTACTCTGAGGCCTGCCAGGGTTTTAACGGGACGGAGATGATCGTATTAACCCGGAGCCGTTCACGAAGCGGATTTCACTCCGTCGCTACCGCGCCTGAAGACGACTAGGTCCAGAATGCTACGATCACCAGCCCAAGTGCAACAAACGAATCGTAAGTCGAGAAAGGTCCAGAGACGAAAGCGGTCGTGAAGAGAGTCTAGATCATTTAGCGTTACCCAGGATGCACCGCGAGGAGGCGATCTAGTTACATCCCTTATCTCAAAATAAAAAAGGAAACATATTAGAAGCTGTAATCAAGACGTCAATCGCAAGATTTCAAAGAACTCGGAGCTGGGAGAAAACCAGTTGTATCCCAACTGTTAAAGAATCATTTCATCAGCGCGGAAATGTTAGAGAAAAAGACAAAAGGTTGTGTAGCAATTTATAAAGTTCGATATTATTGGCAGGGTATCGCTTTGATGACTTGATTTGAACTGTTTAGAAAAGGGACACATATTCTGCTATTCATATGAGCAACCTGATATCTCTAAATCTTAAATCACTACAAATAGCGGCCAACGTGGTTCCCTATAACTCTTACACTGAAAGAAAAACTCTTGGTTGGTTCAACTATTTTTAATAGTATTGCAACGATTCATTCAAAATCGTTAAACGAACTACGGAAAATAGTTATTTTTACTATGTTAATATAGTTAATTTAACGATATAAAAGTAGTTGGCTCTGGTTATACAAAAAATATCGCAAGGTTCATGAAATCAACTGTTTTAATTGTTTCATAACCACGAAAAATAGTTCAAACTTCAACGTTTCGAATTATCAACAGTTTTTATGGTACTTAAACTACTTTGCAATAGTTGATTTCAAAAACGTAATTCAGTGAGCAACGTCTTTGGAATTATTCTACGCAAAGTAGAATGGTTTCAACATTTGGACGCTTTTCATGCTCCGAATGAAATTTTTTTTGTTTATCAACCACGCGTCATGGTGCATAAAAGTAATCAACAATTTTCTTATAGTTGTTTTAACTATAGCCCTAGTTGATGCAAAAACAACTAAGGAAAACTGTTGATTTTTCATACTCCTCATACTCATGCTCCTATTCTATCATAGAAGTTTCATATGATACATGGCAAAATTGTGTTCGGTTTGCTGTTCGATATAATTCATATTCATGTTATGCGGTGAAGCCTTTATATTACGTTGTATGACGCTATTTTGTTCACAATACAGCGTTTTCCACTGTGGCAAAGCAGTGGGCTGCGGCAAAGCGCAGTCAAAAAATTAGAATGCACTGTTTTGTATGGTAACGCGAACAATGGCTGCGGCCGAATTTGCCAAATTTCTAATTTTGCCGCACCGCTAGCGGTGATACCTACCATAGGTTGGCATCACCACTAGGTTGAATTAACTCTGTTTGAATTAGGTTGAATGGTCTGGTGGAATAGACAAGCGATGGCTGATGTGTATTCTGATAAGCCAACCTAATCCTCGTACAACAGGATTTAGCAATACAAAAGAAAAGAAAAATGAATTTGGTTGGTGCCTTGGTTGCATTGACAGCGACATTGTCGCTGCATTGTGATTCACCAAATTCAACTGCGGCATTCACGCCTCCCCTGCCTATATTTCGTACTATGTATATGGTTGGAATACCATTGTTTGTGGTTGCTTACTTTTTTTGCACCACGGACGTTGTTTATCAACCACGCGTCATGGTGCATAAAAGTAATCAACTATTTTTTTATGGTTGTTTTAACTATAGCCCGTAGTTGACGCAAAAACAACTAAGGAAAATTGTTGATTTTACCAAGATTTTTCTTTCAGTGTACACTTCCATTTCCGTTCCCACCAACATGTACTTGAATCGCCCTCCTTGCGTTTCTTATGTTGCTGTTCAATAGAGCACTTAACTCTCACTGGGAAATGTCATGCATTAGCTCTACCTCTCCTAAGCGCAATGCCCTTTCCCATCCCCAATCTTTAATTTATCACACCCATCGCCTTAACTTTTCTTATAACTTCTTTTGTTTGGACCGTACTGTAGGCTGATATATGCCTCCTTTAAAAATAAAAAAGCCACAATAAATTCTGGCCAACTACAAATAATGAGGAGTCAGAAACATCTGACTTAGGTCGGAGTGGGGGAAGTTTACTCCATTTGCAGCAAGCCTACTCGCGATCCCAACCAGCTTGGACAACCTTTTCTGGGCAAAATTTTTATCAACTCTATTAGGAGCATTAACTGAGCGAAGGTAGTGCCCTGATCAGGTCCCTATGAACGAGATGACCAATCTTAAGAGAGCTAAGCCTAAAGACATCAAAGTCAGAGCCGCGAACACGAGAAATCGAGTGCCATGCTCCGGCGACAGAAGCTCATGGACCACCGTAAGCACCAAGTCAGCCATCGGATGAATTATCTAAGATTTTACCAGTGTCCGATCTTCAAACGGACAGGAGGTTTTCAGCAGCAGTTAGGGACACTCCATCGTAAACCGGTTGTAAAAATGTAAAATTCCAAAGCTTTCTTTTCAAACAAATTACCGTCTTTTCTGGGGTACCTCAAGATAGCCACTTGGGGCCGTTAATGTTCAATATTTTTATTTTGGATATCTCTCTTAGGCGGACGATCTGAAAATATACCAAACTTTTCAACCGGAATCTGATACAAATGTTCATCGGTTACAATTTTTGTCCCTTGTGCAATGGTGTGATCGAAATAAACTTACTCTTAACGTTCAAAAATGTCCTGCCGTTCGTTTTTGCCGCAAGTACTCTACTCTTAATTTTAATTACTACTTGAATAATCAGATCCTGAAAATTTTCGTAGATATCGGTCTCGTCCTGGATAAAAGGCTATGTTTTAATCTTCAATACGACAAAGTCCTTGCAAGATCTAGCAAGCAACTGGATTACATTAAAAGACGTGCGAAAGAATTCAAGAACATATGGGCTACAAGATATCTGTATATATCTTTAGTTAACCCACTCAAATATGCTTGCATCGTCTGAAATCCTATTTTCGATATTCATAGCGATAAACTGGAATCTATCCAAAAGCAGTTTGTACTTTTTGTCTTGAGCGAGATCTCTATAGTCCGCACAATTTTGAAAGGCTTCCAATTTATAGTTACAGATTAAGTTTCTTAAATCTGACGGCACTTTCCTAATACCGGAGAGTGATATTACGGTAAGAGGTTTTGGTTGGTGTTGAATATCTTCACAATAAACTCAGTTTTAGCAATCCTGTAAGATAGACTAGGCACACACATCACCTCAATGAGCATCAACATCACGCTGTCTACGGAAACTGAAAGCAGATAAATAAATTCTGCACAATATTTAACAATTTCTCATCATCTACCGCTAAACCATTATTGAAGAACAATTATTCACTGCTTTAAATTCTTAAGCTAAATGTTATTACTTTCCTTATAATTTCCATATTAAAAGTCTGCTGACATGTAGCATTATAATTTTAATTTAGCTTAAGGGAGTCTCCTTATCCAGAACCTTAAAAAAAGCACTTTTTCCCAATTTTTTTTGAAGCAGAAAATAAAAACACTGGTCAAAGATTTTTCGCATATATTTAGGTACATATTTAAACTTGTTAAAAAAAATTTGAAAACAAGAAAAAATCTCGGACTTATCGAAGATCCCGCGCTGCGTCTCACCACGCACAATTAATTTTGCGTGCATGATATTGTCCGAAGTTTTCATCTGAAACACAAATATATTTGTTTTTTTTTTTATTCAGAAGGGTCTTCCGCTTATAGTGAACCTAAAAAATTGTAAAAAAAATTACTTAAAAAGTTACTTTCTAGAAAAATCAAAATTTTCACCGTTTTTTTTGTTGTTTAAAATGCGTTATTTATAATGAAAATCAATACTGTATCATGAAAACTAAAGGTTCACTATATGCGCATTTTAATTACCTACAAATAAAAAAAAAGTTTATAATAATAGCTTAATTGGTTCTCCTTTAATCGTGCACGCAATGTTGAAAAATGTGGTTTTGAGAAAACGCGCTTTAAAGTTTTCGGACAGTGAAAAATCAACTTCGATAGCTCCGCGCGAACCGCTGCCTGGAGCTATACCATCAAAACTATTCCGAAATGAACTGTAGAATTTTGTGACAATATTCTCTGATAATAGTACTATCGATTAAAATAATAAAAAAAAAATCGATTTTTTGAAGGTTCTGGATAAGGAGACCCCCTTAAGCAAAGCATGTTTAAATTTGTTATTGTGTTGTTTTTCATCTTGCTTGGTTCATAAATAAACAATGTGAAACTGATTCGGCCCATTCTCAACCACCAGTCGAGCACAAGCCTCCGCTGTTGGAAGTGAGTGCTCATCCAATTGTGCCGGCACAGAGGCATCCCCGACTCCACACTTTTGAGAGATCAAGTGACGTTCCATGACAATTGGGTAACAGGTATCACGAGGGATTTCTTTGAAGGGTCTCGTTCCTGGCCCGTGGAGCTTGTTCTTGAAATCAGGCAGAACTTAAGTATAAATATAGAAACGCCACGACATTAAATACGATATTCAGTCAAAATTTGTTGCCAGAATTCCGAAAGCATTTGCCTCATTTTGCCGTTGTAAGGGTGGAAAAGTTCGAGCTAGAGCTCAACAGTCCCGGGGGACCTTCCCACTGGAAACCCCGCGTATCGGAGTTTGTCGTGGACCCCACTCACGGATCAAGCTCCCAGGACGCAGTGGTTTCAGTCGCGGCAGATGTGCCTACCTGCTGAAATTTCAGGAAGCTATAAACTGAGAGAAAAATCTTGATAAAACCAATCCTTAGTTGTTTTTGCGTCAACTACGGGCTGTAGTTAAAACACCCATAAGAAAATTGTTGATTACTTTACATCCATGACGCGTGGCTGATAAACAACGTCCATGGTACAAAAAAAGTAAGCAACCACAAACTATGGTATTCCAACAATGCACATAGTACGAAGTAGTAAATGACTATAGTTTGTGGTGCCCCAACAATAATAAGTGATTGCTGAATTATGTTTGTTGAATTTAATAATTGTAGAGTGGTTCGCTTACTTTGAAAATTGTTAATAATTCAAAATTTTGTAGTGTTAAATGAATTGATGCTTATTTTGCTATATATCAACTATTTATCGTCCTTATGAACCAATTAGCACAGTTGAATCCTCGAAGGTTTCGATTTTTTTGTATAAGCAAAGTCAATACTTTTGTATGGTCAAATGAACTATTTTAGCATAGTAGAAAGAACCATTTTCCGTAGTTCATTCGGAAATTTTGAATGAATTGTTGAATGACTATCAATAATAGTTAAATCAAGCACGACCTTTTCTTTCAGTGTAGGGCATCATTTTGATGACTAAAAAATAGGCGCATATTCTGTCATGTATCTGGGTAACCTGATATCGCAGATGAATTTGTGATATTTTGAAATTTCGTTCCAACGAATTCCTGTGATTTTTTTTTAATTGCTTCCTAAGCTTCATTGTTTATATTTTCTTCTATTCAATTCATTTAACTGTATATATATTTGTTTTATATAGCATTCTATATTATATAATATTCGATTCATCTATTCATCGTCATATAATATATTCTATTCATCTCTTTCAATCTATTTACTTGCTTAGCTCTCCACTCTGTAGTCAAAATAAAATACACCTTTCATCCACACCTAGTTATCCCGTTATGCTTCTTTCCCATCCCCTCATCTGTTATTATACATTTCCTATAACTTTCCCATTTAATGCGATTCAAAGCAATCAATTTGGTTTGCTGCGGCATTAAATGCTATTTTTCACCAAAATTAAGTGTAAAATTTTCAGCAGCTCAAAGGTACTGTCATCTAATCCACATAAGTTTCTTTCTTCTTCGAATGGGCTCAAGATATGTTCAATTTCTATACTCGGATTCAGGCACGGATACCATAGGATAATATATATGAAAAAGAATAAATAACCTTATGAAGTTTAAGCTCATAAATGTCAGAATTTGATGAATAGCCTTTTGAAAAAATCTACCTACAAAAACTTTATGAATTCATAAAACTTCAAAAGGACCATACAGAGGACTTCGATCCGTAAGCGGATCAAATTAAATTGGTTACTTTTTTGGGGTTTTGTTTGTTTTGTTGTATTTTGTGTATAGTATTGGGTTGATAATCAAGAGGAATGTGTTAAAGAACCTTATTTTGGTATACAGATGTGGATAAGAAACTGGATCTATCAAAAAGCATTTATCTTTGAATAATTCTTCTCATTTAGTTATTTGACATTAAAGGTAGTTACGCAATTTTTAACAGAAAAAATGCCCACTTTTAATTACGAAAAAAAAACCTTTGTTCAGAACACACACCGTCACTGAAAAATTATTTCCACTCTTGAAACTAGTTCAGTAGATTAAAGTCAACCAACTATCACCGATGCCACATCAATAATTACTCACCCATAAACACCACACGTCATTACTACTTTATTTACCGTTGTCTATTTAAATGATGACTGCATATCAATTTCACTGAATAGAAGCAGTATTATGTTACAGAGGACTGTGAGCGGCTTACTATCAAGCGGCGGCTCATCTCTTTGTTTGTTTGATATGTTTTTCATCGTTTATTGTCAAGGCACGACTTGCCATTTCATTAAAACATCTGCTAAGTAAATCGAATGCAACTCACCTGAGTTTCAGAGACTGTGCGAAAAGTTTCTTTAGTATCTGATACGGTGTGAAGGTGTCTTTGGTCGAATGTGCGATTTTTTCAAATTACAATATTGTCGAAATACATAAACGTGTGAGATTTGGTTCATTTTGACTAAAATGTTTATTCATGTACATATACTGGTGGCCCACATTGGGCGCTAAAAGTGTAACTTCGAATTTTGGGTTAAATTTTCTTCCAAATCTTCGGAATCTTCTTGATTCAATTTCAAAGTTTATTTTATATCAGTTTTTCACAAAATTAAGTAGTATCTGTGTACCAGTTTGGAATCAAAACAAGATCTTTGCTCAATAACTCACACACAAAGTGTGTGGGCTAAAAAACCATACCCTGGTGTTTGCAAGGTAACTATGATACCCTTATGACTCTGCTATGAATCGATGATGCAAATTAATTTGCGCACCAATCAAAGAAACGACAAACACAAAAATCGTTTCCGCAATTATAACCCGAGCTCTGGGTGATCAAAAGCCACAACTCTTTACCTGCTCCCCATATGTGATTTCTTCAACAACAGAGTTGTAATCCAAACTAATGACTTGAAAGAAAGTCGATAAGTAGACTGAATGCAGGAAAAAGGAAAGATTCATAGACTGGAGGCTCTCTAGACATAGTATGTACTCCGTCGTATATATTATACATATGTCTAATGAATAATACAACGCTGCGAAGCACCAGCACTGGACATCAGCTCGATCTAGGATATGTTACACGGGGTATTAATGAGCAGCTCATATAAATTACAGAAACCAGGCAAGAACCTGATATCATTGTAATATGATTAGTTGCCAATAATAATTGCGTGCATCCGACACATTTGTGTGTAGTGCGGTGTGCGTTGTCCGCATCAAAAGAAATCTGCCGCTCGTTGTCACTAAACTGTACGCGATGCAACGGAAAAGTCAGGCGGTGCGACGGCTCATTCGTTAGCTATACCCGCTGCCGCCACCACACTAACCGCCAATAAGTATACTGGTTGCAATAAGCTCGACCAGGTGAAATGCCGTTGAAATGAAATAACAAACATAATCACCATAGTTTAACTTGTGTTAACTGAAAATACTTGTGATAACTCAGTTAACGATTGTCGGCTTGCATTATGTTATTATCGACATGCTCCCACTGCGTTAGTGGATGTTTAAGGTTCATGCGAAAGTTTTATTATATATCTAGTGAGGTGTGGTGGGCTGTAACCACCAGGCGAATAGGCATATGTATAATTAAATGTGAATAATTTTAGATGATATAGGCTCACATAGACAGGTCCAGGTGTCGACAAATTTTTATTCTTTTTAGCACATTGGCGCCACTGTGCAATTCATTGGTATTTTAGGTTCCCTTATAACACTATCAAAACCAACTTTCAATCAAATCAGAAATGAAAAATTAAAATTTTTCACACTATGGTGCCAAAATAAATGCAAAAAAAATTTGAATTACGATATCTTCCGATAGAGTCAGATCGTTACAAAATTTACACGACATATTGACGTTCATCAGATTTAGACGTTTACCTTGTTATGAAAGTTTTAGCAACCCTATACCTTCAACAACCACATAAAGAGACAACCTTCAAATCATCGACCCAACTGAAAAATTTCGTCTTATGCTTGAGTTACAATCAATGCAACCAACATTCGCTGCCAAGTTTTGTTGGTGGAACGAGTTACAATCAATGCAACACAACATTTACCGTCATCTGTCACTGGCTATATTAACGAAATTGTTGTTCGATAATATGGATCCTTTACAGTCTCGGAAAGTGATATCAGTGAGTATTTGATCCTTTAAAAGCTGCAGCGTATATTGCAGAGCAAAAATGAGCAAAAGAAAAACAAATTTTGATTGTCATTTGCATATGACATTTCCCATTTCCCGGACTCTCATAGGAACAGGTGGAATTGGATATTTTCAAAAATGTTGTTGCCATGCCAAGTTTGAGATATGAGCAAACTCTGCTGCGCAACAAAGTTGTGTTGCATCATTGTAACTGCTCTCATACGTTCTCATGGGTTCAAACTCATTTTGTTGTGCAACAAATGTTGGTTGCATTGATTGTAACTCTAGCTTTACACGACAACGAAAATCTTACGTTTTGCTACACAGTTAAATTAAAATTCCTCATCGCACAAGAACAGCAGCCCTTCTGCAAATTGCCTATTTCTTAAAGGGAAGGTACTCTCAGATACGGTCGAAAATCAGGCAAAGTTTGAGAATTTTTCGAGGGATAATGAAAAAACATACGAAGTTCTGGTTTTGATTATTTTATTTGTTGATCATTCTAAAATCGTTCAAATTTTTATTAGGATGAAATTCAATGTAGTGGCTGCAAAATGGCGGCTCTCGTCTGCCTCTGCAGGCGGGACATCGTCCGATAACTTCAAGTCTGCAGCCTCTCGTAGTAAACGGATATCATTAAAATTTATGGAAATCTCCATGTCTTATACCTAATGAGAATGAATTGGGACAAAAAATAAACCAAATTATAGACATTTAAAAAAAAGTGCAACTTTAGCTCGGTTTTTTTTACTTTGACCTCGCTTAATAATTATGAATTGAAATTTTTCATGCTCATTTTAGGTATAGGACATATAAAACAGTATATTCTTTTGGGCAGACTTGGAATGAAGTGAATCGGATCAATAGATCCACACCTGTGCTTGAAGTTATGATGAAAAATATCGTTTCGAGAAAATCGCGTTTAAAGCTATTTAGCAAGTTTGCCTTGGGATAACTTTCTTGTTTGTTCAGTTATCACGACCAGTATCAATGGTTATAGGGTTTTGGGGTCGCTGATTACGAATCTGAAGTCAAATTAACAATACGGCGGATCAAAAAAATTTCCATCTGCCAATTTGGACCAAAATATCTATATGAAGATTTTCGTGGTCGTCGATCGTCAATTTGCTTCATTATACTCAAATTAAGATCTAAGTCGGCTATTCCTGTGCCGTATAGCAATCCTTACTCGATTTCAAACAGCTCCTGATTGGCCTGCTCTGGCAGACGTTGCGCGAGGCGCAGCGTTTCGAGCAGCGGGCGATATTCGTCGTTAAGGATATGCAATTTTCTGACGCATCGGTTATTTTTCGCATGTGCTGCCACCCAAAGTGTATTCCAACACGAACAAGTATGCGATAGTACAGATCGTAATTAGTTCCGGTACGTAGAAAACCATCTGAGGCCACGCGGTGAATAAGCTATACTTGAGCGTTCTCCAGCGCGCGTGAGGTAGGTGCGTTTGAGACGCTCTAATGCGATAAATATGTTCCAGATCGGAAGATCCTTTTGCACAAATGTTTTACACGTATGTAGCTTTCATGTTTTGTAAAATGTGTATGAAAAAATCTGAAAGAACCTCCCCTTAAAGCAGTATTCTGGTCTAGAGGCACGATTTTGAGATGATTTTACGGACGCAATAAAAAAAACCATAAACATTTTTGGTATATTTTTTTACCAGTCTTTTATTAACATTTTAAAAGTACAAAAATGTATTCAAAAAATAAAAAAAAATAAAAATTGATGTAGATACAGGCCGGCGAAGTGAAGGCTCAAAAAAAAAACTTGTCTCATGGTTGACATGATTCCAACCTTCCTGGTGGTTTGAAACATACATTTTTGGTGAATTCTGTAATAAGAAGAACGTGAAATTCGTCTGACGTAGGCGATTTGACAAAACTTTTTTTTTCACAAAATGGCGTCCATGTAAAAAAAAAACTCTAGCGCACCTGAACCGCTAGAAACACTAATGTTCGAAGAACAGTAGAAGAATCGTGCAGGTTTTGAGTGCATATTCCACCACATGCGCTGCTTATTACGGCCAAAGTGTTTCAAATGCCATATTTTACTTATGTCTCAAGAATGCATTATAACTCATATGGTAGAAGGTTTCAGATATTACCACTGGCATGAATTTCAACGTTTATGAAAGCAAAACACGGGTTAATTATATTCGTTATCAGTTGCTTATTTCAAAAAATTTTGAAAGCAGCATCTCATATAATATCAATGAAGAAAATGCTCAGTGCTTGCAGCACTGTAACTGAAGTTGGAGTTTGGGGCTGCGATCCGAAAAATTTGCAGAACTTTGGGAATTGAAACATCGGTTATTTATTTTCATTGTAAATGTTTCCGGTATGAATACTAACTGTAAGCATTTATTGATACAAAAGTAGCACAACCGACTCGTGCTGGCAACCTTTCGCCAGTATCAAAGCCAAGAATATATCACATCTGCTTCACGTTGTTATATTACATTTAAAGTTATAGGAGTATAAAGAAATTTAGGGTTACCTGCAGCGAGTTTTTTCAAATAATCGAAAGCTTCATATTTGCTGTTTATTGTCACTACAATAGCATTACCGATTGAAAATTCTACGATAAAACCGCTTAATAAAGATATTGCAAGCAAACACAAAACCAACAATAGCTGGCAACCCTATCATGGCTTTTCAACCAAATTTGGCTTGAATAATGCTTATAATAAGTTCCAGTAATTGTATGAAATTCGTATTGATTTCATGACTGCACTGGCAGTTATAGGGCAAAAAGTTTTATTTTCCTGAGCGAATTTTCACAAAAAGACACAAAAATTACCATAGCTGGCAGCACCAATCGAATTTTTCAACCAAATTTCTATCAAACAGAGTTTAAAGTAAGGTTCAGCTACTGTGTCAATTTCATGAAAATCTGGTAACTTATTCACATTTCATAGGGCAAAAAGCAGTTTTTTTTCTTTGTAACTTTTCAAGATGGCACCACTGGAACAGAGTTGCCTACGATTCAAAATCGCTTCTATCAGACCTGGCCCTACTTAAGTCCAATGCATTCTGTAAATTTCAATTCTATCTGATTATTGATTCGTTCGTTCCCGTGAACAGAAGTTTTTGAAGCTAAAAATATAGGTTAACTGAGAAAGGGTTACCGTTCTTGTCCGACATGAAATTTCCAAAGTTTTACTTTGACTGTGTAGATTAAGCATAAGATTTGTATACAGATTGGTTTTATTGTAGAAACGGACATTTTTTAGGATATTCGATGGTTTGAATGTTTTCACTTCCAAATTTTTATTTTTTCAAATTTAAGACACCAAAATTATCATAGCTGGCAGCTCCAACCGAATTTTTCAACCAAATTTCTACCAAGTAAAGGTTGAAGTAAGGTCCAGGTACTGTGTGAATTTCGTCAAAATCGAACGATTCAATCAGAATTTATAGGGCTAAAAGCAGTTACCTTTTTTAGTGATTTTTCAAGATGGCACCACTGGCACAGAATCGCCAGGATTTCAAAATCACTTCTATCAGACCTGGTCCTATTTAAGACCAATACATTCTGAAAATTTCAATAAATTCTGCTCATTGGATCGTGAGTTTCCGTGAACAGAAGTTTTTGATGCTAAAAACATAGGTAACTTGGGCAAGGGTTACCAGGCGTGCCTGTTATACCATATAAAATTTTTTTTTTTGTTTATGTAAACAAAGCACAAGATTTACATATGAGTGGCTTTTTTTTTAAGAAACGACATTTTTTCAAGAGAAACGATGATTTAGAGGTTTTCACTTTCAGTGCCTGCCCTGGCTTCAGGGTTGCCAGCACAATCATTAAAACGTATATTAATCTACAACTAAATAAGACAAACATGTCCTGAAAATTTCGTAATCATGGAATAGCTCTGTTAAAAGTTATCGCAATTTAAAAATTTTCAAATTTTCCCGTTCTCTTTTTAGGCACCCAGCGCACACATAGGGTTAAAAAATTCCAAAACATTATCCGATTCACATGTAAAACTTGTTCGAAATTTATGTCGTTAACTTTATTTTTGCAAAAATTATTTGTGTACGGAATAATAGGTATATTAAAAAAATCACTAAAATGGCCGCCGGCGCCAAAGGGTTAAAGATTATTAACTTTTTGTGAGACCTGGCACTATTCTGCATATACATTAATATGTCCTGAAAATTTCAGCTCAATCGGATGGCGCGTTCCTGAGATTTTTTCACTGAAATTTTTTGATGATATATATATATATATATATATATATATATATATATATATATATATATATATATATATATATATATATATAGAAATATGAATTTTTGGCCAAAGTGATTTTAATACTAATGTTCTTCTTCGAACATTAGTAAAAAAGTTGGTTTTTTGCCTCATTTTTTTACCTTTGGGGATTTTTAATAAATAGTAGAAAAAAAAATTTGAAAAATCCCTACGTCAGACGATAACCAATAGTGTTAAGAGGGTAAAATTTCACGTAAATCGGTTTATTACAACTAGAGATATTATGTCAACCGTATCGAGAAAAGTAATTCCGAGAAAAACGCGTTTAAAACTTGGAGTCTCGGTTTGGGCAGTTAGTTGGCGCGTCACAAAAACAGCTGTAACTCCAAAAATAATGCGAATTTCCGAAAATCCTTTTAAAAGCTTATTCTTAAAGGTCTAAACTTTGAAAATATGCAAACGAAAAAAAATCGATTTGATCAAATTTCTAGACCAGAATACCCCCTTAACACATGAAATTTGTGTTCGCAGCAATTACGCTGGAGTTGCAATCAATGCAGCACAACATTTACTGTCATCTGTCACTGGCTATATTAACGAAGTTTTTAAGTTCTCTCCTGTGATAGTTCTTGACATAGGCAAAGGACTCAATAGTACTTCAAAAAACTGTGAGTAGGTTCTTTCGAGGTGGCGCCTAAAAATTACCAGCTGAACACTGAAAAAACACATAGCGCCAGACGCCATAGTTTATAGACTTCTGGCGCCATGTACATGTAAATCTATGATCAAAAGGTCAGGTGTGTTATGGAAATTAGCTCCAAAACATCCGTCGTTTCAAATGTGTTTGCAATGGTCATATGAACGAAATTGAATGTTATACTCAATTGTAACCTGGGTTCTATACTTAGAATAAATTTCAGTCTAATCCCTCAAAAATCTGTGTTTTATGCAAACATAAAATTTATCATAGGAATTTGTATTATGTAGACATAAACTCTAATGTCACTTGCTGACATTTATACGTTCCCTCACACAGTATGGCTGCGAGTTATAATTGGAGTGCCATGAGCCATATTACATGGCTCATGCCACTATGTAATATAGCGTGTGGGGCCATAATTTCTGCGCCATGTAATTATGGCGCTGGGAGCCATACTGCATAGCTCAGGGCACTATGTACATAGCGTGTGGGACCATAAATGCTGCGCCATGTTACTATGAGTACTATGTACATAGCGTATGGGGCCATAAATAATGCGCTATGTTACATGGCTCTGGGCGCCATGTGGATTTTTTTCAGTGAATTATATCTGTAATGTTGCAAGATTTGTTTAAAGCCAAAACATAACAATCAGCAGCAGTTAAAGCTTTACAGATTTCTTCTGCCTAAACTTATGTATTCCTTGTGCTTGAAAAAGCAGATAATGAAATACGTCGAATAGTGCCAACGAAATCCTTTTGATTCTCAAATACTGCATTTCTCGCACCGAGCAAGCTTTCTTTTACGATAGCTGCTTCAGTATAGTGCGTAAAGAAGCATCTGAACATTTTTCTTGTTCAGTCAAAGATTGGTTAGCAATAACTCTGTTTTCCGAGTCAAGTTTTCTTTTCTTTCTTCCATTGTAGTAAGAATCAAACAGTCGTCGCCATAAACAAACTGAAAGTTAACAAAAACTTTGACTAAATGAACCCTAAAGGGCTGTTTACATTTGAGTCCATGCGATCAAGCCACTTTTATTTACACAAGGCTAGTTTTTAGAAGCCGGGAGTAAAGTGGAAGCAAGAATCAACAACGTACTCGCCCTCTTCGCCCTCACTCTCGCCTACTAAAAACATAAGGAAGTAGTACCTGTTAGAATGCTAAAAAACAGCCTAATTTTCAATATTTTTTTTCACCTCCTTTATTATGCATAAATTTTAAAATTTGCATGGGTAAAATGCACATTTTGAAAATTACAAAAAAAAATATTTATTAATTTTTCTTCATTTTTCTACTTATTTATAGAGGGCGCCAAAGTTGATGTCTCGACAAATGGCTCGTCATACTGCGGACAGATAATCTCAGGAATGAAGAATCTCAAACAAAAAAAACCAAACCGCATTCTAAAGAAGAATGTTTCGTACGTGGTAATCTATCACAATATTTTTAAAAAAATGAGCAAGAAAAAAAATGGCGGTTGCTTAAAAATATTTTTCGAAAAATCGTGTTTTTTTTCATCTTGTTTCATTTGCCAAATTTTTTTGGGTTAACTTCTGGCCTATATTGTGGTAGATTACCACACAAGATACTTGAATGAAGTATTGCACCAAATTTGACTTAAATCGGTTCGGCCAATCCGGAGAATAAGTGTCCGCAGTTTGAAAAAACGTCATTTCGAGAAAAACGCGTTTAAACTTTTTTTTCTATTTATTTATTGAATATTATTTAAAAAATATTTTTTATCACCTACTATTGCTCAGTCTGCAATCCCTGGACCATACATACGTATTCTTGAGTCCACATAAGCCAGTTGCTCTTGCAGTCGGACAGTTTTTTTAGGCCAAACGCCCTTCCTTTGCCGCTTTTTCTGCCTGACCTATGCGCGACGTGATTTCTGAAGGTATAATAAATTGAAAAATGCAAAAAACAAAAAAATTATTTTAGTAGCCCTTAAAGCTTTCAACGCAGTCATTGAACAAAACGAAATTTACAGGGTAGGTTGAAACAGATACCGGCATCACACATTTTTGTTATTTTCGCAGCAGATGCTAGCAGTAAATTTCCATATGGTGTGAATCCTATAAAGAAAATAAGTAGCAAATGTTTAATTTTCCAAGTATTGAAATTTCCCTGTAGCTTCCTATCCTTAAAAACGAAATTCGCCGGGTGTGTTGACTTGACCTTGAAGTGAAGTGGTTTTGATAAACTTTTAGTTACAGTGATATTAAAGTGTTGTCATCTCTGAGTCTTTTCATCATTTTTGTACTAGTAACTAATTTGTTACTAGTATATAACAAGTGTTTTACTTTATCAGCTTTTGAAACTCATGCGAGTGGCAACCCTAGTAACCTTTCTATCGTATGCTCGTCGATGCAAAGTGGAACGTTATCTTGGATAGAGATTGGTCGTAATAAGGAGCGCATTTGACAAAACATGCATTCTAAATCTACTCATTTCTTCCACTAACCTTTCCTTAAAAATCAGTCTTTCCAGCAGTTTTCATACACTAGTGTTGTTTGTTTTTAGCTTAAGTTAAGTAGTACCACTACCTCCATCGTTTTTTGTTGTTACTCGTGATATTTATAATTGATAAACAGAAGCTACCCAGCAAACGTGCGTTCAGCACTTTCGCATACAGTTGTAAAAACTTTTCCATGTGTTGATATATTTTCTAATGAGTATTTATCTTTTCTATTTCTCAATGATTATACATGCTGCTGTACTACTGCTTAACTCCTGAACAGACGGTCTAGTTGTTGTAGTTTTCCGACACGTTGATGAATCTCTTATATATTTACAGTTCCCTATTTACAATGAATATAAAGTGCTGCACTACTGCCAAACTGGTGACCAGATGGTGCAATTCAAATCGTTTCCCAAAAATCAAATCGAGTTGCCCATACGTCAAGCGTCAGTCATACTTCGCAAGTGATACGTGAAATATTTTGAAATTTATAATTAAAACAGGTCCTTTTTGCTCTAATTAAAGATGACATGAATACAAAGTAATGCAAATGTGATGGCATGAATGCAAAGTAATGCGAATATACTATTGGTGACATTATAGCTGGGCAGCCATATCAATGTCCTGCTATAGTGCACTGAAAGAAAAATCTTGGTAAAACCAACAATTTTCCTTAGTTGTTTTTGCGTCAACTACGGGCTATAGTTAAAACAACCATAAAAAAATAGTTGATTACTTTTATGCACCATGACGCGTGGTTGATAAACAACGTCCGTGGTGCAAAAAAAGTAAGCAACCACAAACAATGGTATTCCAACCATTGTTTGTGGTTGCTTACTTTTTTTCCATACATATTACGAAATATAGGCAGGGGAGGCGTGAATGCCGCAGTTGAATTTGGTGAATCACAATGCCCCGACAATGCCGCTGTCAATGCAACCAAGGCACCAACCAAATTCATTTTTTTTTTTCTTTTGTATTGCTAAATGCTGTTGTGCGAGGATTAGGTTGGCTTATCACAATACACATCAGCCACCGCTTGTCTATTCCACCAGACCATTCAACCTAATTCAAACAGATTTAATTCAACCTAAAGGTGATGCCAACCTATGGTAGGTATCACCGCTAGCGGTGCGGCAAAATTAGATATTTGGCAAATTCTGCCGCTGCCGCAAATTCGGCCGCAGCTATTGTGCGCGTTTCCATACAAAACAGTGCATTCTAATTTTTTGACTGCGCTTTGCCGCAGCCCAATGCTATGCCACAGCGGAAAACGCTGTATTGTGAACAAAATAGCGTCGTACAAGGTAATATAAAGGCTTCACTGCATAACATGCATATGAATTATATCGAACAGCAAATCGAACACAATTTTGCCATGTATCATATGAAACTTCTATGATAGAATAGGAGCATGAGTATGAGGAGTATGAAAAATCAATAGTTTGCCTTAGTTGTTTTTGCATCAACTAGGGCTATAGTTAAAACAACCATAAGAAAATCGTTGATTACTTTTATGCACCATGATGCGTGGTTGATAAACAATTTCATTCGGAGCATGAAAAACGTCCAAATGTTGAAACCATTCTACTTTGCGTAGAATAATTCCAAATTACGTTTGCTGAAATCAACTATTGCGAAGTAGTTTAAGTACCATAAAAACTGTTGATAATTCGAAACGTTGAAGTTTTGAGTGAATTGATGAATATTTTTCTATTTATCAACTGTTTTTCGTGGTTATGAAACAATTAAAACAGTTGATTTCATGAACGTTGTGATATTTTTTGTATAACCAGAACCAACTACTTTTATATCGTTAAATTAACTATATTAACATAGTAAAAATAACTATTTTCCGTAGTTCGTTTAACGATTTTGAATGAATCGTTGCAATACTATTAAAAATGGTTGAACCAACCAAGAGTTTTTCTTTCAGTGTGCTTCTAAGGCAGTAGTGCAGCAGTACATTTTACGTGCTGCAGTTTCACCACTTCAGCAGTAGTATAGCAGTGCTTTTGCACTCCTTGCATTCCTATCGTTTGTCTTTTTCCTATTTGTGGGATGGAAACGATCAACCATGAAACAAAACATATTACACGTACGCGGGTAATATGAAGTAAATAGGTGAATTTTGGGGTAAAATGCTATCTCTAGCATTAAAAGCATTCACGGGTTTACTCACGACTTCTGCAGCACTTTAGAAGTAGTGCTGTGTTTGCTGGGTATAATTTAATTGTCAGACCTCAATCTAAGCAACCTCAATCGAAATATCTCAACTAAGCAATTTCAATCCCTTCTTCACCTAGAGTCTACATTGTCCATGAGCTCTGCCATATGCGATGGCAACGAATGTCAGTTTATGGCATGTCATCCGGTGCCTGGGCAACGGCATGTCATGCCATATCATTTTGAAAATGTCGCTCAGCAGTCACCATGTGCGCGCTATCCGGTGTTTGAAAGCAATGCAAAGGTTAGAGGAAGCGGAATATGAGGAAAGGCGTAAATTGACGAAGAGGCGAACACATCCCAGCAAACACAGCACTACTTCTAAAGTGATGCAGAAGTCGTGAGTAAACCCGTGAATGCTTTTAATGCTAGAGATAGCATTTTACCCCAAAATTCACCTATTTACTTCATATTACCCGCGTACGTGTAATATGTTTTGTTTCATGGTTGATCGTTTCCATCCCACAAATAGGAAAAAGACAAACGATAGGAATGCAAGGAGTGCAAAAGCACTGCTATACTACTGCTGAAGTGGTGAAACTGCAGCACGTAAAATGTACTGCTGCACTACTGCCTTAGAAGCACTATAGCAGGACTTTGATATGGCTGCCCAGCATAGGCGGGCCGTGGCCTAAAATCTGGCAGGGGCCAGGGACTGAAAGGTTCAAGACATGCGATGATTTTGTTTTTGTTTGTACACGTACTGTTCATACAACTTATATAATTTACTAATACATTATATATTTGTTGATTTATTCTTTGTTATTTGCTAATGCATAATGTATTATCCAATTAACTTCTTGTCTGTCAATACGTATGAACTACTACCGCATGCATATAATGTGAATGGTAAGTATGAACTACACATGAATTATCAATGACCGCTAAGAAAGAAAGCTTGTATGAATTATACGGGTATAGAATGGAAATAGCTAGAAATGTAAGAATATTTTTTCGTTTAAAAGCTAAATATATTGCAACTTATACTTGAAGAAGAGGATAGACCGAATTATTTATATTTTGAGCACCTGGAACTTGCGTTTACGGTATCTCGCGACCGGATAAAATTCATAGGGTATATTGGTCTTGAGTAGATACAGGTCTGACAAAAGTTTAATGAATATGATAAGAACCATGTGGCGGCTGTGTCACTATGAAAAAACGCTCGGTGAAATTGAAGTGCTATGCCATTTAACTTCCGATGCAGTTATCAAATTATAATAAAATTCACACACATATAACCTGAGTGTAAACCAAGTAGGTCATAGATAACATAAAAGTGGCAGGGATGCAATTTTTATTCTTCAAATGACTTCGAAAATTGTATTCTACGTTAATTACCTTATTGCCTACCATTTTAATACTTAGACTATGTTTTGTGAAAAAACATAATTACATAAAACGCCAGTTTATAAAAGTGTTCTTACCTAAATACCTGTATATTGCCTAGTAAGAATGAACAGATAATCTTAATAAAAAAAAGATGATTGGCGAGGTGCTTTTCGTCTTTTTTTTTAACGTTTAACTTGTCGAAATTAAGTATTGCCGTCTATTTCTCGAAATAAGTCCCATAACATCGTAATTAATACCGCAAATAACACAGTCTCTATGTTATAAGTAGTGTGTATGCTTTGGTATAGTCTTACACTACTACACTACTCACCTCTTGCTGTAACCACAAAAACCTAAGAGGCGAAAACTTAAGTGTCTGCTGTTGGAAATATTTATTTTTCTGGGAGGGGCCAACCTAGGGTCTGGGGGGGTCCCGGCCCCCCCTGGCCCCCCCTACGGCGCGCCTATGCTGCCCAGCTATAATGTCACCAATAGTATATTCGCATTACTTTGCATTCATGCCATCACATTTGCATTACTTTGTATTCATGTCATATTTAATTAGAGCAAAAAAGACCTGTTTTAATTACAAATTTCAAAATATTTCACGTATCACTTGCGAAGTATGACTGACGCTTGACGTATGGGCAACTTGATTTGATTTCTGGGAAACGATTTGAATTGCACCATCTGGTCACCAGTTTGGCAGTAGTGCAGCAGTACTTTATATTCATTGTAAATAGGGAACCGTAAATATATAAGAGATTCATCAACGTGTCGGAAAACTACAATAACTAGACAGCCTGTTCAGGAGTTTAGCAGTAGTACAGCAGCATGTATAATCATTGAGAAATAGAAAAGATAAATACTCATTAGAAAATGTATCAACACATGGAAAAGTTTTTAAAACTGTATGCGAAAGTGCTGAACGCAGGTTTGCTGGGATATTTCCATAAGCAATCTTTTTTTTGTATTCGTTTAGGGTTTGTAACACTATTTCCCTCGACATCGCCATTTTGAAAATGACCAACTGTCAGAATATGGCCATGCTCATGGCCATGCAAATGTCTTGCCATATGGCTTGACATATATGGCATGCCATCAAATATGGTATGCCAAGTACCGTCTACATTTTCCATTTCCATGGCAAGTCGAATGTTATGCCATCCCCCATGGCCAATGTGGACGCGGCGTCAGTAATTTCAGTCATTTTGATTTTCATAGATCGCCAGCTCCATTCGTTTTTTTAATGATAATGATCAATACTCACATTTCTATTTTTTGTGTAAGTCAAACCTTTTATTTCACACCATATCTAATAATCATTAATAATTTCGCTAGAGAACATCCATTACGCGCGTTTGAACTCATACACTTCAGCTGTTATTTATATGCCTCAAAGAAACTATACCATTCAAATCAGAAGAAATCCGGGTTTCATTAGCGAGATCATATCGACAATTTGTAAACTTGAACATCTAAACTCAAACACGTCTTCATTCCATGATTGATAGTTTTCCTACGATAATTTGAAATCCGTAGAACAACAACCATCAGAAAAAAACCGTACATTCAGTTAATAAGCTATTAAATGGATTTATAATACTTTCGTCAGCATTTCCAAACAGTTTGTGCCGAAAAAATGATCAGATCGAATGGTTTGATTCGTTGATCTTAAGAAAAACTTGGTGTTTTTTTTTTTTAAAAAAAGTCTTAAGTCTTCTGGAAATTATATTGACATGTATGATTTAAAAAATGGTCACACTAAGTAAAGTAATACGTTTGATGACAAACAACATATCTTTTTTGAATAATGTTTGGGAAACTCATTTTAACCATAACTAATTAAATTTTGACTGTACCAAAATCATCTGTCAAGCTCTCGCTTCAAACCATTTGCGCCTCACGCCAACAATAGCCTAAAACCCACAATCCAATGCCCAAGCAAGCATTTCATCGGTCAAATGGTCATATGCCTTCTAATAAATCTCAGTGAACAATATGGTTCCTTTCTATCATTTGACACAAGTGATTTTATTCAAATTACACTAATGGCTTTCGAACAATATTGATCCATTACGTTATATCATTGGGCTACGTACGAATCTGAGCATCAGGCCATAACACTTCGACATCAAAACGAGCAACAATCATAATGAAATTGTTATTATCGAAAAGACAATTTGTTAAGATAGTTTGGTTGGTCTTTGGTTGATTCATTGTGAAGTCTGAACCTTAGCGACCTTTCCGGCTTTTCGACCAACAAGCGAATGCGAGAGTGTCTTAAACTGCGACGGCGTCCATTAATCACAAGCTCACTAGGTGATTTTCATGAAAATTTCGATGAAGAATCACAACTAACGTGAATTCATCCGTTTCGTAATGACAGCCGGCATTAATAGGTAAAAGGGTGTGATGAGTTTTATTATAATATCTTGTAATTAAGAAAGTAGCCAGCGAAACACATTAGATGTAATTGCTTCTATTCAATGAACCGGCTGGAGCTCACGTGAAAGAGATATTTGCTGAGTATTTGATTGTGTTGAAATTCTTTGGCTGTTCGTAGCCGATTTTGATTTTTTGGATGTTTACTATTGTACGGATTTGATAATAATTTTAATGTTTTCATCGATGCGTCTAATAGTTTGCTGATCCGATGTAGCACAAATGCAGCAGAATACATACTACTGAGACTTTCAAATTCACACTGCACTGAAAAAAATGATTAGATTTTCAGCCTACTAGTTTCTGTAAATTATAAATAGTCAACTATTCTCGGATAACATTCGTAAGCTATTCCATTGGTTTTAAACATTTTTTACAACATAGATAAATAGACTTTCCAGTTACTTTAATATACTTTTCGAAACTAAGTAGTTCATGTGCGTTTGACCGTGTTGACCACTCCATTTTAATTTCCAAGCTGCAGCAATTCGGAATTGCCGGATCTCTACTAAGGCCAATGACAAACACGGCGGTTCCAGCGAAGCGTTTCCCGAGAGGAAAACCGAGTCGGTTTAGCCGTGCATGACATTAGCATTGTGATGACGCGCACCGCGATGTGAACCGCCTCTCGGTTTCGGAACCGAGTCGGTAGACGAGAGAAATGGCCCACCGACTCGGTTCTTCGAGCGTTTTTCGATTTCTTCATACCTGCGAAATCCGATCGAGCTGAAATTTTCAGGAAGCATTGATGAATGCATGGGATATGGGAATGAATGTCTAATAGGAAAATTGATTTTTGAAGAATGGCCAGGATACAGTATTGAAAAATGAAACATTTGTGGGCACTTAGTTTCTAAAAGTAGGCAATTACAGATTTTGAAAGAAAATTAGTATTAGAATCACTTTGTCCAAATTCATATGCATACATACATATGTAAATATACATATATATGTATACACGACTAGTTTTCTCACAAGCATCTATATGATACTCCGACGTAATTTGTAACTGAACCGACTCGATAAACGCTTCTGAAAACCGCTATGTGTGTCAATCGACGCGCTAAACCGAAGCGTTAAAGATTTGTGCTTAATCAGCCCGTGAGAGTCACTAGATCCCAACGAATGCTAGTTGAATATAAGCATAGCACCGTATATGCTGCAAAATATTCAACAGTATGAGCCAACACTTTTCCCCACGATATCCAAAATGTCCTCTAAAAATAAAATTACCAAAGCTCTCTTATCGTACCCTCCCTAGTCTACCGGTCTAGTATCCTCTTATGACTTAGGACTATTTTTATAATTGCTCAATTGCTCAAAATTTCGTTTTGTGTTTTGCGTGTTTAATATTGTGACCTACATGTAATTTAGCTTTATGTATTTATTTATCGAGTGTTTATTTATTGTATTTGTTTGTATTTTATACCTTTTTTAAATCTGTTTTTAAATTTGTTTAGTTTTTTTTTAATTTTTATATTTATTTCATTTATAGGTAATGTTATTATAACTTATTCGGTAAATAAATAAATAAATTAAATAGATTACAATATAGAGAAACAAAATTCATTAATTTATCTAAATATTCTGACGTTAATAAAATAATTCAAAAAATTAAATATTTGACCTTCAAAAATATTTAATTTTTTGAATTATTTCAGTAAAAACAAGAACTGAAATGGATGTTACCCCCATATACTTTAGGGTATTTTCATATGCTAAATATATAGATTGACTTATTAATTCAGTAGATTATACCAAATGGAGAAAATTTAGCTGCATTTACTAAAATAATTTGTTTAACGAGTTTAATAAAACCACCCATTTTAGGATATAATAAATTTGGGATCGTATTAAAATCCCGAATCACAAAATCCCGAATTAACAAAATCCCGTGTGTTTCGAACATCCCGTATTACAAAATCCCGAAATACAAAATCCTGTAATTAAAAATCCCGAAAGTCAAAATCCCGAAACTCAAAATCCCGTAACTCAAAATCTCGTGGAACGAAATCCCGTATGAAACCTATTCATATAATGAAATAACAAAAACGTAGTGATTTAAGTTTTTATTTATGAGTAAATTTCAACATAAAGACATATTGTATGGGATTCTTCTCAAATAATCGATTTTTCCAGTTTCAGATCTTTTTCTAATAATGTTTTTAATTTTGTGGTACCTTGCCAAATTTTTCTTCTTCATGGATACTGATTCTCCTCCATGAATTTTCCTTATCGTCGTTTTAGCTACAACAAGTTCCTTGGATAAATCAGAAATTAGTTGGTAGATACCCGCATTTTTCCTGCCAACAACTGTTTTTAATCGTCGATGCCATGCTTCGACGCTATTCTGCGTTCGGGGAAAGTTACTGTCACCAACATCTTCTATCGACCAAAATTGTGGATCGTACTGCCGACGTGCTCCCGAAACATAATTATTATTAAACCAGTTTGATAATCTTTTGGCGTGTGGATCATCTAAACTATTATCCAATTCAGAATAATAGCTGGAGATCTCTTCTGGTACTACGAACGCCAATGATTTGATCATTCGGACTTGGATGTTAAATGCTTCTGAATTCCCGTATTTAGCAGCAAGTCCTTCACTTTGCACTTGGCGCCAAATAATTTGTCCAAAATTAAAAAGGCAGCCTTTGAATTGCGCTTCTGGGAAGTAGTCTTTTGCAGCTGACGGAATCGCCTTCTCGAAATCTGAAATAATTCTTTCAGGTTTGAAAATTATTTCCAACTCACTTGCTATTCTGCACAGCTCGCTGAAAAATTGTGAGTAAGCTGCTTTGGACTTACACCTCATAAGGCAAAAAATAAGAGGTACGTCATCATTTTCAAATTTGCCGTGGATGGTGAATAATTGGCGCATGATGGTTGGAACTACATAAAACGTTCCATCCATTAGCCAGCAATTCGTTTCTGAAAGAAACTTTAGGCTTGTCTTTGTTCCCAATATAATATTTCTTTTGCCATCAAAATTGGTTTCGGATAAAACAAAAAGTTCTCCTTCAACAAATTTAATTGTTTCGGGAAATTTGATTTCATCCAATGATGCTGGCTCTTTAAAATCCGTAGAGCGTGCGCGCGAAATTTTAACTTTTTGTGCCGCCTTGCTTGGCAAGTACACGCGACTAGCATCTTCCGTGTCAACAATGGACGTTGTAATAATTTGCGATGGTGGCAAATTTGACGACGCTCCCAAACTTTTGACTATATTGTTAGCTTTGTTCACCTCTTTTTCGAACGCTAAGGGATCGTGTGAATGTGTTGACGGAGGTTTTAAAATCTCATGCTTACCTCCTGTCTCTCGCGTTGTAACGCGAGCTTTGCAATAAAGATCTTTTCGTTTCGCACACGCCCAGTTAAACGAAAGTTTATTTTTTCGATCCAAATGATAAACATAGCCGTCAGCAACTAGTTTGTCATTCCCTTTGTTAGATTTTGTAACAACTATGTTCATTTTGTGAAACGCGGTGGTTATTAATGATCACTATCACTGCAACTTTGCCACGATCACAGCTGAAATGAACTCTCTATTATGTTTTTTCCTGATTATGATTTAAATAAAATATGAAACCGCTCTCAAATCGCCTTCAATAATCGAACTGAAGCCTACCAATCATTTTTGAATACAAAAACCTTACCAGATTATTATAATACCGTTCTGTATTTTAAATATAATTAAATACAAACATGATTTGAACAACTTGTCTTACCTTTCAAACGAGGAGCTGAATTAAAAATCCCGTAGTTTTGCATAATATAGAATCAGGCGCGGCGCCGCGCCTGATTCTATATTATGCAAAACTACGGGATTTTCCAATCGGGATTTTGTAATACGGGATTTTGTAATACGGGATTTTGTAATACAGGATTTTGTCTTACGGGATTTTATGTTGCTGGATTTTGTAATGCGGGATTTCGTAATCGGGATTTTGTAAACGGGATTTTGTAATACGAGATTTTGTACCCAACCCAATAAATTTTTATTCATACATAAAAAACTTAAAAATATAATAATAATTATATCAATTTTACTTGAAATACAAATTAACTTAAAGATTAATGAATGAAGAATAAATCATATTCATCTAATTTTTATTCGATTGAAGAACACAAAGAATTCGATTATAAATCTACCCTATTGAATTTATTAAATAAAAATTTTATACTCACAAATAAATTTTCAGTTTCCGGAACTATCAGCTACAATTGTTCAAGCGAATCTTGCATCGCTATCTCCTGCAAACTCAACCCTTCCTCTCTCCCTTTCCTTAAATTTGCTTCCACCAACGCTGTGCTATAGCATAATAGGGCATAATCGGCGCCTTGGCATCATCATAGAAAAACAATTTACCGTTATTTCAAAAACAAACTAGTTCATTATAAGCTACAAAAAATTTGCCGATGCCCACATTGGGCGCTCAAGTTAATTCAAGCTATATTTACTCCACACGTCAACATACTTGTAGATTATAGCAAAACTTGACAATCATGACTTTTGACTATCTTCAGTAATTGCTAACTCAAAACTGTAATCATACCAAGGTGGGCAAGATATCTGCAGAATGCACAAAGCTTCGTAAGCATACAATTCACTGCTTTTTACACTTATTACCAGTATCACACAAACATTATGTCGCAAGCTAACGGTTTTATTTTTATCAACCAATCAGTTGCATAATTCAATCAACTCTCATTATCTTAAAATCGACCTTGTATGATAACTTTGGCACAAAATCTGAGCGTCCTATGCCTTCGTTTGGTATTCTAATTACCAAAATATACCTAAAGTTTGCCACCACATTTCAAACCCTGTCGAAAGTCAAAACATATTTTCACAAAAAATTTCAAGCACGAAAAGACTTGACAATGGATACATTGTCAAAGTTTTTAATTGAATGTTAACCCCACCACCGTGATCAGTTCTACTCATTGATTTTTCAAGAAGAACCTTCGATCAGATTGCTTCAGCTGTGAAAAGTGTCCATTTAACAAATTTTGGCACTTGTCCCCATAAGTTGTAACACGATATATCTATCTACCGCACTGCTACGGCTCGTTTCCAATAAATAATGATTCAGCTTCGAAAATCATAATGTGGTCCAAACCAACCTCGAGCAAAACAGAGACTAAATAAAAAGAAACTGAAAAAAAGAACAAATCAATTGAACGAATGATGGAGCTTCTGAAGATGGCATATAACTTCGTTATTAAACATTTAATCCGTTCGACCCATGGGGAGAGTAGAGCTGCGGAAACAAGAAAGACGAGCCGAAGGCAAAAGCCAGGCATAAATGCTCTTACCGTGCGGCTCAAGTGACACCTTCGTTTTGGTAGCTGCTAAGTAGATTTGCACAAAACAACAAACCTTTTTTGTTCAAGCATCCCTCTGAGATAGGTGCAGTATTTTTGCCTAAAATACCACTAATAAATCGACTGGAAACTAGATCAAGTATGTTGTTCTACTCTCTGGAACAGGAATCTTTGAAAATCAATAAGGGTCGCACTCGCGACGAGTACGCAAAGTATTATCGCACCTTGTTTCTTCTTGTGTCCTTAAGGAATTCCAGTTCATTTCATAGAATATTTGCTCCAGCCGATTCTGCTTTCAATATACCGTATTACAATCGTTTCGTTGCTCGATAGATGCCGATGAATCTCAAGTCCCGGTATATTTTCGATACAAAGAAGAAAAAGTTTTGAACGACAAAGATAGCTTAATACTCTAGCTGCAAAGCCTATGTAAGCTAGGCATAGACTTTTTCAGTTTGGTTGCGTAAATTTGATTTGACACAAAGCGGACTCCAGGTAACGTTAAATTTATTCATGTACTCATTGAAAGTAACCCCGAAATTCCATAAGAACATAGCCAACAAAACTCAGCCGATCGAGCATCCAGCATATAATTTACAGATTCTACCAGCAGCTCTACCACCGCATAGTTATGTCACCCTTGTTATTTTAAATTTCTATTGACAAAGGTACCTTTTTTCCTGCTTATGCCGTTTCGTCTCTTTAAGCTGCTCAGCGTACCAAAAAAGGATTCCTGATCCTATAGATGTGTATGTCGTATTATTTTGCCTACAGTATGACAGGCGAACGCGAATCGAGCCTTCTTCTTCTTTTGGTTCTTTCATTGATACGTCGATGGCAACAAATTGTGTTTGCCTAAGAGCAAAAAAGGGACACGAACTGAATTAGAATTAATACAGTTAGTTGACAGTTTAAGTAAATATAGTCATCGTCACCGTCGTCGTCCTCGTTGTCCTCGTTTTCGTTGCCGCTGTCCTCGATACAGAAGCGAGCTCATTCTCAACACCTTAACAATAGACTGACTATGGTAGCAATGATGACAATGACAACGATGATGATGATGATGACTACGGTGAATGAATCAAACAAAATGCACTTATGCTTGATCAAATGGAAATCGAAATCGACGAGAGTGCAGAGAAGGGGAAGTGGAGCGAAGAGAGATATGAACAAAAAACACTCATGGAAATACTTATGAAATATCACAACGGGAGCTCAATAATTCAGGGCTATTCCAATTTCTTGTGCGGTTTATTTTCTTAAAAACGAAGGAATTTATTTACTGTTTGTCATAACAAATGTCGTGTCCATATGACACGTTATTTCAACTAATTGACTATATTGGAAGCTAAAGAGTGGTTGTTTTGGTATCTATTTGTCGACAGTCTGTACCTTATCGAATAATATTAACAGCGTCATGAAGAGTGAGTAGAAGTAGTAATTTAATTAGAATACTTACGAAGCAATTCGGAGTGCAATTAAGCTTTGTTTAAGCCAATGGTGGAAGAAGGGTATACTGTTATTTGGAAAATGGTATAACTGTTTGTATAGTATTCTTTTGGAGGCATGGGGTGATAGGGTTAGGTTAAGTTAGTAAAGAGGGCTGCCGGGAACGCGGCTTACATTAGGCCACCAATTCGGGCCCATTTGCCACCCTCCGCTGGCTTGTTCGCCAAACTGGATCAGCTGACTCAGCTTGACGGTACTGGCCACCTCTGCTAACCCTTGAAAGTGGTAAGAACCAAAAATCTTGACGCGTTTATTATTTAGGGCTGGGCAATCACAGAGAGTATGCTCGATGGTGTCCTCTTCCATCTCGCACCTCTTGCATAAATTGCTGGATGTCAGTCCCATTCTGTTCGCATGAGACGCGGTAAGGCAGTGCCCTGTGACCAAGCCGACCGTGGCTCTCAAGCGGTTTCTGCTGAGCTTGAGCAGTTTCCTGCTTTTGCTTGGATCAGGTGATGGCCATAATGTCCTGGCCACCCTGCAGTCCAACCTGTTTTCCCATTCAGACTTCAGTTTGGCCCATATGGCAGCATCAAGTTTGCTTGTGGCATCAGCGATTGACCGTGGTACAGTGATGCAGGGGCTATTGCTAGCTCCTGAACCTTTCCTCGCCAATTCATCGGCTTTTTCGTTGCCCATGACCCCACTACGCCCTGGCACCCACATAATCTGGATAGGAATATGCCTTGCCTTTTCATTGAGAGCCACTTTGCAAGCGTTAAGAGTTTTTGAAGAACATCTGTAAGACGCAAGAGCGAGAATGGCTGCTCTGCTGTCGACGCAAATCGTCATTGATCTGGTTGATATTCCGCTAATGGACTCAACTGCCATGCGTATAGCATGTAATTCAGACGGAAAGACGGTAGCATGGTCCGACAGTCTACACCACAGGTTAAGGCTCAAATCCGTAGAAAACACGCTCGAGCCAACTCCTGTGTCCGTCTTTGACCCGTCCGTGTAAATCCAGACGCCCGAATCGGTGGTAGCTTCCTTTTTCTTCCAGTCTGTTCTTGTGGGTATCTTGACCTGGAAATTTCTGCCAAGATGTATTATTTTGCTCTTGTAGTCCGTGTCTTCTGCAACGAGCCCAAATCTTTTGCGGCATTCTGTAAGAATACCGCTGAGGCCCCACTGATCTGAATATATGCCATATGCCGGAACTTTTAGCGCGTATCGCCGCTAGGCTTGCGCTTCTAAAGATGAATCGATCTAGGGGCATGAGTCCCAAAATCATTTCCAACCCAGCTGTTGGGGCGGTTCTTAAAGCGCCCGTAATACATATGCAAACTAATCTTTGCAGTCTTGTTAGCTCCTTGATATTAGTTTTACTCTCCGCTGCCTTCCACCACACGATCGCTCCATACACCAAAATCGGCCTCACCACACATGTGAATATGTAATAGGCCGCCCTAGGTTTAAGACCCCAGGTATTGGAGTAGGCGGACCGGCACGCGAAAAGTGCTGCGCGAGCTTTACCAATTCTGTGCTTCACGTTAGCCCCCCAGTTCAGTTTCCTGTCTAGTATAAGGCCCAAATATTTAACACTATCAGCAAGTTCCAATGTTATACCGTTTAGGTTAGGCGTGGCAATATCCGGTACCCTGTGTCTCCTTGTGAAGAGTACAAGTTCGGTTTTTGTCGAGTTTGCCCTAAGACCGACTTTTCTGGCCCAGGTCTGGACATGGTCCAGCGCCGATTGCATAAGGTCCGACAAAGTTTGTGGGAACGCACCTCTCACAAGTACCACAATGTCATCGGCATACGCCACCACCTCAAAGCCACTGGCCCTTAAATTCTCCAGTATTTCGTTGACTGTCAGGATCCAGAGAAGAGGAGATATAATCCCTCCTTGTGGTGTTCCGGTTCCGACTAATCTTTCCGCTTTGGCCTCCAAAAAGGTAGCCTCAATCCGCCAGCTCTTGAGCAAGTCCGATGCCCAGGTCGCCAGAGTTTTATCCACTCCATATCGAACCAAGGCATCGATGATACTCGTGACAGTGACATTATTGAAGGCCCCTTAAATGTCTAAGATGGCTGCCAACGTGAATTCCTTCTGCCGTAAGGATTTTTCTACTGTACCGACAACTTTGTGTAATGCCGTATCTACTGATCTGCCCGCTAGATACGCGTGTTGATCAACACAGAGTCTCGCGACATTAATCGAGCTTTTGATGTGCAGATCAACAAGCCTCTGAAGTGTTTTGAGCAGAAACGATGTTAAGCTGAGTGGCCTAAAGTCCTTCACGTAATGATGATTCAACCTACCAGGTTTCGGAACGAAGACCACCCTAGCTTTTGTCCATTGCTCGGGTACTACCCCGAGAAAATGAAACAAAATTTGTCATCTGTCAGTGCCGAATTTAAGAGCTTGCCCCCTCTATATCAAAGGCCTGTGTACGTTTATGAGAAGTCTGCTGAAAACGAAAGTTATTTTTAGAATAACTTCGTAACGGAAAGGTAGTAACAGATTTTGACCAACAGATACTATTTGAAATTCAGTGACTACATTTCTAGGCTTATGTTGTATGACCAAGCAGGATTCTTCCTTTTTTATTTTAGTACAAGACGTTTGTTTGTTTATGCAACGAGTTACAAACTCATTCAAAGTCTGCTCCCTCTGAAGCTGCAATCTTCGTCCATCTTCGAAGCTGAAAGACAAAGTGTGTTTGGTGAAGCGCATTTATTGTACATTCCTGCAAACAAACGATACGGTTCCCTGGCATTTTTTATAATAATATAATAAAGCTTCTCCTAAATAATGTTTTATTGGAATACAATCCACCACTTTCAGCCAAACAATAGAAATACTTGTTTACGCTTAAAATAAATAGCATGGATTAAAAATAAAAGCTTACTGTAAAATCTGTCAAAACCAATCGCTGCTGCAATCATAAGGAAGGTCCATAGAGACACACCGCAGAGAGGAGTTCTATCCCCTTTCTTGTGGAACCTTGTTACAAACTCAATTCTGTGAAGGTTTGAAAGCAAGGGACTTGGGGTCGATGCTGACGACATTGCTATTTTAGTCTCGGGTGGGTTTCCACATACGCTTGACCAACTCATCGATTACGCTCTGGGGCTGGTTGAGGAGTGGGCGAATACCGTGGCCCTTGACATCAATCCCAATAAGACGGATCTTATACTCTTCACAAGGAAGACCCAATCAGGTTGGGCGGCACTCAAGTCAAAAACTAAGTACTTGATTCTTATTCTGGACAGCAAACTTACATAGAAGGCAAATTTACAGGAAAGAGTTAAGCGGGGAAGCAACGAGATTTACGCCAGCAAGAGAGACTGACTACTTGGTTCCCATTCTGTGCTTAGAGCGGGGATGTTGGGCAACTGTGGGAGATGGGCCGGAATGGAATGAGCAAATGTGCACAGCAGCTCTTAGCATCTACACTGACGGCTCTAAAACAGCTGCAGGAGTAGGTGCTGTAGCATATTCTCCAGATGCAGCTGTGGAAGTAGCTTTCAGGTTTCCTAATCACTGTAGTATTTTCCAGGCGAAAGTTTTTGTGATACGTAAAGTCGCAGATCTGGTATATGCCAAAGATACTACAAGTGAGGAAATAAATGTCTTTACGGACAGTCAAGCAGCGGTAAAAGCACTGATGTCTCACACATACAGATCGAAGTGTGTACTAGACTGCATTCAAGCCCTGAATAGACTGGTTAGCAGTAGAAGAGTCAGAATCTTCTGGGCTCCCGGTCACAAGGCATTGATGGAAATGAGAAGGCGGATTTGTTAGCCAAGCATGGGGCTAAGCACTAAACAATTAAGTACTCAATCGAGTCCAAAATGATGCATGGTGCGACGTGCAGATGGCGTGCAACTCAGACCTGGAGTGTAACCAAATCATGTGGGTGTCGTACAATCTCGCATCGACTAAATACCTCCTCAAGTTAACGCGGGCTGACTGCAAACGGCTGGTTGGCATCATTACTGGCCATTGTCTTGTAGCATCACATGCTATGATAATGGGACTCCTAACCAGCGACACCTGTAGGATGTGTCAAGAGCCGGGGGTCTCAGAAACAATCACTGGCCGGCACTGGGAAAAACCAGACTGCGCTGCTTCGGTGAGCCCTGGCTAGTGGATCTCTCGCACGTGGTTCTCGTGGTCCATTGATGTGGTATCACTATGGACCAATGTTTGGCTTTGTGCCAGCCAGTGCTACTTAACCTAACCTAATCGCTACCGCAGGTGACAAATAGAAGTAGCAAGATTACCGATTAGATTAGTAGGTATTGAAAAAACAGGCAGAAACATATTTGTGCACTAAATATACATTTCGGATTATATCGGTTAACTTGATAAGTTCATAGACTTAACAGGTGAGCGTAATGTCTTCAATTTTTGCAAGTAATGTTAATTTATGCGATTTATATTCACTACTTAGAATATTTCTGTGCATTCGCTTCAGTCATATATATTTCTAATACCATACCTTCTTGGACCAGCTATGAAAAATAAACCTCATCGCAATTCAAATCCCACCAAATATTCCCAGCATCTTCACTCTTCTTTGTATCAAATTATTTATATCAAAGTCAACATCGGAAACTTAATACAATCGCGTCGTTTCGTTGTAAAAATTTTATCGAAATGCATTGGAAAAATTTTCAACCCTTATTTCGATTTTAACAATTTAATTGAAGTACTCTTCGGCGAGGGTTCTTGAGAGTTAAATACTCTCATTAGGGAAACATGAAGAGTGTTGCTAATTCACGACGAAGCACACTTAAGTGAACACGACGAAAACGCACAAGAAGAACTCGTACAAGTAATTTTGCGGCAACATGATTTCCTTTGTGGAAACACTTCGTCAAGAGTATCAAGTATATACTACTTGCGAATGCATGTGGGTATAATGCAACAAGTTAACAAAACAGTTAAAGGTTACGTTAGTGAGATGTAAAGTTATACATTTAATGGGACGCACTATTGTGAGGATAGAAACTTCTAAGGAAGTTTTGCTTATCGCTCGTCGCAAGACGATCTTGAGAAGGTAGCAAGATTCGTTACTAATCAAATCGACTATATTTGTGGGAACCGATCGGTTTGACGTTGAGAAATATAACTGGAGACTTCATAAGGCTTGTGAGCTTGAATGCATACTTTTCATGACTATGTACGTTTTTTCATTGAGTTAATTTCTAAGAGTTGATTGCGATTTTTTCAATAAAGTAATGGTTCAGTACATGAAGAAATGTCAGGTTCCCTGTGGCCCGATGTTTTTGAATAGGTCTCTAACCGACAACCTTTTATTCCAAACAAGGCGGCAGATTATTCACATAAGCGTGCATTCAGCTGTTTATTTAAGTCCCTCAGCGATTTATGCAAGATGGTCCGTTTCGCCAAGGCGAATGGCACGCTCTTTAAATTAATTACTCTTGCTTCCAGCTGGTTTTACTTTCGTGTAACAACAACATTTCAATTGCATCAAATAAGAATTGAACAAGCAAGCAATCATCACGAAATCACCACACTACATTCAAAACAGTCCTGCACATTTATAATCGCAAAATAAATGATTCCACAAGTAACCCACACCACCCAAGACGCGCAAAGCATATAGGTATTAAACCAATGCAAAATACATTTCATTAGAAAACCATTAATTCATTAGCCATTTATCATGATTATCATTGTTGTGTTGTGCTAATTCGATTACAAGACAAGACACCAAGCAGCTAAGGTGAAAAGTGAAATGCTCATTAGAAGGAGTTTAAGAGGTTGTCTACAAGACCAGGTACATGTGTACACGGATCGTTGAGTTCCCTCGACGACAAGTTAATTAGAAAAAAAATCGAAAAAAAACACTGGGGTTGATGATGAGCGTGTGTAGTCGATGTTGTTTCTAATTTTTTTCGGTGGAGATACTGAAGTTAGATGAATGTGTTTTTCTTTATCGAGACAATCGGGTGAAAAACTCAATTAGGGTCCAGTCCTAATAATCATTTCCGGTGTTAGGTGCCTGCCTTTCTTAAAACGGTTGATGTCAGACACCTCGTCTATTTTTCTATGGGGAGTTTGATGGATCGTCAATTTTACGAAGTGGGAAGTTAGGTGAATATTTTCTTGTCACAAAAGTGAAGGTATGAACATCAATATCAACAGCTTGTAACCACTGCTAACCTGCATTAAAACTTTATACTTGCACGTACTCGAAAATGATCAAAATCAGTAGGTATTAATGTGTTAAAAGCTGAAGAACTAATTGTTTTGTGGTGGTTTATCTTTTAATTTAATTTCTTTACATTTTGACAATGAGCTGAACCTTCCAGCTACTTTACAGAACTGAAGGGCTCGTGACACTATATATTAACTATTTCTTACTTTTGTCAATTCAACATATTCCTAAAAGTCAAATGTTCGCAAATTATTAAATATTAATTTTCGTAGATTACTCCATCGCTTGAGTACCCGATTCAAAACTCTTTCCGTAAAAAGCACAACAAAAAAACTATTACTTTTACATTACATTTCCTGATGATTCTTCATTCTTAGAGGCGTTCAGGTGTAAAATGTTCAAAAAGACAAATTCCCTAACACATTATCGAAATGACCATTCATCATTTTGCGGCCTAACCAACTGCCACCTTAACACTACGTTGACCCAAGCTGAGCTTGGGCTGGTGATGGACTTGATGTTGTTGAAGGGATCGCTGCTGCCAATCTGGTTAGAAACTGGCACTCGTCTCTATATCTATTTTCGACGTTTACTCGCCCATACACGTCCAATGTAATCATCTGTCATAAATACTTCCGGTTAATGTTTCGAATAGGTCATCATCAAAACAGTTCTTTCTGTTGTCGTTATCATCATTATTATGCTCTTCGTAGATGATGATAGAATTTTGAAGAGTCCTTGGAGAAATAAATATTCTGTCGCTCGATGCGATATCGTTTGATGAGAAATTTTTAATTAAATTCAATAAATTTGAGCTTGTGAGCCTTATAAGCCTTAAAAATTCCACATAATTGTCTCTATTTAATAGTAAATCAACAGACTATTGCTACAGGATTTCGTCCCTTAACATTAAATTCAAAATAACTAGGAATTGCTAAAAAGTTTAATTTTTGTAGAAAAGCGGAGGAAATGTGTAGATTTTGTTTGAGATTTTATATGGTTAACATTTTTGTGAAATTACTTTGTTATACCAACGTCTGTATTTTCGGGTATTTGGAAATGATGTTTAAATGCTATTGTTTCTCTAAACAGTATATTACGCTAGCTCTTTTTCGAATAGAGCTGCCAAATTTTCTTAGAGTAAGGGAGCCCTAATCGCACATAGATCTAGCCCAAAGTAACTCAGTTTTAAAAGTAATCCCACGACAACCCTCGTATGGTTCTACGGGTTGAAACTGGTAGAGAGCTTCATTACAATTTTTTAATCATTGTGAATACGAGTGTGGAGTAATTAATTCCACGACTCACTTTACCCCTGATTTAAATCAGGTACCTAATCAGAGCTATGTGAACTCAAAGCTTGGTTCGCGGACCCTCGTCCAAACCTGGATTCAAACCAGGGACCCCACACGCGAGAAGCCAGTGCTCTACCCACTAGGCTCAGTTTTAACCCATATAAAAACTAGGTAAAGTTAGTAGAATAGTTTTATTATGAAAAAAAAACAAACAAATTCATTTTATATTAATTTGATTTTTCGAGCCGTTGATAAATACATTCCGAAAATAAAAAAAGACAAACTTTCGAAGCCACGGTGTTTATTAAGCGAACAGATTCTTTTATCTGTCCGCTTAATAAACATTTTGGTGACCCCGACGTGATCAAAATGTTTATTAAGCGAACAGATTCTTTTATCTGTCCGCTTAGTAGCCGAATACACAATTCGTCTACTTGGGAATTTGTAGCCGAATACACAATTCGTCTACTTGGGAATTTATAGCCGAATACACAATCCGTCTATGTTTGCAGCTTCTGCACTTCGGTCCAATACCGACGCACAAAGGGGAACCAGAAAGTGAAACACTTGTTCTGCTAGAAAACCCAAATTGCAAGTGACTTTATTTTTACAATCAATTTCTTATATAGCTAATTAATTTAACATATTGGTATAAGTAGCGACAATTGCTGACCATTCATGTTGTGCATTCATGCGTAGGTCAATGACGTGGATCAGCATTTTCTTGTTATTTTCATTATGCGCGGAAAATTGCTGATGCTTGAATCATTGACCCATGCATGCATGATGATAAATACTCGTGCAGCAATTGACACCTTACAGGAAATCAGGTGTGCGGACGTTATTCAACATAATTTACTAAGTGCATGTAAAAGAAATATGCTTACGCTAGAAGGGCATTTAATTTCGCTCTTTAGTTCAATAGGTGAATAACTTCAAGTTGTTTACGACATATTTGTGATTGCTAATACTTAGTGGCTATAGTAATATTATTGAGGGGTCAGGTGGAAATTGAACATCCTCCCCCGCGTTGATCGATGTCGGTCAACCAGTTATTCGTCTGGATCCACTGAAACCGTAAATGCCTTGGTAGTTGTTGTTCTGGGTCGAGGGATCGGCATAACCGTGGGAGTTGGTTGTTGCTTACATTTCCATAGAAGATATATTAGGACGAGCAGCAATCCAAGTATTCCGATGTAGCCCAGCGTGAAATGATGGATATCAGCTGGCCGAAATCCAGTTTGGATAACTTCATTGTTCCGCACTGTCCTCAGGTCTTCCTTTAATTTGGCAAGATGCTTTGCAAAGGATTCTTGAGGATCGACGTTGGTTTTGTTCCAGAGAATGGCTTCGGTGATGTTTCTAGTTGAGACAAACGAAGTGTGGAAATTGCTGGGGAGCAGCTTGTGAGCCTGAATCGTCGCAAATTCTTCTTTCATGACGCAATCTTCACTTAATTGATGATGCCGGCACCAGTCAGGGTTCTTGATGATACTGTGTTGTCACAAATTATGTTGATTGGAATGGTGGCATTGGCAAAGTAAAGCCAGTGATTTGGGGCTGACAGCTGAATCCATCTTGGTGGGTTCTTCAGCCTTTTGACGATGCATATATCATGTGCCGAGGTGTGGCTGATGAAACTCATCTCGCATTTGCTAATATCCGAGCTTCGTTGGTAGAGTGGATGCATTTGTCTGCATATATAGTTTAGAATGGGCGTCCTTCTGCACGTTGTTATTTCTTGATCGGAAAGGGGGAAATATTTGTCCCGATTCAGGTTGGTGACAAGATATCTGGTTGAGGCCTGTATCACCAATGCGGTTTCATTCACCAGGGTTGGTACGGGAACAACATGTAGTAGTTCGAAACGTTCATCGATAAACAGTGGTAATTTTAGTCGAAAAAGGACTTTGTCCGCCACGATACATCCCTCTATCGACGCGATGCTGTAAAGCTCCAGTAGATTGTCTGGCTTGACTGGCAAATGCAGATGTGGTGGTAGTTCTTCCTTTATCACATGTAGAGCTTGTAACATCTGCTGGCGCGATAGTAACTGTGGGTTGATTTTGCCGTGGTGCATATCGACAAGCACATTTATGAGCATAGCTTGGATTCGCTGGTATTTGTTAGCAGCTAGTAATAGAGGTATTGCTGCAGCAGAAAACGTTTGTGCGGCTTCCTGATCCCATAACTCTTTGGAGATGCTGTTTAGTCGTGTCATGGTTCGATTCAAAGCTGCGTTCAAATGTTGTAATGTGTGTTTTGTCGATTTTTCCATATTTTCCATTAGATTGGCTGTAGAATCAATAATGGAGGTTTGATTTTTCAACAATTGTAACAAATGTTGGTCGTTCTCATCTAATCGGTCAATAATTTCTGCCATTTTAATCGCATAGTCTGAATCCAGGACTCCAAACAACGAATTCGCGATGTTACCTACAAGATTGAAGGCACCTCTTCGAGTTCTGTGTGTGGACTTATAAGATGCTGGCTGCAAGAATTTGTTGCCGTTTTCTATCTCCAGCAATAGATGATGAAATTGCATCGAGGTTATGGAGCACGAATGATGGTCGGGCATTTGCTGGCATATATGGAAAAGGCTTTCTGTTCCCTTCCGTATCGCTGCCATTTCGTCCCAGTAGGACGTTAGGTTATAATGCACTATGAGATTCCATTCATTTAGGACTACGTTGACTGGACCCATACTTTCGAAGTAAATACCTGGTGGTGTTTGGAATGGAATTATTTTTACTGGACTCATCGTGACCGGAAGCACCAAACTAGCCCAGAGCAACAAATTTATTGCCGTATTCCCAATTCTTCGATTCTTAGGCCGTAGTGGCTCTGTGGTTAGATCGTTGACTGATGTTAATTCTTCGTTGGCAGCCGCGGTACGTGATTCTGTTGGTTTATGCTTTGTCGCTCGCGCTGGAGATGTTTCTTCATCAGTATGGCTTTTGTTGCACTCCCCGGCATTTATAGGTAGTGGAGCCAACTTCTGAATCGGTCTTCGCAGCACACCGGTTGCTGTTCGAATATCTGCAACTCTAACTAAACCATCCAGGCCCTTGATTACTTGAGAAATTCTGCCCATTTGCCATTTTAAAGGTGGAAGATTGTCCTCCTTGATTAACACGAACATACCTGGTGTAACATTTTCGCATGTTTGCTTCCATTTGCTTCGCTGTTGGAGTCCCGTAAGATACTCCGATGACCATCTTTGCCAAAACTTTTGTTTGATGTCGTTCATTTGTTTCCAGCGATGTGGCAAGGTTGAATTATTTGGCAGTGCGTGTACGTCTATCGCAGTGGTAAGAGGCTCTCCAATCAAGAAATGGCCAGGAGTCAAGGCTGATATATCGCGGGCATCGTCAGAGAGTGGAGTTATTGGCCTAGAATTCAGGATTGCTTCGATTTCGATCAACACAGTCTCCAGCTCCAGTTCTTCATACGTTAAGGCCGCTGGTGCCACGTTTTTAATTAGAAGATGTTTGGCTGATTTCACAGCAGCCTCCCATAAACCACCAAAATGTGGAGACTTGGGTGGAATAAAGTGGAAATCAATTCCGATTGGTCCAAGAAAACTGGCAATTTTCTGCTGCGCCGCTTTTCCATAAATACTGTCCTTCAATTCCATCAATTGATTCTTCGCCCCGACAAAATTGGTAGCATTGTCGCAATACAAGTTGCGGCAATGTCCTCGTCGTCCCATAAATCTCTTCAGGGCATCAATGAAGGCTTTAGTAGTTAAGTCGGTGACTAGTTCTAGATGTATGGCCTTTGTTGCAAAACAGCAGAAGACGGCCAGGTATGTTTTTTGAGGGCGCTTTCCTCTGATTTTAAAATGAGTCCACAGTGGTCCCGCGAAATCAACGCCAGAATTGACGAACGGTCTTGCCGGTTGGACTCTTGGCGCGGGAAGATTTCCCATAAGTTGACTTAATAATTTCGGCCTTGTTCTAATGCATCTAACACATTTTTGAATAACAGATCTTGCCGCTGTTTTTCCCTTGATAGGCCAGAATTTCTGCCGAGCGATGGCTAGCAATGCTTGTGGTCCTGCGTGTAGATTTTGTTTATGTATGTCCTCTAGAATTAGCCTCGTTACGTAGTGGCCGTAAGGTAAAATTATGGGATATTTTGTATCATAGGGCAAATCTGATTGTTCTAAACGACCAGCGGATCTCATTAATCCGACATCATCTAGAAAAGGATTCAAGCTGATGAGCGTGTTGTTGCTGGCTAATTGTTTTTTTGCTAGAAGCAGATTTATAGATTCTCGGTATTCGTTGTGTTGCGCCTCCTTTATTATGATACCCAGAGCATCTTGTTGCTCCTCAGCAGTTAGAGTAGCTGAATGAGGGCGCACAGACTGAGCTTTCTGCGAGTTCTTTATGAATCTCAAGACATAAGCTACAATACGCTGCAGTCTTCTCAACGAGTTTCTGTGGTCGATACCAATAAGAGGTGAGGTCTCGTCTTGCATTGTTGCTAGAGCTACCTTTGGACGTTTTTTTCCTTCTTCCACAGCCACCTTGTGCTGAAACCTTGGCCAAGTTTCTTCCGATCCATGCAGAAACATTGGTCCATAAAACCACATTGCACAATTTTTCAGCTTTTCTGGTGCCATACCACGTGAGACAATATCAGCTGGATTATTTTCGGACTTAACATGCCTCCACTGATCCGGTGTTGATAATTGCTGAATGGCTGATACCCGGTTGGCCACGAAGGTGTTGAAAGATGAGGCCTCCGAATTTAACCAGTTTAGGACAATTTCTGAATCGGTCCAATAAAAAAATGGTCGCTCCGATATTCTTAAATCCCGTTTAAGTCGATGAGCCAATTCAGCTGCTAGTTTGGCCGCGCATAGTTCTAGTCTAGGAAGCGTAATAGGTTTTAATGGTGCCACCTTAGATTTGGCACATAAAATGTGTACGGTGCGCATGCCATCAGTATGAAAGGCCCGAAGATAAGCAACTGCGCCATAAGCTTTCTCAGAGGCATCCGCGAAAATGTGAACTTGAGTATTTTTCGGTATTTTGCCTCCCGTAACATGGCGAGGTATGGAGATCTGGTTGAGCTCAGCTAAACCTTCGCGGTACCTTAACCACTCTGAATGCAACTCCATAGGTAGTGCTGCATCCCAATCGACCTTTAAGCACCAGAGCCTTTGTAGGAACATTTTGGCTATTACTGTAACTGGGCTCATTAGTCCCAGTGGGTCAAATAAGTGAGCAATGTCAGACAACGCCGTTCTTTTGGTTACTTTGTCCGAGTTATTGCAGAAGCTTCTGATCTTGAACTGATCCACCTTGGGCATCCAGATAAGTCCTAAAGTTTTAATCTGTCCTTCTGGTTCATCTGCTAGATCTAGCGTAAGTGCTTGTTCTTCACTGGGTATATTCTGTAGTAACAGGCTGTGGTTCGCGCACCATTTACGCAACTTAAAACCAGCAGCATTTAGGATAGTTTGTAGCTGCTCACGCTTTTCGATAGCATCGGACAGATTGTCAGCTCCAGACATAGCATCGTCCATGTAGAAATCATGTTTTAAGGCAGTAGCACCCGCCGGATGTTGATGAGCGGATTGGTTTGCAAGCTCTTGCAGACATTTTGTAGCCAAATACGGTGCAGTAGTGGTGCCGTATGTTACTGTATTAAGATTGTAATATCTTATTGCTTCACCGGGATTGTCTCGCCATAATATCAATTGATATTTTCTATCTTGTTCGGCTACCATTATTTGCCGATACATTTTCTCGCTATCGGCCGTGAAAACGTATCTGGGCAATCTGAATCTCAAAAGAATGGTAAACAGATCATCTTGGATGGTGGGTCCAGTGCACAGGACTTCGTTCAGACTAATGCCAGTAGTGGTCTTAGCAGAGGCATCAAATACTACCCTTAGCTTAGTGGTAGTGCTCTCCGGTTTTAGGACGCAATGATGCGGTAAGAAATAGTGTGGCGATGAAATGTCTGATGGATCAATTCTACTCATATGGCCCAATGATGCATATTCGCTCATGAATTGGCGATATTGGGTGTAAAGGGTAGGATCCTTTTCAAGTCTACGTTCAAGCTGAAAGAACCGACGAAGAGCAATTTCTTTGGAATTGCCGAGTTTTTTTGGGTCTTGTCGAAACGGAAGTTTAACTACAAAACGTCCTTTAGGAGTTCTTTTTGTGTTTTGTGCAAACTCTGACTCACATTTGAGCTCCTGGGTAGTCATATGAGGGCCATTATTTTCTGACTCTTCAAGTTTCCAGAAGCGTTCAATTCGGTCGTTCAAATTTTCTTCATCCAGTTCGGAAATTCCGCATGTAATGCTTGATGGTGTATGTGTTTCCAGTTTGCCTGCTACAACCCATCCAAAGACAGTATTTTGTAGTATTGGACCTCCCTTTCTTAATCGAATCTGTCCAATGGACATCAGTTCGTAGAATACTTCAGCGCCTATAAGCATGTCAATAGAGTCGGGGTGGTCGAAAAGGGGGTCAGCCAGTCGTATATTATGTGGCACGGCTTGTCTAATAGCGGATCCCAAATAGTGCGTAGGTTGTGCGGAAACTATTTGAGGAAGTACTATTGTATCTAAATTCAACGTACAGTTTGTTATTTTTGATTGCACCGCTACCTTCACCTTCTGGTGAGCTTGTTGACATTTTCCTCCTACTCCTCGAATATTTAATTCTAATTTGTCGGGACGAAGGCCGAGTTTTTTTACTGCCGTTTCTGTTATTATATTTATTTGTGATCCACTGTCTAATACAACTCTGATATCTAGTGCCTCTCCCTTGTAGTCGAGAGCCTGTATGATGGCAGTACTCAAAAGTATCATTGGCCCTCCCGTTGAAGGCTCCGTCGATAGCGTCACCAAATTTTCATCACTTGCCACCGGTAATACTGGTAGTACTGTCGAAAGTGCTCTTTCTTTGTCTACTCTCGGGTTACTGAGAGATTTGTCTGGGGTAACAGCTATGGTTCCTTCGGCGTTGCCTTTATCCAAATGTAATAGCGTATTGTGTCTCTTTGCACATTTTAGGCAACATCGAGAAACACACTGTGATGCTCGATGGCCATCGCGTAAACAGTTCATACATAAACCAAGAAGTCTGACCTTGGCTATTCGCTCTGATATTGACAACCGCTTGAATATTTCGCAATTTGAAATCTTATGATTGCCAATGCAATTCTTGCACCGTATAGTGGCACCATCCTTAGCGGATACTAATGTGGTAGTTTTGCTTGATATGGACTTGGCGTGACTTATTGGCCGCTTTTCCATGCCACAAGTCTCCAACGCTTGAAAGCGGCGCTCAAGAAAATTCAACAAGGATGTTATGCTTTGCAATTCGCGAGGTGCACTAAGCGATTGCTCGTAGAGGTTGTGGCTAACCTTATTTAGCTTTTTAACTAACAGATGAAGAAGAATCGGATCCCAACTAACTATGTTTAATTGCAGGCTCTTAAGTCCAAGCAAGCATTCGTTTGTTACGTCATCCATTTTCTTTATGGCGGAGGCAGACTCTTGGAGTATTGTTGGTTGAGACATTAACCTATCCATAAACGTAGATACCATTAATCGTTTGTTGTTATACCGATTGTTCAGTAGTTCCCATGCCGCACTGTAATTCTCTTCTGATATGGGCATGTGTCGTATGAGTCGTTCTGGCTCCCCTGTCAGCTTCATTTTTAGATACCACATTTTCTGAGCGTTTCCTAACTGTTGCTCATGGACCATTTGCTTGAATAAGTCATGGAATGGTTTCCACTTGGAATAATCTCCGTCAAACATAGGTATCGTCAATTGAGGTAGCTTCATCTGAGTCTGAGGGGTGAGCGCCTGAGAGGTATTTGTTTTCAATCTTTCGGCATGGGATGATAACAATATTAGGACGTCTTGAATACGGTCTTCAATACGTTCATAATCTTCGTCGCCATATCCCAACTCAGTTGCAATCGATACTGATTGTCCTATCATTTCATGATGGTGGCGCAATTCGTCCCAATATCGATTAATCACGGCGATTTTAATATCGTAATATTGACTTGGTTGTTCACCTTCATTACTATTGATTCCGTCAATAATATGCTCAACAGCGTGCATCTTTGATCGTTGCTGCCTGATCAGAGTAGCTAGGTCAGTATTCCCTTCAAACGCTGTCCTGAAGGGTAAGGTGGAGTCTTGCAAATCAGTTCGTGCTTCTGCTATGCCTACTTTGGGCTCGGAGCGTAATTGACGTATCGCCTCTTTTGTCTTCAAGTACTCTCTTTCCATAGCCTTGAAATACTTGTTGACGAAGTACGGATGATCTGGGTGAGTGGTTTCGAAAACCCTCAATTCCTGATCCGTTTTAGTAAATGCAGTCCACAATTCCGCCAGGCGCTTGAGTCGATCTTCGAGGTATTCGGGTGTTTTACGACTCAGTGAATCCTTTTTATAGTTGGATATCACTCTTTCCAATTCCTTCCCGATTTCGTCTTGATGCTTAGTAAGCTCTGCGAAATTCGCCATGATATTAGTCTGTGTTATGGCCCAGACTACGCTCTAATTTGATAAACGACGAAAATTTACTTAGTCTGTGTTATGGCCCAGACTAACGCTCTACACCCTTCAAGATGAAAGAAAAGCAGGCAGTCGACTAACTGCCCCGGATAATTGATTAAGGGAAATATTTTCCACTTTCAACTTATCCAAAAAAGGCACATAGTGAAAACACCGAACGAATTCTTCTAAAATTCTGATCTGTACGAAAAAGATCGTGATTCGGTATGAATCACGTCGGGGTCACCAAAATGTTTATTAAGCGAACAGATTCTTTTATCTGTCCGCTTAGTAGCCGAATACACAATTCGTCTACTTGGGAATTTGTAGCCGAATACACAATTCGTCTACTTGGGAATTTATAGCCGAATACACAATCCGTCTAAGTTTGCAGCTTCTGCACTTCGGTCCAATACCGACGCACAAAGGGGAACCAGAAAGTGAAACACTTGTTCTGCTAGAAAACCCAAATTGCAAGTGACTTTATTTTTACAATCAATTTCTTATATAGCTAATTAATTTAACATATTGGTATAAGTAGCGACAATTGCTGACCATTCATGTTGTGCATTCAAGCGTAGGTCAATGACGTGGATCAGCATTTTCTTGTTATTTTCATTATGCGCGGAAAATTGCTGATGCTTGAATCATTGACCCATGCATGCATGATGATAAATACTCGTGCAGCAATTGACACCTTACAGGAAATCAGGTGTGCGGACGTTATTCAACATAATTTACTAAGTGCATGTAAAAGAAATATGCTTACGCTAGAAGGGCATTTAATTTCGCTCTTTAGTTCAATAGGTGAATAACTTCAAGTTGTTTACGACATATTTGTGATTGCTAATACTTAGTGGCTATAGTAATATTATTGAGGGGTCAGGTGGAAATTGAACACACGGTTTAATAGCACCCTGAGGTACTTACGAAACCAAAAAAAAAAAACTGTTAAACAAAAATCGACACCAACATCAATGTAGGTGATGGTACCAAGGACAGATATAATAAATTACGCTTACAAATTTCAAGCAAATTTCGTAATGGTTATGAGAACTATGTGAGTGTAGTTGGCGAAAATATAATTCACAATCCGAAAAAAATTCTTTGATTTCGGAAACACTAAGACTATCCAACGTCAAACAAGAAAAACATGGTTTTTCCTAAAACTCAATAAATTTGTGACCCATTCGACGGCCATTTTTTGTCTGCGCAATCACCTGAAGTGCCACTCTTTCAAACACCTCAACTCTTTACTGCTGGCGAAGTTGAATTAACAAGAGTGGATATCACGAAAGCCATTAGGGAACTGAATGTGAACAGGGGTCCGGGATCTGATCCACTTTTTCCAAGCTTTCTCTTTCATTGCGCAACATTGGTTTTTTTTCAGTCCTTCATATAATTGTTCACTGGAAAACTTCCCATCTAATACCGATATTCAACAGCGGGGACAAACGCTGAAAATTACAGGGGCAGAAAATACATGTCTACTTCTACCAGCCTCATAATAATTACTTCATCTATTCTGTGCAATATGCAAAAGAAGCACCAAGCTAACTCCTTCTATACTGACTTTTGCAAAGCCTTCGACTAGATTTGCGTTGTACTAGGATTTTTACATACTAGGTATAACTAGCACGAGTACAAAAAATACCTGTTCCAAATTCCTGTTCCGAAAATACTAGCAAGTATTTTTTTAAGTATGTACATACATAGGTACATACAATACATACGATTTGCAATGATGTGATGAAACGGTATGATTTGCCCTCCCCCACCTACCAGACACAAAGTTCCCAAGCTAAAATGGTGATGGTGCAAGATGAACTTCAAAGGATACCGAGTCATTTCATTAGTCCGTGTAGCTTGTTCGTCACTTTCCAATGGTTGGTCATTTATTTGGCAAGCCTTTCTCCAATCCAGGAGCCATCTAAGTGAAAACAATCAATTTCAATCAATGTCATTTGATTTTCGTTTTATTATATGCACAAAACACCTTCTGTATTCGTTCAAATGACCAAAGTCGGAAAATTTACTAAGATATGACCAACTAATCCTGTTTTGACTTTTCATCGATCGATCTCTGATACCAAACTTTTCTTGGCTAATCTAAAACAGTCGGTAATGGCATCAATGCTGAAAATCAAATTTTACATAAATTTTCAAATTGTTCCACCATGCCCAAAGCACCCGAATCAAATACTCAAAGCAAGTCAGTACGAGTACCTACTCAAATACAACCTTTTTTCAAGTACAATATCATATCAGCAATTATTAATTACTCTCAAATATCAAATACTCACAAGTACGCTAGTATTAAATACTCGCACGTACGAAATACTAGCTAGTACGAAAATATTAGGTACAAAAATACTTGCAAGTGCGAAAATATTTGGTACAAAAGTACTTCCAAGTACGAAAATACGTCCAAGTACGAAAATACTTGCAAGTACGAAAATACTGGCAAGTACGAAACTACTAGGAACGAAAATACTAGCAAGTATGAAATACGAGTATGAGAGCACTCGCAAGTATGAAATACGAATACATATTAGGATACTGATTGAAATTGTTTTTGCGGGATGATTCGGCTTCGGAGGCTTATTCCGCAAAACGATCGAGTTTCCCGTATCAATATTCGCTGCTTTGATAAGCTTTAGAGACTATGTACGTTGTCTATGCTGATTTATAGACAAGAAGGGAACAATGATCACAAATCAATAACCTTTATGTTCAGAAGTGTCAATGATTTGAAGTTTTCCACTTTTAGCGCTTGTCGTGACTACAGGGTTGCCAGCACGTTCATAATAAGCTACAAAAAAGTCTACAACAAAATAACAACAATGCGTTTCATAATGATTTGATATTTTTGTCAAAAGTTATGGCTATTCAAAATTTTCCCGAGTTTTTTTTAGGCATCTAACGCACACATACGGTTATCTGATTTCCTTTTATAAAGCTCTGTTTTGCAATAAATAAGTTTATGTAACAATAGAATTAAATTACGCCACAAGTATAGCAAAATAGCAGCAAGAAATATAATAAAATTTTTCATTTTGCAAGTTATTTATCGCTCTTATGAAAAAAGAAATTAAGTAATAGTTGATTTCAGTTTAATGCTGCTAAGAGTGTGCAGAAAGCAGTTGCTGTGAATTTTCGTCTTTCTCACTAGCGCTTTCCAAGCTGGTCAAAACATGCGATGATTTTGCCATCCATAAGGCACACATACTGTTCGCACTATTTATATAATTTACGTTCACGGATCTACGAATGAATCTGTTGATGACCAAAATCAAGCATATTATGAACAGGTTGAGTGAATCCTCAATTTCTGCTCAAGGTATGATGCAAAAATCATGCCTAGATATCTTAACTTCCAAATAGGCTGCGGGTCGGTACTCAGGTATTACACAGGCACCCATAGTTTGCATGGGAACACTTAATGACAATGGACTCAAAGAGTCATAGTACTAGAGTTTAGTCGTAGCGAGTATCAGTATCTCGCGTAAAGATGTTGCTAGATGCCAGAGATTTAGAAACTACACTGAAAAAAATCTACATAGCGCCCAGATCCATGTAACATAGCGCATTATTTATGGCCCCATACGCCATGTACATAGTACTCTGAGCCATGCAATATGGCTCCCAGCGCCATAATGTCAGAATCTACATAGCGCGTGGACCCATGTTACATGGCGCAGCATTTATGGTGCCACACGCTATGTACATAGTACCCTGAGTCATGCAGTATAGCTCCCAGCGCCATAATTACATGGCGCCGAAATTATGGCCCCACACGCTATATTATAACTCGCAGCCATGCTGTGTGAGAAGATGTATAAATATCAGCAAGCTTCTCGAGAATAGAAGAAAATATGATACGGTCTTTGATGCAGTTGATGATAGGTGAGTTCCATTCAGATGGTCAGAAGGTGGAAGGTCGTGGCCTTTTGTTGGCTGGATCATCTTCATGTAGAAAATACATATGGGCCGAGGCGAGACCTCCAACATGTGGACGGCATTCGTCACGGAATCGCTTTGACTTGTGCTCAAAACCCACTCCGATCGGAAGTCGCACGACCGCCGGCGGGACCTGTTAAAGTCGCTTGTCTGGACCGTCCCCACAATCGGGCTCGCCAGCTTTCGCCTGGGCTCGGCAAATATGTATTTTCTACATCAGATGCACTGAAAAAACACATAGCGCCAGACGCCATAATTTATAGACTTCTGGCGCCATGTACATGGTCGATTTGTGATAAAATATAGCGCCACACGCCATAGTGCATAGGAGCAGACGCTATGCTTATAGGCCTCCACGCCATGTACTATAGTCCTCCACGCCATGTGCTATAGTCCTCCACGCCATGTGCTATAGTCCTCCACGCCATGTAATATAGTCCGCCACGCCATGTACATGGCTTGGACGACTATAGTACATGGCGTGTAGGCCTATGTACTTTTCGCCATGTATTATGGCATGTGGCGCTATATTTTATCACAATCCCTAAATCGACTATGTATATGGCGCCAGAAGTCTATAAATTATGGCGTTTGGCGCCATGTGTTTTCTCAGTGTACAATCTACCACCAACTGCACTTATGACCATCAGAATCAAGGTGTGATATAAATGAAAAAGGCACTTATGAGTCAATATGAAATACTTTCTTTTAACCGAAAGATATGTACGTACGAACAGTACTTCTGAATCAGTACTTCTTTTAAAGTTGATCGCATTCGTGCATTACGTCATGCGCATTTTATGGAATACCTAATTTTTGCCAGTATAAAGCAGTACAAATGAGTAAAATTTTCGTAAATTTGTCATAAAATATTCATCTCAACATCTCTTGCTTCCACGACTCATATACAAATATTCCACATTTCTTCCTTCAATGGACCAATTAAAATTGAGCTGAGCCATGAAAACATAAAGCTATCAACAAACAGAATCGGCTCTGAGTTTTTGAAAAGATTATATGCATGGAAGTTTTTAAAGTTTTTAATGAACTCTTTGTATACCATGTCCTCGTTCTCTCATAACCTTTCCGAACGAAGTTCTCGCTACATCTCGAGGGCCACCATGATTCTCAAACGAATTCGATATCAATTATCTGCATACACAATACTGTAATTTCTTTGAATTAAATTTTTCAATTCTGTTAATTGATCCTAATAAAATTTTCATCTTGCTTCAATTCTATTCATTCAATATTACCAAAACTATATGGCTATCGAAACTAGACTGTATTTCGATTCCCCGACGATGCCAAAGCAAATCATACCAGCTAAGATCCATCATTTTTGAATTCGGAGGCCACATGGCAATTACAAACAGTTGAGCAAAACTGTAATTCGATATGAGCGCATGGAGATGAAAACGAGAATTCGCATGAATCAAAGAAGGATCAGAACCACTTCATGCGTGTAAAAATTTCAACTAACTGAATTCGCTTTAAAACTACGGACTGTAAGTTTTAATTCGCTAGTAAAGAGAATCGTAAAAGGCCATCAATTTAAGATAATCAAAACCGGCAATGACTATACCACCAATGAATACGATTTTATGATCAGTGCATTTGCGTACACGGCAGCAACAAACATAAGGCCAAACGTAATTTAGCAGTCGAAATGTGATCTCATTCTACTGGTTGAATTTATCAAATTGATATGTGAGTAAAGTCTTACATAATGGATTTATTTTAATTAATCGGTAGAATTTCGAACTGCATTATGTTTGAGTTCATAACGGCCAAATCTGCGAATTATGCTGGCCCCTTGAGAGTGATCAGCTTAGGTCAACTTTAGGTTCTTGTGTGCTGCGAATCGTTTACAAGCGATGAAATATTAATACCTGGGTGGCCTTAGCAATCATATGAGTTTATTTACATTTTTATTTTTTGTGATAAGTTCCTAGCTGCATTCGAAAATGCATTGTAACGTCAAAAAGATTGCAGTAATAGGTCAATCATTTACAATAATTAACTCTTCTATGAACTCTTTGAAGCCTAGACAAACAGCAACCTAAATTATTCATTTGTCATACAGAAATAAATGATGATTTTTTGTACGAAAAATTACTAATTTAAGCAGCTGTGCGGCTAGCCGTTTAGTCACGTTTCCGTTCTTATTTGAAAAATTAAAATCATTGAACTAAATTATAAAAATTCTTTTCACCTATCTTAGAATTTGAAATTTCCAACTACAAATTTAACCCAAACGGTCACTTTGAAATCGGCCGCCATGATTAATTGCCGTGTTCCATTTTTACTAATTAGTACTTGCCAGTACTTGGGAGTAGAGCACAAAAGGAACGCCATCTTCGTTCATACGAGCAGATTCTAACCTGTCAAATTGTATGCAGTTTTCAAATGTAAAACAGTTGAAAATAAAGGGAGAAAATAACGAGTATAAACTACCACAATCGATGAAGAATATAAAAGCGAATATCAGAAAATTACCTCTTTTAACTTTTAACACATTATGAGGGCTATTTCTAATTTCCTAATCACCAAAACATTCAACATAACCATGAAGAAACGAAAACCACCTATTGACAACTAAATAGCCACCTCACGGCAAAAAAAAGGCCTAACTACTCATGAACTACTGGAGAACGAGAGCGCGAGTAGTTGGAAGTAGCCAGAAGTACTTGCGAGTACTAAATAGTAATAATGGAACACGGGCAATATTGAAAAAAATTAAACTAAGGGGTTCATCCCACAAAAACAATTCCACTTTGATTCTGCTTTCGGAGGCTTATTCCACAAAACGACCGAGCTTCCCGTAACAATTATTCTTTGCTTTGATAAGCTTTAGAGACGATGACTAAATGATGATGATGATAAATAACCTTTATGAGTAAATGATAAAATGTTAAAATTTATCACAACTAACGTAAATAAAAATTAATGATCTCCCACTGCAAGTGGTCACATCAGTCAAGTATGCACTATGAGCTGATGTCTGATGAGAATCAATGCATACTTTCGAAACCATGTAGCTAAAAAAAAAAATTTCAATTTTAATCATGACACAAAAACAATTGCACTTTGATCCTCCTTTTTCTCAGTTGAATAATGTGCCTAATGCTAATAACAGAATACTTGAATTTGTTCTTGCTAGCTCTGATTTGTTGTCTGATCTTGGTATAGAACTTTCTTTTGCCTCATTTACTAAGAATAAAAATACAAATATGCTGCGTTATAACTTCGCTAAAGCGAACTCGACTTCCAGGTCTAATGAAATTAATGCTCTTAACTGGTTTGCTTTGATGATGGCCTTCATGTGTTCTATGCTTTTTTGTCAAATTTTGTTTCCAGACACACTCCCACTTTTCGCGTTAGAAGAGGTGTTAATCCTCTTTGGCTAACTGTTGATGTCATACGTGCTCCTAAAAACAAAGACGTGGTGCGTCGTAGATTTCGAAGCTCTGGCTTAGAGATTGATCTTCTAAGATACAAAAATCTACGCTCGTGTGCTTAAAAGATGATTAAAGATTCGATAAGTGCTTTTCATGGTCACATTGAAGCCTCCATATCATCCTGTCAACAGAAACTTTTCTAGTCCTATATCCGTTCCCTTAAAAAATTTCCCTCTATACTTCTGTGATGCATTTAAATGATTTGTCTGCTTCCTCGCCTCAAGAAATCTGTGAGCTGTTTGCTTATTTCTTTTCTTCTGTCTCAGCTTCGTTCACCCTTCTCTGCCAATATTTCCCCTTCAGATGTTAATAGTTTTTGTTTGTTTTTAACGAACCCGTTGGAGGTTAAAAGTTTGCTTGCTAGTCTAGACAGTAGCGCCAGCTGCGGTCCCGACAAATTACCTACACTGAAAGAAAAACTCTTGGTTGATTCAACTATTTTTAATAGTATTGCAACGATTCATTCAAAATCGTTAAATGAACTAAGGAATATAGTTATTTTTACTATGTTAATATAGTTAATTTAACGATATAAAAGTAGTTGGCTCTGGTTATACAAAAAATATAGCAACGTTCATGAAATCAACTGTTTTAATTGTTTCATAACCACGAAAATTAGTTGATAAATAGAAAATATTCATCAATTCACTCAAAACTTCAACGTTTCGAATTATCAACAGTTTTTATGGTACTTAAACTACTTTGCAATAGTTGATTTCAACAAACGTAATTCAGTGAGCAAAGTCTTTGGAATTATTCTACGCAAAGTAGAATGTTTTCAACATTTGGACGTTTTTCATGCTCCGAATGAAATTGTTTATCAACCACGCGTTATGGTGCATAAAAGTAATCAACCATTTTCTTATGGTTGTTTTAACTATAGCCCTAGTTGATGGCAAAACTAAGGAAAACTGTTGATTTTTCATACTCCTCATACTCATACTCCTATTCTATCATAGAAGTTTCATATGATACATGGCAAAATTGTGTTCGGTTTGCTGTTCGATATAATTCATATTCATGTTATGCTGTGAAGCCTTTATATTACGTTGCATGACGCTATTTTGTTCAGAATACAGCGTTTTCCGCTGTGGCAAAACAGTGGGCTGCGGCAAAGCGCAGTCAAAAAATTAGAATGCACTGTTTTGTATGGTAACGCGCAAAATGGCTGCGGCCGAATTTGCCAAATTTCTAATTTTGCCGCACCGCTAGCGGTGATACCTACCATAGGTTGGGATCACCACTAGGTTGAAGTAAATCTGATTGAATTAGGTTGAATGGTCTGGCCAACCTAATCCTCGTACAACAGGATTTAGCAATACAAAAGAAAAAAAAATGAATTTGGTTGGTGCCTTGATTGCATTGACAGCGACATTGTCGCTGCATTGTGATACACCAAATTCAACTGCGGCATTCACGCCTCCCCTGCCTATATTTCGTACTATGTATATGGTTGGAATACCATAGTTTGTGGTTGCTTACTTTTTTTGCACCACGGACGTTGTTTATCAACCACGCGTCGTGGTGCATAAAAGTAATCAACTATTTTTTTATGGTTGTTTTAACTATAGCCCGTAGTTGACGCAAAAACAACTAAGGAAAATTGTTGATTTTACCAAGATTTTTCTTTCAGTGTAATATTTTTGCAAAGTCACTGTCATCATCCTTGTGTGTTTCTTTATCTGTCCTCTTCCTATACGTTTCCTTCCTCCTGGAAATCTGCAAATATTTTTCCCATCCTCAAAGCCGGAGATTCGTCCTGCGTCTCCAATTATCGCCCCATATCCCTTCTGCCTTGTCCCTTCTTCTCGAAAGTTTACAATAGAGTTTATCGTATAATTGAGCCCCTTCTCGCTTCTGAGCAACATTTTACTTTGTGAAATCCTTCATGAAATCCTCCTCTCGAAGCTCGCTGGTTTCAATATTTCGAGTTAGCTTCAATGTTGGTTTTCCTCATTTCTTCGTGATCGTGCTTGTTTTGTAACGGTTCATTCTTATTCTTGTCCCCCTTCTATTCTACTTGTGATGTTCCGGAAGGCTAGATTCTTGGTCCTCTCCTTTTCTTCCTGTTTATAAATGATCTTCCTTCCCTCTTCAACTCCCCGTGTGATTTTTTCATGTTGATTGAATCAGTGGATGACTGCTCCCAGCTGCAGGACGACTTGTCCCCTCTGGGCAACTGGCTTTCTGTCAATTGTGTCAGTCTTAATGTTGCTAAATGCTTACAGATGTAAGTTTACATGTAAATTATCCCACATCACGTTTTTCTATTTCATCGTTGGCTATATTCCATCCTATTGATAATATCTAGGACCTTGGTGTTGTGTTTGACACTAAACTAAAATTAGATGTCCATATCTTGCCTGCGTTTGTGCGACTTCATTCTTAGAGCGTCCATACCTTTTACTGATATTTCCTCGTGTGTATGCCTGTACATCTCCATCGTGCGTAGTGTCCTCGAATATTGTTTTCAAATTTGGTGTCATCATTATCGTTTCCTAATTGATGCTGTTGAGTTTGTGCAACCCAGATTTACTCGCCCGCTATTCGTCAAGCTTCGTATTCCCTGCTGTGAGTATAGTTTGCGTCTTTCCATCCTTGAAATCTCTACCCTCCTGTCAAGCAGAGTGTATTTTAACGAATTGCTCCTGAACAACCATTATTAATGGTTCAGTTACATATAACCACAGTGCGCAGTTTTTTGTTCGTGACCCGATACGTTTTACCAGGTCTTCATTTCCTCAAGGTACCTGTTGCTCGCACTCATGCATATTGTTACTTTGCACTTTTACGCTTGCCTAAGCAACATAATTAATTGCTTGAATATTGGTCCTTTTCTGTCTTCTTTACGCATTTTTAAACAAAAATTAAGAAAAAGCGTTTTATCTTACGAAATAAATTAATTTAATTGCTGAATTTCCAATTTCATCTGTGTATTGAATTATGTTCAGATTTCATTTACCGCTTTTTATATACTGTGTTTAGTTAGAATATATTCTTGTTTTTTTTTTATTTTTCTTTATTCTTCTTTTTTGAATTTGTGAACTTTATTTTATTCACATTCTTTTCTTGTTTTTTTTTTATATATATAAATTCATTCCTTATCTAATCTTTAATTGGATTTTTATCTATGGATTTAGACAACCCATAAGCTGACAACTCAATGCTGTCTATTCTCAGTGTATGAGTTATTCACTGTATTATATAGCTTTTACTCTAGCCCTACGGTTGGGCACCACCTTTTCATGGTTGAGGTGGCCTGTTGATTGCAAGATGTCCCACCAATAGTGTCTGGCAAACAACACAAAGATGAATTCTTAGGATTTTATTTCTGCAAGTGGTAGTCAGACTGAGTCTGGAGTTCCATACTTGCTGGGCGTGCTCTATAGACAGAAACTCGAATTCTGCAAGCCCCAGCCTCATATATGATTGCAATGGAGGACCCTGGTTGCAGTCGAAACTCACAAGTTATTATCGTGGAAGATTTCATGGCTAGAGAGTTTTCGAACTTCCTGATAGCATCTTTTGTGGTTACAGGCTCCAAAAAAGCAAGTACAGCGTCAGCTGGAAGTTCAACTACGACCGCGTCAGGGGAAAAGGTTCTTTTCGGTAAGCTGAATCTGAGCATCGATGTGAAACACTGGACTATGATGTACGAGAATCTCAGGAACATGGTTTTAACCTGATGATCGTACTTAACCAGAGAAGTTTCTTGATACGAAATTACACCAAATCAAGAAGAATGTATATATCTCCAGAGCTTAACGCAAATATCCACTGACGCTTGTCACTGAAATCACACGCAATTTGCAAAATATCCCTGCAAAGGCTTCCGCAAACATCATTAGAAAAGGAAGGTATAAAATTTGTTCAGATCAACTTTCAGCATGCCAGGGCTTCATCATTTCTTTTGAGCGAAAAATTGGAAAAACTGCGAGCTCCCTCCGAAATTGATCTCAAACAGGAGCCGGGGGTTTGAGGCAGTAGGATCTACGGACTGAGTACAAGCAATGGGACAAAGATTTTTTATGATGACAGATCAACAAGGCCGAAGACTTGTATCTCGATTTCCAATCTGCTTGATGCCACTACGCTCAGTCAATTTTCAAGCCGGGACCTGTCAGTGGCCGTCATGCACTACCGGGATAATGTCTCGCCGCCAAAAGCTGTCGGACCTGATCCAGTACACTGAATTGGAGAGACTAGAACTTCTGGTGGGCTGCGATGCTTACTCCTAGCACACTAACTGGGCCAGCAGCAAATGTAACGCCAGAAAAGACAGACTCTTTTATTTTTTAACTTCTGCGGGGCTAATGACTTTAAACCTTTATCACGCCTAACAAAAAGGCGGTAATGGATTTATCGCCAGTGGCGTGCACTCCATAGAAGCAAAGAAGCATTGCATACCCTCTACAAAATTATAAAAATTTACAAACCAAATCCATAGCGTTCATAATATTTTTTCTTGAATTTAATTTTCGCGTTGTACTGTATACATTGATACTAACTCGGCATTTTGTATAGATAATTGTTATATGTACATGCTGTGCTGCATCCTCTCGTAACGTAAGGTAAGCACAGATCGCTTTGCTTCCACCTTACCCACACTGCCATACGAGACAATTATACCGTGGAGATACACGTATAGTGTATAAACCATTGTTTGGTTGCCATGCTTAGGCGATATCAAATTTGCATGTGTGTTTGTAACTTGGAAGCATGCTTCTTCGCACGTTGGCTTGGGATTCGAGCAGCGATATTAGCGATGAAGTATCATGTCTCTCAGCCGAACTTTTCAGCACGATTTTAGCTGCATGTTCGCTGTGCTCCTGTGTTCAAGCAGAGGTGCGCGGACGGCGCTGCTAAAAGATTTGCACTTTTGTGAATGAATTATTTGACTGCTACAGTACGACGAAAAAATTTATGTGCTATAAAATTGAAAATTGTTCAGGTTATATATAAAAATTTTGACGTGAAAGAACTACTTTTTTAAATCTAGAATAAATAAAATAAAAATAAAAATAGAATAGAATAAAAATAAAATTTGAATTCAAAATTAATAGATTTTGTGCAAGTTAAACCAAAAAAAATAAAATAAATACGTTAAAGAATAATTGTGTTAAAAGATAAACATCAACAGGCTCGTATCACACTTAAAGGGGAGTGTTCACACAAATTAATGATGTGGAAACATGTAGTCAAACATGTGCTCAAACAGTTAACATTTCAATCTAATGCGCGGCTTTTGGTACAGTAGTGTATTTTAAAAATTTATTTTTACTTTTTTATGCAAGAAAATACACATGTACTTCTATGGCTGAGTATATTTTGACAGTTGCGTACCTTAGGCGAAAAGGCTGTGCACGCCACTGTTTATCGCTATGTTCGTCTAGAATAGTTAGATATATAACTGAGTCGCACGTATCGGATGAGGTTTCATTCTCCGATCACCGCGGCTTGATATTCTCTTTAGCTATGAATTCAACACCGATAGTGGAAAGAAGAAATCCAAGAAACACTGATTGGGCTAAGTTTAATCGAGTTCTTGTAGAAAGAGCGTGTCCTAGTGGTAGAATAAAGACACCAAATTCAACAGAATCCCGGTCGAACACTCTGAATAGAATCATAATAGGCAACTTTGAAAAGGCTTGCCTCATTAGTAACAGTGGATGTAGCAAGACGGCTCCGTGGTGGAACTCGAAACTACAAAAGCTAAAAAAAAAATACCAGAAAACTCCTCAATCGAGCTTGTAAGAGAAACAATGAGAATAATTGGATCGCCTACAGACCCTCGCAGAGAGCTTATAAAAATTAGGTGGGGCATCCAAGAAAGAATCATTATAATCGTTCAGTGGAAGACTGGAAAGCGCACGAGAGACGTCGAGGCTTGGCAAGGCCCCGGTAGAAGGATCAATCAGCTAAGCTGAACTCTCTAAAACGCCCGGATGCTGATTTTAGCAAGTCCAAAAAGGATTTTCTACGACTTTAGTTGGAACTCACTTTCCGGGCGCCCCGGTGATTGGAGTGCACAAAGCATCAGTGCCTCTGATAAAACCTCCTGTTTTTCGCAGTTACATTTGCTGCTTCGAAATACTAGCACACAGCTAGATCTATGGTCACCAGCGAAAATGTCAGGGATGGAATCATGTCTATTGAAAATTTTAAACCATCGGACCTGGGTGCCATATATCCAGTTATACTAAGGTAGAGATTTGATCACTTGGAGGTAGACTTAAAAATTTTTTTTTTGACATACCTAGCCCTGGAGTATGTTCCGTCACCTGTGCGACAGGTAAAGGTAGTCTTTATGCCTAAACCGGGGAGAAAAGACAATTCAGATCAAAGGAACTTCAAGCCGATCAGCTTAGCTTCGTAAGAATCTGAATGTGGTATGTAGAAATACACAACTCGTATTGAATTTAATTCAGAGTTGGTGTCAGTGAATCCTGGTAAAACGAAACTGGTTTTGTTTAACAGGAAAAGAAAAAATTGGAAGGATTAGTTCTTAAGGGTGTAACTCTTCAAATTTCAGATGAAACCTAATTTCTAGGAGTTATCTTGGAGAAAAAAACTTACTCGAGCTTTAGATGCTTTCGGGCAGTGCAATAGAGCTTTTGCCACCATATGGGCTCTGGAGCCTCATGTAGTTGTGAGAATCTACGCATTTAACAATCAAGTTGATCAGGGATACGTCCGTGGTGTAGTGGACTATTGTGAAGCTATTGTATGCTCATCGAAAGTTATCTGTTGGGCCATGAATACCATTTCGCCATGAATACCATGCGCGCCTTAATCTGCCTCTACTCGACATTCAAATTCAGAGTGATAGACTAACTCAACTTGCTCCATGGGTAGGAGACGTCGGTGCGACTTCTGAGGCACTGCTCAATTAGAGGTTCGATTCCTTAGATCTCTCCGATTCCCGTGATTGGTTCGGACGCTCGATTGCCTTACTCAACTTCGGGAGTAGACAAGAAGTAGTCTTCTTGAGCAAAAGTGAGGGATTTCTGTACCAGGGAATACTCCGAGGTCTTCAAATTCAATAAAGAGCATCTGCTCTGGGTAACGGAGCAGCGTGGTGTTGAAAAAAATGAAATTACTGATGACATTGCGAAGCAAGGTTCAACGCTTCCACTACAAGGCCCTGAATCCGCCTTCGGTATGCCGGCCGCATCTGCACATGTCATTTTTCAGATGTAGGTAGCTTATGCGCACAAAAAAAGATGGATGTCTTCTGATGTGGCCAGGGACACTAAAATCGTTCTTTCAGCGCATTATCCATACCACTGCGTAATTCCTCCTTCCACTTAGATATACTGACTGGACGTAATTGACTAGGAGGACACATATACCGAATATGTGCTGCACACGTTCATCCTTTTATCATCCTTTGTTCATCCTTTCTATGAGAGGCTGACTCGGCGGAAAATTTTCGCAGTGAATGCCGAGCCTTTGCGCGTCTCTGATATCAAGGCTTTTGTTGGCCACACGCATGCAATAGATAGCTTCTCTTTCCTTATCATTGAACCTAGACTTCGTCAAGAAATCTGGGACACTATGATAGGCCGAGGCTACGATTACGATGTGTCCTTTGACTCGAGTGCTTAGAGATGTCAGGTGCCTCTTCTATTTTAGAAACTGACAAACTTATTCAAAATTTTATTTATCTCGATTTTACTGATCTTTTTATTACTTTCAAAAGGTGCTTTCCATATGATATTCTCTAAATCGAAAAGGGAAAATAAAATTACAACACAGTTTTTTTGCTTATTTTCACAGCCGAAAGAAATAAATTCATTCAAATTCATGCAAAACGCCTTTTCTCGAACAATTCAGTAAATTACTAAATTTATTGATTTTCCCCCTAAAACACTCAGTTCTAAAATAAAATCATTTCACCATGTTTTCACCAGTAATAATTCTAATTTCTTCAAACTTCAATACAAAACAAATAAGCCTAGTGTAATTTCCAAAGATTAACAATTTGGGGTTGATTTTCTTATTTCTCCGAACGATTATATCCCGAAGAGAAGAAACATTAAAATATGATTAAATTTCATAATTACAACTACCCCAGAAGATTTCAAGGCTGTGGCGCCCAACGCGTTCTCTCCTTCGGTGTGTAGATGAAAGACACACGAAAGCTGTTCTAATAGCATTTATAAATATTGCAGGTTCCAAGTGATCCATTGGCTTCCTGATGACATGTCTTTGATGTTTCCTTGTAAATTATACGTCACGCTAAGCTTGAACGTCTATTACGTTATTTACTTCTAAGGAAACGCGTCACACGATGCTCAGCTTTCGACTGTGGGAGACGTTTAGGTACATACATATCTGCAGAAGCATCAGTGAAAGTGTAAAGAAATCAATTTCCAGACGTTTGACTTGGTCCCGATGGGCTTAAGGTGTTGGCATCGTCATCAAAGGAGTCGGATAGCAGATCGAAAGATTTGGAAACCATCTAAATTGAACTAACACCAAATTCAAATCGTTGATGTATACAATGTGATGCTGAGTATCGGTATTTAATTTTTAACGAGGTTTATGTTGGCAAAGTAGATGGTAAACTTATTCCTAAGTGTATAAAAATCTTGGAGTAAGATACAGAAGTGTGTATACATACTTACATATTCGAATCAATACGTTTTTCCACATTTGTCATCAAGAGATAATGAAAGATTTATTTCTGATACTTATTTATGACTACAATAATGTTCTAGGAGATCTGTTCTCAAACCTACTCTGTTTTGACACAAAACAAGTTACATTACTCAACCGACAGGAAAAGCAAATCCAATGGCAAATCATAAATTATTTACTTTCGTGCAACAACTTTTCTTTCCATCACTCTCACCTTTTATCTTAGCAAATATTCTTTTGTGTAAGAGTACTTTAAAATCAGCTGATAAACCTTCAGTTGCACGCCCACCTGTCGCCTACTGAACTGCTGGTGGACAATGTAATCGAACTATACGAGGGTTGATCCAAAAGTAGTGATAATCGGTTATTTTCAGTTCGCACAAAATTTTTTAATACCCCATATACCCACTAAGTCAGCATAAAAAAAATATATAGACGGCCACGGTTCTAGACAGGTACATTCATTTGAATACGAACCGTCGAAGAGAGAACATTAAAATGGAGAAAAACGAAATTAGAGCTATCATTAAGAACCTGCGTTTGAAAAAAATGTCTGACAGTGACTTGGTGGAAACATTAGGGGACTCTACTCCTCCATATTCCACCGTTACACGCTGGGCCAAGGAGTTTAAGCTGGGAAGAACATACACTGAAGATAAACATCGCGAAGGACGTCCATTCACGTGAAAAAATCGAAGATGTCGTGTTGGTATATCGTCATCAGGCATATAGCTGATGTCACTGAGATCTCGTATGGCAGACTTCAAAGAATCGTTGCCCACGAATTACATATGAAGAAGGTCTCTGCGCGTTGGGGGCCGAGAATGTTAATCGACGAGCAAAAGAAGAAACGAGTCGACATTTTGAGGGTGAATCTCGAAAAGTTCCAGGCAGATCAGGGAATTTTTTTGTCACATTTCGTGATCATGGACGAGACCTGGATCCACCATTTTGATCCAGAAAGCAAACAGCAATCGATGACCTAAAAGCGACCCTCTTCACCAACGCCGAAGGAATTCAAGGTGTCGAGCTCGACGGGGAAGGTTATGGCATTAGTTTTTGGGACGCTGAAGGAATTATTATAGTGGAATATTTGGAAAAGGGATCCACTGTATCAGGCTCTTACTACGCAGACCATCGGTTCGGATCGGTAGCTTAGCTCGCTAACGCATCAGACCGAAGCAGCGATCTACTGCCCGCGGGTTCGTATCCCGCCGTGCCCGTGGTTGTATTTGTTCGTCTTGTGTTGTCTTAACAGTCGGCGACTGGGCAATAATACCAGCGCTCCATTAATTAAGTGCCACATTAAAAGCTTTAGTAGCGACTACGCATAGAAAATAAGAAATAAATATGACACTTAAAAGAATAATAGAATAATTGGTATCGGCTTCTCCCATATGTGTCTCCCTACCGCCATCGCTAAGCATTCGCTTCAAAAGGCAATCCCCTGAGCTTTGGCATTATCATAGAGAACAAAAAGAAGATTGCGGGAGGCTATTGAGGAAAAAAGACGCGGCAAACTGCGAGCCGGAGTGCTGTTTCATCAAGAAAATAACCGGTTCACAAGGCTGCAGTTGCGATGGCTGCAATTCAAGATACATCGTTCGAGCTGCTTGAACATCTACCCTGTTGGCCAGATCTGGTTCCCAATGGCTTCGACCTCTTTCCTCGGCTTAAGAAATACCCACGGGGCAAGAAATTTGAATTTGATGGCGAAGTGATGGCCGCTGTTGAGGCGTTTTGAGAGAGTAGAGACAAATCATTTATTTTTAAGGGTATTTTTAAGGACTAAATATATTAACTTGTTAGAAGACTATGTTGAAAAATAAATATTTTTTTTAATTTGGATCACCTTGGTTTATGTTGATTAACATTACTTTTGGATCAACCATCGTAAATTCATTTGTCGATAAACAGCACTACATACACTCGTAAGTTGGGCCACACCACTGTCTAAGGGGAACAAATAAAACTAATTAATTGACAGCCTCGAACTTCTGAAGACACTATTGTCCTAAGTGTAAAATAAAAGATATGAACTCGGTGTAACATAAAACCTGCTCCCTAGCTCAGTTTCATGTATATTTTTGCGCACTTTGGTCACAAATTTACCCAAAATTCATTTTCCAACTTGATGTCATTTTTCGGTTAGGGAAAAGTTTCGCTATTGCAAGAATTTAGCCATACCTTTTCTTTTGTCGATATCTTTTGATCCAGGCTGTCAAATTATTTTATAGATATGAAAGGAGACAACACATTTGGCTTTTCTTCTTGTTTTGCCAGTTTTTACCCAAAATATGTTCCTTTACTTCTCTGGTTTTCGGCAAATTTTCTTCCACCACAGAAGTCAGTTTTTACCCAAAATATTTTTTAATGTGCTCCTACACCCCCAAGTGTATAGGAAGGAGAAGAAAAACTTCCCGGAAAGAAAGTTTCAGCTGCTGACCCGTCAACCAGAGTTTGCGTTTATTGCAGCTGAGGCTGCAGAATTCGAGGCAGCTTCTTTTGCAACCTGAGAAATGAACGTGACGGTGGCAATCAACTGCTGCCTGCTGCAACTGAGGAATTGATGTTCGGAAATTACCCGACGCAAATGATTCTTGGTCCCCGGCGCAACTGCTGTAGTGGTGCCGCCTACTGCTGTTGAAGAAAAATTGGAAAAGTTTGTTGTTACTGCCGGTGTTGCTGCTCAAGTTCCTGCTTTGGACGCCTGAACTGATATGACAGGAAGGATGAATTATTCTGAGCTGCAACTGGCGCTGCCAAAATACAATGAGACCGCTCAGCAGCGCATTAGTCATTTTCTGAAGGATTTCGAGCAGCTGCTAAAACTGATAAACATTTAGGACAGTGTGAAACTGCTATATCTGCGACGGGCTCTGATAGGAACAGCAACAATATTCCTTTGAATGTCTAAAGTGACAACATGTAATATGATTATTTAAAGAGGGAGCTGATTGTCGAATTGGATACCACTGCCACTCACAAGAAAATGTATCGCCAGTTGAGGACGATGAGATGGAATGAATCCAAGAAGTCGCTGCTCAGGTTTGCCTTAGAATTGCAAACTATTACTAAGTTGGGGAACATAAGAGAGGCTGGGCTGAACCATGCCGGATACAACCTGGTCAGGCGGACATGATGCGACAATCTTACTTGGATGCGATACCCTGACAGAAATAAAGAAAAGTATCCATAGATATAGCCAACAAATCATCTGTAACAAGGCCTAAACTTAGTCTATGTGAACAACCAACCAAGACAAGTCAAGGCCCAAATTGCCAGAACTGCTATCCGAAGATCAACAAGCAGGCTATCGCTAGGATGAAACACTCAGCCGCGGACCAGAGCAGGCAGAATACCACGATACACTTCAGCGAAGGATATGATTAGGTGCTATAACTGTTCTCAAATGGGACATTATCAAGAGAACTAACTACCCGTATGAAAAGCGCCCTATTAGGAGTTGTTTACCGGGAGCTAGAACACCACCATTATGATTGCCCGAACCTGAAAAAACGTCTGTTATCGATGGCTGTTAAGGGGGTGGATACCTTATCATCGAAACACCCTTTTTGAACTTTGAAAAGTTACCTACGCAATAGTTTTCAAGATACGACCTGCAGGTCTTGATTAAAAACTCATTAGACTATAGGAAGCAAATGCAAGTTGCGAGAAAAGTGTGCCTTGAGTGAAAGTTTCTGGACAGGTTACTTCAAGGATATTAACAAAAGCGGCAAATTTTCAAATTTTGAAATTGGATGAAATTCAAAATTTTGATATTTTCTTGTTGGTGTTTTTCCTTGGACTCAGATGAACCAAAAACACATGATCCTAGATTAGTGTGACCCAAGCTGTTGCTTAGGAAAGCTCCCAGTAATAGTGCAAATCTCCGTCATGGGTTCATATTTTTAAACAAAATTTGCTCTGGGGTTTGTACGTGATATCAGTAAGATTTTGGCAAGAAATATTTTCGGTGGGATTGTTACTTTGAAAGAAAGCAGAGACAAAAAACTTACGCTGCGTAACCGATAGGAAAAGAAAGCCTGATTGGCAAGTGATAAAATCATTTCTCATTGAAATCTCAACCTTTTATCCTAGCAAATCGTCTTTCAAGCGTCTAGTCAATCTACACTGAAAGAAAAACTCTTGGTTGATTCAACTATTTTTAATAGTATTGCAACGATTCATTCAAAATCGTTAAATGAACTAAGGAAAATAGTTATTTTTACTATGTTAATATAGTTAATTTAACGATATAAAAGTAGTTGGCTCTGGTTATACAAAAAATATCGCAACGTTCATGAAATCAACTGTTTTAATTGTTTCATAACCACGAAAATTAGTTGATAAATAGAAAATATTCATCAATTCACTCAAAACTTCAACGTTTCGAATTATCAACAGTTTTTATGGTACTTAAACTACTTTGCAATAGTTGATTTCAACAAACGTAATTCAGTGAGCAACGTCTTTGGAATTATTCTACGCAAAGTAGAATGTTTTCAACATTTGGACGTTTTTCATGCTCCGAATGAAATTGTTTATCAACCACGCATCATGGTGCATAAAAGTAATCAACGATTTTCTTATGGTTGTTTTAACTATAGCCCTAGTTGATGCAAAAACAACTAAGGAAAACTGTTGATTTTTCATACTCCTCATACTCATGCTCCTATTCTATCATAGAAGTTTCATATGATACATGGCAAAATTGTGTTCGGTTTGCTGTCCGATATAATTCATATTCATGTTATGCTGTGAAGCCTTTATATTACGTTGTATGACGCTATTTTGTTCACAATACAGCGTATTCCGCTGTGGCAAAACAGTGGGCTGCGGCAAAGCGCAGTCAAAAAATTAGAATGCACTGTTTTGTATGGTAACGCGCACAATGGCTGCGGCCGAATTTGCGGCAGCGGCAGAAAATGCCAAATTTCTAATTTTCCCGCACCGCTAGCGGTGATACCTGCCATAGGTTGGCATCACCACAAGGTTGAATTACATCTGTTTGAATTAGGTTGAATGGTCTGGTGGAATAGACAAGCGATGGCTGATGTGTATTGTGATAAGCCAACCTAATCCTCGTACAACAGGATTTAGCAATACAAAAGAAAAAAAATGAATTTGGTTGGTGCCTTGGTTGCATTGAAAGCGACATTGTCGCTGCATTGTGTTTCACCAAATTCAACTGCGGCATTCACGCCTTCCCTGCCTATATTTCGTACTATGTATGGAAAAAAGTAAGCAACCACAAACAATGGTTGGAATACCATTGTTTGTGGTTGCTTACTTTTTTTGCACCACGGACGTTGTTTATCAACCACGCGTCATGGTGCATAAAAGTAATCAACTATTTTTTTATGGTTGTTTTAACTATAGCCCGTAGTTGACGCAAAAACAACTAAGGAAAATTGTTGATTTTACCAAGATTTTTCTTTCAGTGTAGGGGCTCTTGTGCTAAATTATCATTTGTAATCGACTTGAATAATATCTATAGCTATCATGCTAGGACTATTGGTGGTTTTAGACACCATTTGAATAATTTAATATGATAATCATCACGTAGGGTAACTCCACTAGTCTCCGGACAGTGATTCGGACACTCCGACTCAAATGTTCACTTTCTAGGAAATATGGTTCACATTCTGACATTTTTCTTCTTTGCCTTATTCTTAATTGCCTTTCGATTTGAGAATAAGGTTGAACAAATAAACAATCAGCAGCTAACCTACAACGCGCTAACCATTTGAAATTTGCATGTTTATTGTCAAAGTTTTTGCAAGTTAAACTCTGGAATTCTTTGTTCTGCATGCATAAAGACCATTGTGTTTAAAGTTTTCTATTCTTATGTTTAAACCTAAGCTTAGGTCTCCAATTTACAAAACGAAACTGAAGATGAAATATGCACTGTCAGGAGACTAGCTCAAAGTTGTCCGAACACTGACTCATGGGGTCCGGACACTAGCACAATTTGACTCAGGTTTTTTTGATTGGAATATGAGCATACTTAATTGCTTTATTAAATTCAAAATAGGTACAAAAGACCCGCAACCAATCCCAATGTATCAAAAAGCTTGCAAATATTAAGCTTCTAATTAATAATACCGAAAAAACTTGAAAAATGCTCTAACTGTCCGGAGACTAGTACATTTACTGTACATATAATTCCTATCTCTTACAAATTTATTTTTGTCACCACTTGCGTTTTCTATATTTTCAGCAATCGTTTGAACGAACATACACTTGCGAACAGCAAAAGGGGATTCCCCGCATTTCAGCTTTGTGTCTTCGATGTAGACAATCAGGTAAAACTGGACTTGATGCCCCACACAGCTGTTACATGAATTTTGCCGATAGATGTCGGGCTAATATGTTTGTGTATAGTTTTTGTCTATAATTACTAAAACACTAAGTTCACGGGTAACATATTTATTAATAACACATATATAACAAGATAACAAAATATATGAACGATGTACGTAGTCGAGCGTCGCGTGAGTGACTGTAGGTATGTTCCCGTACCACCATTAATTACAATTAATCGCGATTAATTGCAATGAAGCTGTTCCCGTACTCCGTTTTACTGAAAACTGAAAATTTCCCCTCTCTCAGTAAAATTCAGTAGGGTCTGAGCTACTGAAAAATACTGAAAAGTGTCAAATGGTGTGGTGCGAGTAAATAGTTTCAAATGTGCGCGGCAAGCAACATATTTTTTGCGTAATTTTGCTATGAAAGTCGAATATTTTTGTGGCGATAATTTATCACCGCTCAGGATAACCGTACAATCACTATTGTTCTTCCAAAAACCGAAAACTGACACTTTTGTTTGTCAATTTTCAGGAAATGCAATGAGAGCGTTCCCGTACTTTTCATGAATTTCCCCCACCACATGATTCAGGAAAATTCAGGAAAATTCAGTGACTGAAAGTCCGGGAACAGACCTTGTGTGTTGTCCTTGTGATGCGAACGCCAATTTCCAGATAGCGGCAAACAACTGAACTAATGTTAGTGTGTTCACCCTACATCATTCCCCTCCGAGTGACGTTTATGGTTGCTGAAACGTCACGTTACGTTTTGATTTGGGGCCGGAATATGTTCGTAGGATCCCACGGAATTGACTGTGAGCTGAACGATTGGTTTGCGTTGTTGTAGTATGCTCACTTTCCATTTGCGAATTCGTCGTATATGCCGGCTTCAAACGCTCCGTAGAAACAGTAACAGGTTTGTCTCCAATTCGTATTTTGTAAACAGTATCGTTTAAGCGTTCCAGAACTTCATGTGGACCCGTATACGGCTGTTGCAAAGATTTTCGAACATCCTGCCTCAAAAATACATGCGAACATGTTTGTAGATTTTTGAAGATAAAAGGTGAGTCCTTGCGATGGTGCTCAACAGGCGTGGCTCGAAGCTGTTGGATGTCACGTCTGAACGTGGCTACGAACGCATGTGGATCTATTGTGCTAGAATTGTCCTCGAAGAATTCGCCTGGTAAGCACAACTGAACACCGAACAACATTTCCGCCGGTGAAAATCCCAAGTCTTCTTTAATTGCCGTCCGCAATCCCAAAAGAACTGTGGGTAGTGTTTCCGTCCAACGATGCGTTTCGTGACACATGAGTGCTGCCTTTAATGATCGGTGAAAACGTTCAACCATGCCGTTAGATGCTGGGTGGTAGGCTGTAGTTCTTGTGCGTTTCGACCCAATCAGCTTCATCAGGGAATCGAAGAGAGATGACTCGAACTGAGATCCTCTGTCCGTAGTGATAGTTTCAGGAACACCAAATCGCGATATCCATTCTTTATAAAGTGTTGTAGCTATTGTTTCGGTTGTCATGTCCCGGATCGGAATAGCTTCTGGCCAACGCGAAAAACGATCAACGATTGTTAGCATATATATAAATCCGTTTGACGGTGGTAGTGGCCCTACAATATCTACATGTACGTGCCGGAATCGACCATCCACTTTTGAAAATTGCTGTGGGGTGTTTTTAACGTGTCGATGTATTTTCGACCGTTGACATTGTATGCACGATTTTGCCCAGTTGGATATATCTTTTCCCATTTCAGGCCAAACATATTTTTTCCTTATTAATTTGCTGGTGGCTCGCCCGCTCGGATGAGATAGACCATGTATTTGTGTAAAAATTTGTTTCCTGAGGCTGGTTGGAACAAATGGGCGTATTATTCCTGTCGAAGTATCGCAGTACATTTTTAAATCGTTTGTTACAACGATTGGTTGAAATCGAAGACTAGTATTTGTAGATTCCAGAAGTTTTTGCAATTCGTTGTCGGTACGTTGCGATTTAGCGATTTCTGTTGCTGTTATTATTGCGGCAATCTCTTCAACACTCTCTGGTCTTGACAAAGCGTCTGCCACAATATTTTGTGCTCCATCAATGTGGACAATTCGAGTCGAAAATTGTCCAATAAATTCAAGATGACGACTTTGCCTAGGTGAGGATTTATCGGATCGCTGATTGAACGCATATGTTAAAGGTTTATGATCGGTCATTATTATGAAATTTTGTCCTTCCAACATAAAACGAAAATATTTTATACTTTCGTATATTGCCAACAGTTCCCGATCGTATGTGCTATATTTCAATTGAGCGTCATTTAGTTTTTTGGAAAAGAATCCCAATGGTTTCCATGCGTTGTTTTGAAATTGCTCAAGCACTGAACCTATAGCAACATTTGATGCATCCGCATACAATCTGAGTGGTGTGCCGGTTTTTGGATGAACCAATAGAGAAGCATTTGCAATAAGTTGCTTGCTCTTTTCAAATGCCTGTTGAGAAACAGTTGTCCAAGGTACAGGTCTTTTGTCTCGCTTGCGTGAATCTGTTAGCATAGCGTTTAGTGGCATAAGTACTTCAGCTGCGTTGTTTATAAAACGCCTGTAGAAATTGAGAATTCCCAGAAATCTACGTAGCTCTAAGATTGTTTGTGGTTGCTTGAAATTTTGTATTGCTGTAACTCGATCAGGTAAAGGCCTAGTACCTTTATTGCTGATTTGGTAGCCCAGATAATTAATTTCATTTACAGCAAAAATGCATTTGCTGGGGTTGATTTTGAGACCATGTTCGTCCAACCGTTTCAGAAGCTGTCTCAGATGCTGTTGGTGCTCTTCCATGTTCTTTGAAGCGATCAAAATATCGTCTAGATAGACAAAACAAAATGGAAGTCCACGCAAGACTGTGTCTAGGAACCTTTGAAAAGTTTGCGCAGCATTGCACAGTCCAAATGTCATGCGGCAAAATTCAAACAAGCCGAATGGTGTAATTACAGCTGTTTTTGGAATGTCTTCTTCTTGGACGGGAACTTGATGGTAAGCTCTTTCTAAATCCAGAATTGTAAAAACATTTTTGCCGTACAAAATATGTGCAAAATCTTGGACATTTGGAACTGGATATTTGTCAGGGATTGTAATTGAATTTAATCGGCGATAATCGCCACAAGGTCTCCAAGATCCGGATTTTTTTGGTACGAGGTGCAATGGACTTGCCCATGGGCTGCTCGATGGTCTGCATATACCCATTGATACCATATATTCAAATTCCTTTTTAGCAATGGCGTATTTTTCAGGAGAGAGACGGCGTGCACGTTCGGCAATTATTGGGCCTTTCGTTAAGATTCGATGAGTTATAGAGTGGTGTTTGGAGTTAGAAAAATTTGACGATTTGGTAATAGACGGTGTTTCAGATAATATTTTCTGAAAAACATTATCTTCCACTGTTGTTATAGCTTGCTTTGGCTCGTTGCACGTATTGGCAGAGGCAAATAACAACGTGTTTCCATCTATGAGCTGTTTCTTACGGATATCAATTAAAAGATTAAAGTTGGATAAAAAGTCAGCTCCTATTATGGCTCTTGATACGTCTGCTATATGAAAATACCAAGCAAACTTACGCCGTAGGCCAAAATCGACATTGATCAGTTTTTCACCGTAAGTTTTTATGGTGGTGCCATTTGCAGCGTGCAGTTTGAACTCGCAGGGAGTCAGTTTTTCGCATGTTTTACGCGGTAACACTGACACTCCTGCCCCTGAATCTATGAGAAATAAAGTTCCACTGCCTCGATCTCGTATCATGAGTCGGTGTTGTTCTATGCTGTCGCCAACCATAACACCACTGGACGACGACGCATTTAGTTTAAATGTGGATTAAATTTTGCACAGAACTTTCTGCATTTACGTGCAGCGTCACCAAACTTTTTGTGGAAGTAGCACAGTTCTTCCTTAGAACGGCTTTTCGATCGATTTCTTGACCGAGATCGATTCTGTGATCTCGAACGAGATCTGGGCAAATTATTCAAGTCCAATTTGGATAGAATCGATTCGATTCTGTTCAATCTATCCTCTACTAAATTGCTTTCACCTACCTTGCTTGTTACAGCAGAAACAGCTGGCCAGTCATTAAACTCTGCTAAAATTCGATCGGCCATCTCTACCAGGGCGTTAATATCCACATGGTAGGATACACTCAAAATGGCGCGCGCCCGTGATGGCAAGCGTCGTAGCCATAGCGTCCTGAGCGCTTCGTCGGGGAGTTGATCCGCTGTTAGCACACGCATTTCCCGATATAGCTGAGACGGTTTCTTATCACCCAGCTCCATTTCCGTCAACACTTTTGTCAGATTGTGTTCTTTCGAATCCGCGTACCGCGCGATCAACGCTTGTTTTAGCGTCTCATACATTTCGCACTCCGGGGGGTTTTCGGCTATGTCCGCGACCGTATCTAGAATCGATGATTCTAAGCACATCATCACCGCACTAAACTTTGCCTCGTCGGAAATCACTTTGTTGTAGCGAAATTGAAGTTCAATTTGCCGAAACCAAAGCGTGGGTCTCCGCGTCCAAAATGGCGGCAATTTCACATTCGCGACAGCGTCTATATGCGCAAGGGGCTCTTCAGTTTTCACTTTCGCACTCGCGGTAAAAGGATTCACTGTGACATCTAGTCCGGCGTCACTCGCGTTAAGCGTGGCGTCAAAACCGGTAGCCATTTTTGCTGTTCCACAGACACTGAATTTGATTCACTCTATTCGATTATGTCTATGAAATGCACTGTCTTTCCGTATTATTAATAATCGCACTATACCCGATCACGTCGGGGTCACCAAATATAGTTTTTGTCTATAATTACTAAAACACTAAGTTCACGGGTAACATATTTATTAATAACACATATATAACAAGATAACAAAATATATGAACGATGTACGTAGTCGAGCGTCGCGTGAGTGACTGTGTGTTGTCCTTGTGATGCGAACGCCAATTTCCAGATAGCGGCAAACAACTGAACTAATGTTAGTGTGTTCACCCTACATGTGTTTTTGTGGTTGTGCGTTTGCTTTTGGGGCTTCTTTTCTTTCTTTTTTTTCTTTATCTTGTGGCGACTAGCCGAGAAGAAGACGAGCTTCGATATCCGACCACGAGAGGCGTTGAAGAGCAGGAGAGAAGGAGAACGAGAAGACAGAGAGTACGACTGAAACCGCCATGATAAGCAGATCAAACACGAGAACGTACTTTGTAATTATATGTGAATTATTGGATTAAGTAATAAAATAGGATTGTGCCTTGTGAATAATTGTTTCTGTTAATTAAAGCAGTGCCAAATCCTACAGTGGTGACCCCGAACTCCAAAATATTCATCAGTAAATACATGTGCGCAGTTGCTCAGCACAGCGTTCTCTACAGCGATCTTAAATCAGTCAAAATCTTCGGTTTCCTGCATCATCCTTCGTCAACATGACTGAACCAGTCGCATCGAAGTCAGATGCAACCGAAACAACTCCTATTTCAATCGATCGCGTGGTGATGAAAGTGCCAACTTTCATGCCATCGGATCCTATTCTTTGGTTCGTGTTGCTTGAATGCAATTTCGAGAACGCCGGGATTACACGCGACAGTACTAAGTTCATCCACGCAGTTGGAGCTCTCGACGAGAGATATGCTCGCGAAGTGCGTGACATCGTCACTTTACCAAGTGGACAACGATCATATGAGCTTCTGAAAACTGAACTCATAAAACGCATGGGCGTTTCGCAGGAAGCGAACACACGCCGGTTGCTGGAGAAAGAACCGATCGGAGACCGAACTCCTTCACAGTTGTTGCGATATCTGCGGAGTTTAGCAGGTCCCGACTTTCCTGCGGAGGTCCTCCAAACGCTGTGGCTTAGCCGCCTTTCCAAGCACTTACAAGCATTGCTGGCGGCGCATAAGGACAAATCTTTGGCTGAAAAGGCGGAAATTGCAGACGCCATCAGTGAAACCTACGGTCCGCTTGCACACATTGACGAAGCCACAAGGAAAACAGGTATGTCAATATGTTCAGATACACTTCAAAACAGAGTAGATGGAATGGAGCGAACACTAGCCTCAATTTTGGAGAAAATTGAAACACTCGGTGCAGCTCGTATGCAGCCCCCTAGTGCGCGAACTTTTTCATCTGCTCCTGTGCGGATGCGCCCTTCGCCTCGCGCTCGTAACACCTTTTGTTGGTACCACCGCCGCCATGGCGAGCAAGCTACAAGGTGCCAGAAACCGTGCTCCTTTAGTGCCAACTCTTCGGGAAACGAGCAGGGCAGTCGTTGAATGCGGCCGACGACCTATGCCCCACGCCATCCAGCCGCCTTTTCATCGTCGATCATAAATCCCGTATCAAATATCTTGTTGATACTGGAGCTGATCTCTGTGTATTTCCGCACAAAAATATGCCACATTCTAGACAGAAGTCAAATTATGAATTATCTGCTGCTAACGGTTCTTCGATTCCAACCTTTGGCATTGTCAGTCTGACACTCGATCTGGGACTTCGTCGCGCATTTCCCTGGAGATTTGTTGTGGCGGACGTCACAAAACCGATAATAGGTGCCGATTTCTTGGCGCATTTTAACTTACTTGTCGACATTCGGAACAAAAAACTTGTCGATGCAACAAGTCAAGTAACATCTTCTGGCGAAGTGGTACAATGCAACACAAGCACCGTCAAAACTTTGACAGGATCTTCTCCTTTGTGCAACGTAATTTCTCGCTTTCCGGAAATAACACGACCAGACGGGTCAGTAGTCAATAACCCCTGCCAACACAATACAAAACATCATATTGTCACAACTGCTGGACCTCCAGTTGCACAGAAGCCTCGTAGGCTTGCGCCCGACAAACTGCAAATCGCCAAAAAGGAATTTCATACCATGATGCAATTGGGTATTGCTCGTCCCTCGCAAAGCTCGTGGGCTTCCCCTTTACACATGGTCCCAAAGAAACACAACGAGTGGAGGCCATGTGGGGATTACAGGCAATTGAATGCCAGAACATGTCCAGACCGCTACCCTGTAAGACACATACAAGACTTTTCCCATTTACTTCAAGGCAAAACCATATTCACTACGTTAGATCTTGTCCGGGCGTTTAACCAAATTCCGGTGGCTGAGGAAGATATCGCTAAGACTGCGATAACCACACCATTCGGACTTTTTGAATTTCCGTACATGACCTTTGGATTGCGTAACGCTGCGCAGACATTCCAAAGGTTCATAGACGAGGTTCTCAGGGATTTGGATTTTTGCTTCGCTTACATCGACGACATTTTAGTCGCATCCTCGTCGATGGAAGTTCACAATTCTCATCTAGAAATAATCTTTCAGCGCTTCAAAAAGTATGGTGTGGTTGTGAACCATAGGAAATGTGTTTTCGCTCAACGTGAGGTAACATTTTTGGGATATATCGTTTCATCTGAAGGCTCACGCCCACTGGCAGAAAAAGTCGAGACCATCAGGACCTATCCGTTACCAGACACTATTAAAAAGCTGCGTCAGTTTCTGGGGATGCTTAATTTTTTCCGGCGTTTTATTCCCAAAGCAGCGGAAATTCAAGCACCGCTTAACAATCTCTTACAAGGCAACGTGAAAGGAAAGACTCCAGTTCCCTGGACTCAGGAGGCAAAACAAGCTTTCGAAGCAAGCAAAGATAGTCTTGCTAAAGCTGCACTCCTCGCCCATCCTGTTGCAAGTGCACAATTAGCCATCTTCACAGATGCCTCAGGTTCTGCCGTTGGCGCCACGCTTGTGCAGCTAATAAATGGTGATTGGCAACCACTCAATTTCTTTTCGAGAAAGTTAAGCCCCACGGAAATGAAGTATGCCACATACGACCGAGAGCTCCTGGCCATTTACCTGGCAGTAAAGCATTTCGAATATATGGTAGAAGGCAGGGACTTTGCCATTTACACGGATCATAAACCGATCGTGTACGCATTCAAGAAAAGAGACAGTCAGTCGTCACCTCGACAGTTTCGACATTTGAACTTTATTAGCCAGTTCACAACGGACATCCGGCACGTTTCCGGAGACGAAAACGTTGTAGCAGACAACTTGTCTCGCGTCGAAGAACTGGAATTAGCACTCAATTTTGAAAACCTGGCTGCTGCTCAACAAGGCTATGAGGAACTTGAGCAATGTTTGAATAAGTCCTCGCTTCAACTCAAGCAGCTTAGACTACCTGGCACGCAAACCATGCTATATTGTGATGTGTCGACCAAGACTGCGAGACCTTTTATTACGAAAGATTTCCGCAAAATTGCATTCAATTCGATACATCGACTTTCGCATCCGGGCGCCAAGGCGACAATAAAATTAGTGACAGAGCGATATGTGTGGCCATCAATCAAGTCCGATTGTCGAAAGTGGAGCAGACATTGTATTGAATGTCAACGATCTAAGGTAACACGCCATGTGTCATCTCCAATTGGAGAATTCAGCCTTCCTTCATCTCGTTTTCAACACATACATGTAGACATTATTATCATGCCGCCATCAGAAGGTTGCAAATATTGCTTGACAATTGTCGATCGTTATACACGCTGGCCGGAGGTTATACCTTTACCTGACCAAGAAGCCGCTACAGTCGCACGCGCGCTCTACAGTGTATGGATCTCACGATTTGGAACACCACTTCGCATAACAACCGATCAGGGAAGACAATTTGAGGCGCACCTGTTTAAGCATCTTAATGTCTTACTTGGCACACAACATCTTCGAACTACAGCTTACCACCCGTCAGCAAATGGAATGGTGGAACGCTTTCATAGACAGCTAAAGGCATCCATCATGTGCCATCAAAATAATCGCTGGACAGAAATGCTTCCGACTGTCATGTTGGGTATTCGTTCGTCATGGAAGGAGGACCTTCAAGCAACGTCTGCGGAATTGTTATATGGCCAGCCACTACGCCTGCCGGGTGAATTTTTCACCAACGATGACACGTACGCGGACAATGCAGCAGAATTTGTGAAGCAGCTCAGGATGCAAATTCGAAACATCAGACCTACTAATGGCTCACACCACGGAGAAAGAAACGTCTTCGTCTTCAAAGACTTAGCTACTACACGACGAGTTTTCATTCGACGCGACAGCGTTAAGCAGCCTCTTCAACCACCCTACGATGGACCGTTTGAGGTCATAAGCCGTAACGACAAAACATTTGTTGTTAACGTCAAAGGTCGTCATATAACTGTCACTGTGGATCGCCTGAAGCCAGCTTTCGTGATGTTAGATTCAGACAGCAGCAACCCACTAGATCATGAAAATGATGCGGAATCAACTTATCGCCAAACGCAGCCATCTACCGCGCCATCCACTGTGCCAGAACAAATTCCTATTAGTAACACCGATATTCGAACACCTGCTGTGACGCGAAAATCATCAACGCCATCGCCGCTACGAACAGTTAAGCGGCAAACGACGTCAAGCCATCTTCAACCCTCTCAACAACTGCAGCAATCAACCACAACCAGTTCGAATTCGCAACCAATTCGACGGATTTTCGACCCAATAAATCGACTGCCGCCCCACATAACCAACACATATGGCCCCGCGAAACGTAAACAAGTTTTGGCATCTGTCATTGCTAGTTCGGACGTATGTCACTCAGGGGGGAGTACTGTGGCGACTAGCCGAGAAGAAGACGAGCTTCGATATCCGACCACGAGAGGCGTTGAAGAGCAGGAGAGAAGGAGAACGAGAAGACAGAGAGTACGACTGAAACCGCCATGATAAGCAGATCAAACACGAGAACGTACTTTGTAATTATATGTGAATTATTGGATTAAGTAATAAAATAGGATTGTGCCTTGTGAATAATTGTTTCTGTTAATTAAAGCAGTGCCAAATCCTACAATCTTAATTATTTTATCTTCTTTTTTATTTTTATGTATAATTTTGTCTGTTTTTCTTCATTTTTTCAGCCCTTCTGCCACCTTTTCGCCCTCTGGTGGTGGGATTTCCCGGGTGTGGGGCATCAAGTCCAGTTTACCCGACAATCACCGCTCTTACGGCAATGCAAGCAAGCTACAGAATCAGCTGAATCAGTTATCAGCACAATAAATGTCAATGTTTGTCAGCGAAAATTGCCGCCGGTCAGTTGTCATTCATTGCAGTTTTTTTAGATTGTAGACCGCTAAGTGCTTACCGCTACGGTTTTCAAGATGGATTTCAATGATTTTCTTGTTAGAAATGTACACCGTCTCATCATATACCTGTAGTAAACTCATTTAACGCAAATTATTTTCATTACAGTGTCCAAAGAGTGCCATGTATATACCTAACTTCATTACATCAGAAGAAGAGCAACGAATTTTACAGCAAGTTGAAAATGCACCCAAACCTAAGTGGACACAGCTATCGCATCGGCGGCTCATTAATTATGGCGGTGTTCCACATCCAAATGGAATGATTGCCGAAGTGATTCCAGATTGGCTGCAAGTATTTATTGACAAGGTTAATAACTTAGGTGAGTGAGAATTCATGTTTTCACTTGTCTTTCTAATGCGACTATACTTTGACAGGTATTTTTGAATCGTGCAAAGCAAACCATGTTCTAGTCAACGAATACCTGGCGGGCCAAGGCATAATGCCCCACACCGATGGGCCACTCTTCTATCCTACAATCAGCACAATTTCATGCGGATCGCATACCGTACTTGAGTTCTATAAATCACCAGAGACTTCCGATGCTAACGAAAATGCCGAATCAAGTCCGAAACACGGGCAACCCACCGATAAACATAAACGCAAACTACACTGTAAACTGCTGCTCGAACCGAGAAGTCTTCTAATCCTGAAGGACTCACTCTATCACGATTACTTACATTCCATTTCAGAAATCACTGAGGATTTAATATGCGACAATGTCTGCAACCTGAGCAATTGTTCCATCAATTACAAATACGGCGATCGATTACAACGAAAGACTCGCATTTCTCTCACGATTCGCCACGTCCCAAAGACAACGAAAATGAAACTGAAATTTTTCACATAAATCATGGAGTATATTCGATGGAAACACCTTGCTGAAGACCACAAAGAAAACTGATACTTATGACAAACGGAAAGCAATGCTGATGTCCAATTTCTTCGTGATTTAGTAATGAAAGAGCAATTGAGAAAGAATTTATAAGTTGTCATGAATATTTTGTGTAACTTAATGTAATTGTAATTATGATGTAAGTCTGTGTAAGAATTAATATGTATATTTTGCGCTAGTGAAGTAATTATTAAGAAAATGTTGATATTTGAAGCGACTGCATGAGTTCCGATTGATTGCGTTGCTTATTTGAAAGTAATTTTTTATAAATATTGCTTGTCGAAGTTTTGAAAAAGTTTCGCTCGCGCTAAGTATGTGATAGCCAAGATGCTTGATGTGAATTATTCCAATAAATGATTTTAATCCTAACATTTTCTAGCTCTGTAATGTTCAATAAATTACATTGAGATGTTAACTGAAAAAAATATTGATGCTATAAAAAGAACACTTCTAAATAAAATTTATTGATGCTCTAATCACTGTGCACTAAAATATCAGTTGAAAACCGAAAATAAAATATATCTACATCTAGAACGATTTCTTAACGGTTATAAACCTGTTCACTGAAAAATTTACCCAAACGTTCCAAACAAGTTGAGTGAATATCATTAACATATCGAAGCAAATTTCAAAGCATGTATTCATAATATGGGAACTTATACTATCGAAAATGTGACTTATCGAATCCTTTTCAAAACGCTATGTATCAAGATGGCTTACAACACCAAAGTAGAATATATCTAGACATGATAAATGAATATTTGACAATTTTGTCCGATTATATTTCTTTGAAAAACCAAGCTTTTCGTTTTATTGAAACTCAGTATAACCTTTCTCAAACAAAATAAGGACGAGCTTAAAACTAATTTTTATCTTCGAATCACGTCATCCCCGTACTTAGACTCGCATTTGCAAATTTCATGCTCAGGGAAACCAACCTCATATTCAAACACTATATCCTATTTTTCGTCTTATCATGCTAAAGTATGTCTCCCGAATACTCAGGACTGCAGGGCACATAAATTTCAAATGCTTTATCATCGTCTTCATCCACATTCATCTTCCAATCCATTCCCTCCTCATCCGACGAGCTATCATCCAAATTACTCTGGAGCTCCTTGATTGAGCACATCAGAACCAGAAAATCATTCTTCCTTTTATTTAGTTTTCGTTGTAACTGTGAATTTTTCTCTTCCAGCTCATTCAGCTCCTTTTTCAGAGCATCCAGCTGCTCCGTGGTCTTCTTCCGATCTGGCTGCGTATTAATCACCTTGGCCAGTGCATCGTACTCCATACGATTTTTCCGTATCTTTTTAGCCAATATCAAGTCTTCTTTACTCGCCTCGATTTCGCGTTTTGCTATTTCGATACTCTTCTCAATCGTGTCCGAAATCTGTTCATAGTTTTTCAACTCTTGCTTCATCATTTTTGTAGCAAAGTCCGATTTGGTCACTGCAAATTCGCACTGTGCTAATTGAGCTAGTAGACGATCGTACATGATTTGACTAGAATCGAAAAATAGATCTAGTTAGATTTAAATGCTCATTATAGGAATATGAAACTTGAACTTTCTCCACATACTTGTTTTCCGGTGAATCGTTTGTGTTGCACCATTTTATAAACGTTTTCAGGAGCACATTAAGACGCCTGTCATCACCGGTTCCATCACCATCGATTAACAAACGTCGTTTAATTACGTCCTCTGTGCAAAGAGAAGTTAAAATTTAAATAAATATTTCATTTTAATCGAATACTCCGTACCATCCGTCATCGTTAGCCCCGACATTTGTTCAGCATTTGTCAACAAAATCATAACCTCAAATTATTTAATCAACTCAGCTGTCAAGTGCCGTGGTGAAATAAATGTCGAATTCAGCGCGACCTAGCATCAAAAGTAAAGGGAGAAAGGTACGTTTGAATTTCATTTTAATATGCAGATTTGATGAGTGAAAGCATGTCAAAACATATACCAAAAAGCTTGCAACCAGTTGATTATTAAATAGTAGCCATATAAAAAGGCTGAGATTGATTATTCTGGGCTTGCTACATACGCTTTCTCAGGACTTATCGGGCAACGTTGAACACAATTTTATTCTAATTTTACTTATTTTTTCAAATTTTTTCAAAAATATAAATATACTTTTGTTCAATTATATTCAGTTTTTTGTCACTATAGGTCTGTTCCCGTACTACGATTAATTGCAATTAATTGCAATGAAACGTACTAAAACGGAGTAAAAAACTCTGTTTTAGTACGTTTCATTGCAATTAATTGCAATTAATCGTAGTACGGGAACAGACCTTATAACTTGAAGTACTTAGTACTCTGACAAGTGACGTTAAAATAAATCTCACTCAGCAATCCACTGAGCCTAATCTAATCACCCTGTCATTCAGCTAGTTTCTGCCATTTTTCACCACATTACATCTCGTGTCATCCTATTTTTGCTATTCAGTGAGGATTTCTCTGAGTTTCTTGGATTTTCGAAGTATCGAGGGTGGTGGTGTTTGTTTTCGCCAGATTTTTGTTCGATCTGTTCCTTCCCGATAGCGGATCTCCAAATTTTCCGTTCAATTCCGTAAAAAAGCCTATAATGCGACGAGTTATTGAACTATGGCCTGTGTTCGTTTGTTGAAATTCGCGCAAAGAAACCTCAATAATAGTGTGTGCCGTTTCTACTGTTCAATGTCGAATAAGGTGAGGAAAAGAATTCAATATTGTAGGGATAAAATGTAAGGACGTAGGTAGATCTTATTGAAGGGAGATTTTGTGACTATAGCACCCTTTTTCCATATTAATAACTGCAAGGAATCTATTTTTGTTTGCATTATAAAATTTTCAACACCGCCGTGAATGATGGACTAAGCTAATAGAAACATGTGCAAGTGGTTTCCGATATATTTTCTGAAACCCTCATTGCAATGCATACTACTTAAAGTTTAATTGGAAGCTTACATATATGAATTCGCGGATATATCTACTTTGAGACGCATGGCACCGAGCATATCAAGTGAAAACTTTCCCTAAAAATTTTTGATCTGCCACTCTGTATGTATCCTTTCACTGCCATTACATAATTGTAATTTGGTAAACAATGATGCAGGAAAATGTTCTATCCGTAGAAAAGAACTGTATACTTCAAATATATAGGAGTAGTGAATTTATGATGTGGGCCATCTTGGAAACACACCAAAAAGTGTCTACTTCTCAAAGTGAAGATATCCATCTCAATCATCAATATTTTCACCAATATCGTTTTATCTCTAATAATTGTGTAATTCATTTTATAGCGTGGTATTGTTCTTGGAGTTCAGACTTCAAAAGAAGGCGAAAAATTCGAATTGACATCGTATGCTAAGCGTTATGATGAATCTGTTGGTGGAAAGCTATCGGAATATTTAAAAATGTAAGTACCTACCTATATACCCGCTCTATACATATACATTCACATTTGCACCTAGTAATATTAGATGTGAGTGCGATGTCCTTTGTGTAGATGCTCAACGTATTTCCTACCTGAAAGAGTTATCACTTCAAGCATTAAATGTACTACGGACAAAGTCTACAAGTGAATGTAGAGTGTCCCGATTCGTAAAGCTGAATAGAGTCGAAGGCCTTTGAATAAGGATTACGTTACGTACCTATGATTGCACATGAATGCATTTTTTTCATATTTCATAAGCTGTTTGAAAGCTATCTCGTAACACAAAGTAGGTCCCATGGGAGCGTAAACACTGTATGGATTTTTGGTTTCATGTCTTCTTTTGTACGGTACTCGGTTATTTTAATCGATTAGTACTTATACGAAGTGATTGCACCCCGGATTTATCATGTAGTCGAGATTCCTCTGAATATGATCGAGAAAATGGTTAAATCTGATACAGTTGCTTACTTGCTGCTCCAATTTGAGACAAAAAGCGCAAGTGAGTCCAAGTCGTTTGAGTTTTGTCTGTTCTGATTATGCCTTAAGGTCTTAAACTTTAAAATTAGTTGAACGTAAGGCAGAACATCCAATAGCCAGCCATTTGACACGAAATTGAAATAAACAGAAAATATTTTATCGGAAAAATATATTTGATACAAAGTTATAGTTTAATAATAGACAAACTAAATCATACGGAGGAACTAAATATATTCATATTTTTGTATAGTAAAAATAGACATTTTTGTCCAGTGGCTTAAAAATGTGAAGCTAGTAGTCAGCCACATATGATCCCATATTATATCACTATTTAGTACAAATATTAAACTTTTGACACATTTTGCACATAAACGGTTAATGCATTATTTCCTCGTTGGGACTTCCATAAATTCAGTGCATTCCAAATGGTATCGCCCTTTAGGTTATTAATGAACAAAGTGAAAAGGAGGGGAGGCCAAGATAGAACCTTATGGAACGTCAGAAGTAGGATAGAAAGATGAGGAAGAACAGCGATCAGGAGCAGCACGACAGTTGCAATCATGGATGTAGGAAAAAAGCCAGTATATAAGGGTAGTGGAAACAACGAAATTACATACTTTTTCCAACAAGACTGAGTGATTTATCCTGTCAAATGAATTTTCACAAGGTCAGTGCAAATCACATCAGCTTTTAGACCGTTGTCTAAGGAACAGGCGACGAAGTTGGTGAAGTCGACTAAATTAGTTGTCGCTATCGTCCCTTAATGAAGCCAGGTTGCTCTTTAGAAAACAAACGACTAAAATCACTGTGAATTCTTTCATGGCAGATTCGCTCAAAAAACTTAGGGAGACAAGAGAGACAAGAATGAACTTGAGTAAAGAGGTTTCCATCAAATAGGTTAATATCATCAACACAGATTTCATTTTCAGAAAGATACTAGATAGTTGTAGTCAAAATATTTTCCAAACTGACTTCTTTTTTTTTGTTTTAAATTAACCATCTAAAAAATTGCAAATCTTGTAACGGCTTTATCCAGTTAACGAAGAATCAAATTAGTTGAATCTCGTTTTGAGCTTTTAAATTTGCTTTGCTTGCATTAAACGTTCCATTATATTTAATAAAGCAGAAAAATTGCCATTTCCTTATAGGTATACGCATAAAAAATTTGTTTGCGGTCGAACTGTCTGTGTATCTTTCGTTGACAATTTTTTTTAAATGCCCGACACCGAGTTATTTTCCCGTTCAACTTGGGCAATTCTGAACTAAAATATGGATATGAGCGAGTGTGATTCATTCTCAAAAATCGATTTGATTGACCGGGCTCTTTGCGCGTTTAATTCAATATTATTTCGATAAAATTGATGTTTTTGTTTGTTTGGACGATTTGCAATTCTTGGAGGAATTCGGACAGTGCAAGCAAATTCTGAACTTGTTTATTTTTATCCGGACGTCTGGTAAATCTATCTTCGAGTGATTGCTCTATTCAGGCCATGTTTCTGAAAAAAAACTCATGTCGAAATTTCCGTTCCAAAAAATACTGGCTTCGGCAAGAAAGTAATTGTACTTTTGACTCGCGCGTCCGGTCTGTAAATCTCTCTTAACTTTAATACTTCCAGCTACCACTTTAACTTAAAAAATAAGTTTTCTTAAACTGTTTAAAATTTTGGTTAAAATGTCTTGTGTACAGTGATTGTGAAATGTGTGTGAGATGTGTGGTATATTTGTATAAGTGTATCCACAGGCTGAAGCTTACTTTACCCAACTCACGAAAGCTATCAAGTCTTCAGCACTGTACTATATTCACGGACCTAAGCTTAATAGAGTCGCTTTACATTCATCATCAAAGGCAATATGTTTAAGAGTGTTTGCCCTAACAGAATAATATACTATGTTTTGACTGCAAACCTATAAGCACACAGCGTTTGATACTTTTATTTCAGTATTTAAGTTAATTTTAATTGTTTTCAATTAAAATGTAGTCTAACTGAAACATATTGCTTCTGATAACGTATTCTTTTTTAGAATTGGATTTGTAAAGTTAATTGTATATTAATTTGACGTGATTTGATGTCTATTCTAAATAGTAGAATGAAATTAGTTTTTGTGTCCTTCAATTATGGCATTTTTGTTTCAGATTGACTGCATTTTAAACAATCATTATCAACCGTCACGCTGTCATTAATGGTTTTGCAACGTGGTGACTACACGCTATGTAGACTTCACAAATTACTTAAAAACACTTCAAAGAAAAGCTAGAAGTACTAAGAAAAAACTGTAACAGCGCACAGAGTGAATCATACGAACAAACCTCATTGAAACATAAAATAAACTAAAACCAAATGATTGATAATTAAATCACGAAAACAGTAAATCAAAATAATAAAACTAAGGACGAATACGAAAAGTTTGGCAGCGGCTAGTCTGCTCAATTAGGCAATATGGCGTTACGAAGACCTCGATCTCTCTCTCCCATGGAAGAGGATCTAATACAACAAAACAAAGAAGATAGAACACGGCGACCTGTCGCCCTGAACGGAATCAGTTCGACGGTAGAAGATAAGACAAACGACTTTCTGTGTCCGATTTGCTTTGATGTAATGCGCGAAGCACATATTACACGCTGTGGCCACACGTTTTGCTTTGACTGTATTCAGAAATCAATTTTAACAACCAAGCACTGTCCAAAATGCAATGTAGGTCTAAGCTCTAGTGATTCAATATTTCCGAATTATCTTCTAGATGAATTAATATCGAAGCACAATCTGACGATGCAGCTTCAGGATGGACTGAATGCAAGCGGTGACGGTGTTGGGCCCGATGGACTGAAGAGCTTTTTATCAAACGAATCGCAGAGAATGTCTTTGACCGATGTAAATATAATGCTAGAGATATTGACGCAAAGAAAGCAGCTGTTGGAAGCTGAATCGAGTGCTGCCCAAAATCAATTGCTCTACGAATTTTTGAATCACTTGTTGAGGCAAAAAGAGGACCAGCAGGCTCAGATTACGAAGGAGATAAGTTTAGTGAAGAAAGACTTGGAAAGTGTTAGTAATATCCTATCTAGTGTGAGTACAAGCAAGTCGCATAATGTAAAAATCGACCACGCTGGCGAGGGAAGTAGTAATGAAAAGCATGTTTCGATATCGAAGGCAGAAGTATTTAACAGTATTTTTGAAGGCGTTGTAGACTCGAGCTCGAGGAGTAATTTTCTATCTCGCAAACGGCGAATGTACTCGCACTTTGAAGACTTTGTTACGTCCTATTTCTCAACTCGAAGTCATGAGATGTACTTGGGAGCAGGTGCGACGCCAATGGGCGAGGATAGTGAAATGAGAGGCTGTCGTCAAGGCCTTGACGCATTCCGCGACAACCTTGTGAAATTCTCACGTTATAGCTCATTACGTCCGCTGGCTACCATGCACTATTCTACCGATCTTCACATAAGCTCGACTATCGTATCCACCATTGTGTTCGACAAAGACAACGAGTACTTTGCCATTGGCGGTGTGACCAAACGAATTAAAGTTTACGACTATCTCGCAGTTGTTCGAGATACTGTCGACATACACTACCCATGCGTTGAAATGGTTTCGAAAAGCAAGATTTCATGCATAGCATGGAACTCGTATCATAAGAATATCCTGGCATCGAGCGATTATGAGGGCGCAGTTAATATTTGGGACGCGACGACGAGCAAACTGACGAAATGTTTCCAGGAGCACGAGAAACGCTGTTGGAGTGTCGATTTCAATGAAGTCGATACACGTTTGATTGTCTCGGGCTCGGATGACGCCAGAGTTAAGCTATGGTCCCTGAAGGACGAACATTCGATAGCGACTCTGGAAGCGAAGGCGAACGTTTGCTGTGTGAAGTTCAACCCGAAAATTTCGTACCAACTTGCCTTCGGGTCTGCCGACCATGACGTTCATTTCTACGATCTAAGAAACTTAAGCCGTGCAATCTGTGTTTTCAAAGGACACAAAAAAGCTGTGTCCTATGTTAAATTCCTGAATGCACACGAAATCGTTTCGGCCAGTACCGACAGTCAGTTGAAATTGTGGAATGTGAACAATCCGCCCTACTCGTTACGCTCATTTACCGGTCATGTAAACGAAAAGAATTTTGTTGGCCTTGCCAACGACGGTGATTATATTGCTTGCGGCAGCGAAGATAATTCACTGTTTGTCTATTATAAAGGGTTGTCGAAACCACTATTCAGTAAGAAAATAGAAGTTGGGCATAGTGTGTCGGACCTGGAGCGATCGACGGATGTGAATGAGTTCGTATCAGCCGTTTGTTGGCGGAAGCAGTGCAACGTGGTGTTAGCCGCGAATAGTCGTGGTCTTATAAATATTTTAGAATTAGTCTAAGTGAATGGCGAGCGATAAATGCGCTTTGTTTTATTGTAAAGTGAATTTGTGTTATTGTTTGTGCGTCGAAGGGGAAAAATATTCAGATGTTTCCATTGAAACTGTTTTAATTTTTAACTTTGGCGTTCACACCTTTACCGAAATAATAACAATAATATTCAATGAAATGATTAGTGTGATGAATCTAAGATCGTTCCTGCAATATAGTGACAAAAGTAGAAAATAATTTGCTCGACCAGCTGGTAATAGCAACGTCTAGATGATGGTGCAAAAATATGCTTAGCGCTAAAGCGGCTCAATGTAAAAAAAAGTAATAATATAAACTTTCAAATTGAAAATGTTGTTGAAAATGAGATCCTGAGAATGAAATCACGTGTGTTAAAAAGGCAATCACCGGTCTGATAGAGTGTAAGCTGGCTAAATCAATTAACTTAATACTTTAACTCAAGGCACGCTAAATAGTCGTATAAAATAGGCTTGAGCATAATTTTGTAAAAATTAGTTGCTTTTTAAATTTTAATGTTATTTAATGTACCGATATAAAATTTTACCTTTTATTTAGAGTTTCGTACAAATATTTCTAATAAAAAAAAATATAAATTAGTTACAATGTTTATTTTCGTTTTATTTTATTTTAAGATATTTCTTTTGAAGAAAGGCTCTTTGTTTTCTCCTAACGCAAGTTTTTCAAACTTACAATGCTACCGTGTTTAAAGAAAATAATAAACTGGAAAAGAGCAAACTGTTGGCTTTTTGTAAGGCCAAGTACACTTCAAATTTCTCATAAGTTAATGCATAATTGTCATATTATTTAAAAAAAGTGAAAGCATAATTTGATCTTATCACAAAATACTCGATTTAAATTGTACAAGCTGGATATCAACGTATTGTATAATTTAGGAATTTTGAGAGCCAAGAAACATTTAAGCAGTATATTTTTACTAACAATAACATATTGAAAGGCATGCCATGGTATTTCTTTTTTGCCACAAAGTCCGCAACAGCTATTTTCGGGGAAAAATTATGTACCTTTTGAAAATTTTCAAAAGTCTACAGAAACTCAATATACCAAAATGTTCATCGAACGCAATGTTTCAATTATGTCATTTGCAATGTAATAAAAAGTTAACACAATATTTGTAATTATGTATAGTTGAATGATGTTCAAAAAAGATCTTAAAAATCGGCATTGGAGACATATGCCCTTTGGATATTTTTCGAAATATTTTGTTGAAAGAATATAGTCCGCAAGTTCGAAGAGATTAAAATCGAATCTATAGCTAATATAACGAAAATTTTTCAAATCGCTAGGCGAACAAAGACTTTAAATAATACCTATATCAAATATAGAAATTCAATGTAGGGTAAACACGTCCACCGATCAACACATTTCAAATTCAATACGAATCGGCGCTAGTCTTAAACAAATCTGCTAAATGTAAAAACCAAAACGTTGAGCTGATATCTATGTAAGAGAGAAGCTGGTTATAGTAAAAATTTCAAAGGAAATCCAAATTCGATCGTAATATTCGCAAAATATTATCGAAAAAGCAATAAAATGTGTATTAAACGTAATTCGATTATAATTTCCAAAATGAATGTAAATGCACAATCAATATAAATGTATAGGATATGTAGCGAAAAAATAAATACGTATGACAGTTATGGTGAAATAAACTGTTGATTTATTTTTTTTCTGTTTAAGGATTTTACCCGTTAATGCGACGAAAAATTTGGATCATCCAAAATTCAAATTATATTGGAATCCGCTGTAAACTCAGTCAATTACTTTCCTTTAGCCACTGTACTCAGGAAACATCTGGTTTCTTTAAGGAACTGTACAATACCCTTTAATTCGATGAGGAATAGATCAGTCAGACTGGAGAGGAAAGTTTTCCCGAGTGCCGGATTTTCAGCATCTTCATAATATTTTTGCCTGATTCCTAGATTGACCGATGAAATCGGTGTTCTTACGGAGGAGCATGAGACCTCTAACCGCAAGGTACCAAACCACTCATTTTCACCGAATATCCCTAATCCAGGTATACAATACCCCCATCTAAACGTATCGACATCTGCACTGCAATCAGCAACAATTCTATGTGCGTTTTATCCATCTCTACTCTACAGTAACTTCTTTTTACTCCACAATCAAAGGTTGTAATTTAAAATTACGCATAGAAATAAAGGGTAGTAAAGGGTAGTGCGATAGCGTAGAACAAAAAACTGTGATCTCTCCTGCTATTCATTGATGGAAATATTAAATATTTATAATTTGTTTCCGTTTCAGCTCTGGAGCTCCAAAAGCCAACAAAACAAGACTGTTTTGGGGCATAGGTGACAAACATGATGCAGTTTCAGTTGTCGGCATAAACACCCCAAGTAGTTACAGTCCACTGGAATGTATAAATGCTGAAAATGAAGTAGTACGCATAGCTGCTGCCATCGGAGCTAAAAATCTTATTGCTCAAGACATACTCAATATCGATGTGGAACCGTTTGAGCGTCCGGAATGTTCAGCGGTTGGTGCTTTTCTAGGTACCTATAAATATCAAGAGCTAAAGTCGGCGGATAAGCAAACGCCTGAACCAAAAATAAACCTTGCCAAAGATGCTGAAGGTGCTGATTCCTGGAAACGAGGAAAAATTTTAGCAAAAGCTCAAAATTTTACAAGATGGTAAGTTTTATGTTCAGGTTTTTGGTTTTTTACATGCCTATAAGAACTGCGAAGCTGGTAATTGAAATTAAAATATAAGTTTAGCTTTTTTAAGAGACAAATAAGTTTCACTTATCGGTAAGGTGTCCTACGAGCAAACTGTTGGCCCACCGTACCCATCGTTTTATCTTGTCAAATAAAAATCTGACGTGTCAAATTTTATTTTCAGCCTCATGGAGACTCCTGCAAATCTAATGACCCCGACTATTTTCGCTGAAAGAGCAAAGGCACAACTATCAAAAAATAATGTCGACTGCGTTATACACGATGCTAAGTGGGCAAAAGAGCTTGGCATGAATTCATTCCTTTCCGTTTCGCATGGAAGCGATGAACCACCAGTGTTCCTAGAGATCACCTATGCCATGGGTGGACCGAAAGAATCAAGCATTTGCCTAGTCGGTAAGGGAGTAACGTTTGACGCTGGTGGCATTTCAATTAAGCCAGCAGCTAATATGGCTGATATGCGAGCAGACATGGGAGGTGCTGCAAATGTGGTAGGAGCTATCTTGGCTATATCGGAACTTAACTTGCCCGTGAATATAAAAGGTATTTAGTTCTGAGTTTTTATTTTGTACAGAGTGTAGAAATTTATCTATAATGCAGGTCTGATTCCTTTAACGGAAAATTTAATCAATGGACATGCTACTAAGCCTGGAGATGTCGTAAAGGCCATGAATGGAAAATCGATTTGTGTTGATAATACTGATGCCGAGGGCAGACTAATTTTAGCCGATGCTCTTTGTTACTCGGAGAAGTAAGTTGTACATTTCTGTCAGCCAAAATGAGATCTCAACATCTTTCTATTTCAGATTTAAGCCCAAATTTGTTGTGGATATTGCCACATTAACAGGTGCTATCGTTGTAGCGTTAGGAAACTGCGTTGCCGGTGCCTTTTGCAATAATGATAAATTGTGGACCAATCTGCAGGCTGCAAGTGCTGATACGGGAGATCGTATGTGGCGTATGCCTTTATTTAGCCACTATACAAAACAAATAACCGACTACGAAGGCTATGATATCCATAATACCGGAAAGAAAGGCGGAGGGCCCTGTACCGCCGCTGCATTCTTAAAAGAATTTGTACCAAAGGATACACCGTGGGTTCATATTGACATGGCGGGTGTAATGAATAGCTGTGACGATCAGATTTACACCCATGGGAAAATAATGCCAGGGCGACCAATGCGTACTCTAGTCGAATTAGTTAGTCGCTATGCCAAGTAGCGAAATAGAAAAATGAGTTCATAAGTGAATGTGACTTTTATCGTGTGTAATCCTGTTTTTGTAGTTTTATTTGTACTAATAAAACGTTTTCTATATAAAATGTTTAAGGGGTATTTTTTAATTCAATGTAAGTATTGATTTATAATAAAAATATTTTATGCGGCGCTCAAGTAAATGTGTTGTTAAGATGTTTACAACGACGTAAAATTTGGCGTTAGTTCTCATTTGTCAATGCCATTTTAAGTTTGCTCCGGAAAGTTCGGTTTAAGCTTATTTTTTTTCATTTCCCAAAAATAAACTTAATTATAAATACTGTGCGTCTGAAGAAAAAGATGTAGGAATACATTCAACTGTTAAAAAATTTCAAGTTCTAAGAGAAATATTTGTGTGGTGTTGGAAAATTCTGCCGATTGACAAAATATTGTAAATATGCTTAGAAACTAAAATCGCTGAAAGAAGTGTGTGAACGACACCGAGAAGTATCCAATTTTGAAGAAAGATTGTAATTTATTTATTTATTTCCATTTTTACAGGCTAGAGCTCAATTACAAAAACAGGGAGAAATTAAGAAACAGAATGGTAATGCCAAACAAAGAATTAAAGTTTAGATACTTAAAAGGCAAAAAAAAACATTTAAGATAATACAACAGTAATAAATCAAAGTTTAAATGAATTAAGCACAAACCAAAAATCAATCAGCAGAAGATGAAGTTACAAACAAAAAAGTGTAGAAGCTTATTGCCAAATAAAATCAAAAATTAAGTTCAAGTAAAAGAATTAAAACTTTTATTTGACTTCTAAATTGAAAGAAAGTTAGTAGTGAAGGGGCAAGCTGTAATTAATTATATATCCTGGCTATACGCAAAAACGGGAAGTGAAAATAAACGTCTGGTCGAGGAAACATTATACGAACTATAAACCTCATGCATAGAGGTAGAGTATATAACATATCTATGACCTCACGTGATAAGGTCAGACACCGTAGTACAGTGGAGGAGCCTGAAAAGGAGGTACTCATCGGGACTTGGAAGGGAATTTGAAATACAAGCAAAAAATTATTATACCCACAGTAAAGGATATGAACTTTGTAGCATTTGCCCATTTGAATTTTGTTTCTAAAATTCACGGCAAACGACTTTTGATACGCATTGTATCAAAAGTCCTCTACTTGCCCTCTTACGGCACCTTGTTTTCGACAAATCGAAACACAAGCGATGTCGCTTCGAAAAATTCATTTTTTCAAAACTAATTTACCGTATCAACGGTAAATTGTTTATGGCAAATTGCGATGCTGCGGCTGGGCTGTGAGGATGCAGCGCTTGGCTATGGACAGTCGGGGAATAATCGTGTAGTCGAGCGGACGCTTTGGCGTGGCGGCAGGAACGTGGCCGGTGCCGGAGGATTTTACTTGTAATCCAGACAAGTGAAACTTTAAATAAAGTCAGCTAGTTGAAAAGCTGTTTTGTGTAACCGAAGTGATTATACCCCATAATTTCAATTAAAAAAAAAAAAAAAAAAAAACAAGCGGTTTGAAATTTGTAGTGGACATTTAAATTAGAAAATCATGTCGGTGAAACAATAACTAAGCTCAAAAGAATTGTACGTTTGGGGGTTTCTTTCGACACCGGGAGTTTTTTTTACGGAAAAACAGTGCGGCCAGAGAAGTGATTGTTTCCTCCTCCCTTCCTGAGTGCATCGTGACGCATGGGTGATTGTAGATTGAATTGCATATTAATCGACAAACAGTGGCCTAGTGTTCGACATTTGTACGGGTATGGATACGAATCTATGATCGTGGCAATTCCGCTTAGTAAGTTAATTTGGCCGTCAGCGCAAATGCAGATGCCTGACAGCGTGTGCTAGATCAAAGTGAAAATAGCCTACGAGATCATGCAAATTATGCTTCATGTTCTTCTTCATGGAGTCGGTAGTGTACGTTGGCTCATTAAAAGTAAAAGAGCAAACTGTGACGAGTTGTCACTGTTATTAACTAGAGTTTCGTTGCACATTTACCCTACCCGCACGGTTAAAGTCACGGCGTAGAGTTGTGGGTGTTCCGCAGTGAGGAGAAGATCCAAAAGCTCGAAATCACGGATGCCGTACATGAAGACTTCGGGTGGGCTGTTTTGCAATGGTGTGGTGAAGGTATAGGCGAGATCGTGTCAAGGGCGGTCTTCCGTTCAACTTGATCTCCAATGGCAATCCCGGTATGTATCGAATCACAAGTTCGGACGCTGGGCGAAGTATTCCTATAACGGAAGGCATCGAAAGAAAACCCGACCAATTTAGGATTGCATGTAAGTGATATTCCAGCATTAGTCACAGAGAATCCATCCTATGCAGGTTAAGGGAATAGGATTTATGATGGCGGGCGTATCGTGTTGAGCGGACCCAGATATTCCAATCGTCATACGGTAGCACGGCTTGCTTGGTAACCAACTATTTCCACTCATCAAAGAAACCGACGACGCCATAGACGGGCGGTAGTTACGATTCGGGTCCACCTGGACAACAATTTCAAGTGAATATCGCTAGAATGAATGCGACGGGCATTCCAATCGATATACATGCTGTGAACTTATAGGGCCCAAAACAAATTCGCATTCAAGTTCGCATGGTTCGAATAATCAGTGGGCAGTCGGGGTGTATTGTTTTTCCGCATCGATTTTGGAGGATCCAGTGGCGTAACATAGCGAAGCTGGCGTCATGGAAATATAATCTTGGTTTTTTTCTCACGATATTAATTTGACTGCCGGCATTTAATTTTTCATCTCATATATATATATTAATTATTAATATTATAATTGACTTGGTATTATATACATTTTTTTTCTAATGTATAATTAATGACGATCAAAAGCGGCAGTCATCAGGTCAGTAAAGAAAACATGTTTTGACCTGTCGACTATGAACCGGCTGCACCGGAAACTGATGGAGAATGGTAGATTAGATGTACGTGAGACTCAATTAAGTGTTTTGATCCGTGCAATTTAGCACTTTGACCTTGATTACTTGCCTACAAATTCGATATAATTAATTATAATTTGATTAAGTCCAGACTGTTTTCTTACATATTTCACATGTATAGTGACCTATTTGAGTTTGTACCGCATCCGAGAATGAATTAAAATCTAATTATAATGTAAATGCTTACTGACTTCAAGTCAATAATTGTCGTTAATTTTCACGGTTGGTAATGAATGTCACCAATAGGCTTTTGATTGTTAATTGTTTTGCGGCGGATTTGCCTGATTATATTCGTTATTAAGTTAGAAAACAAAACAAACTTTACTATAGTACACTGTATTTACTAATCGTTAAGTTATAATATAATCGATTCATGATGATTTGAATACTGCCCTTAAGTTAAAGATGAGGTTCATATTGGTTTTGCTGCCGGAGGAAATATTGTGTAAAAATATTCTGATGAGAAAACGTTTTCGACATTCAGGAAATTTATATTAACTAACCAAACCAGATTAGCGATTAAGAGTAAAAGATGAATACAACATTCCACAGATAATTTCGTTATTTCCTCCGTCCGACAATCGGCGCTGATAAAATTTTTTGTAGTTTACGGAGATATATTTCTTATTCTTGTTTTCCCAGGTAAACAATTCATAGCTGAGAATTGAAAAAGTAATAGTTTGGTGCTGATTTTTTTTTCTTTTCCTTATTATATGGATTATGTTGCCTTATCTAATTGATAATTTGATAGAAGAAAACTTTGGTTTAATCTTACATGTTGCATGTATGATACCTTTATCGTATCATTTTTTTTGGATTTAGTCATTTGCTATATGTATGTAGTTCTTATTCAGGCCTCTATCAAACTAGTAGAAAGCTAAATGAAAAATGAAATCCCAGAAAAGAACAGATGTACATGAAACAATTCGATTAAGTAATATTGAATAATAATGAGTTGTTAAATTTTCATTTTTTGGCCTTCTTATTGGGCGAAAGCCCGAGAAGTTCTTCTTCTTTTTCAGGGTCCGCGCCTGGCCTGGCTGGCCTATGATTAAATGATAAAAATAGTTTCGTGATTTTTCGGTGTTTTCAGCATCTTTAAAGGGAGGGATACTGGCCAGACAGTTTAGTTCAGTTTGTTTCCGGTTTAGTTAGATTTTTGAATTTTTAGAATTTTGATACATGGCCAGTATCAGAGGGTGGAGGACCCCAGACCATCGGGGTCAGGGCTCCACTAACATCGGGGGCCCGGGGCTGTCTGCCTCACCCGGGTTCCTTGTAAAGAGAGGTAGCCTTTTTCCTATTTTCCCGTTCTAGATTTTCAATGTTCTGGCTCCGTGCGTTGTCACGAGCACTGGGTCTGCTTAGTCAGCCCATGTTGCAGAGCCATGGGTGGTTTCCTGTACGGAACGATGCCCCCTTTTCTTTTGGTCCCTGGGTATTTTACATACCAGTTTGCGGCTACAGTATTATGACGGATGAAATAATACGTAGCATCCCGTTTTTCTTTGAGAGCAAACTAACCCCATTTTGTTTAAAGAACCCACCCCAGCCGCAGCGAGCTAGCAAAGCGGCACCCCAGCATCCGTCGGGGTTGGTTAAAGGGTGCTCCGCTAATGCGGACGAGGGGCCTTCACGGCCATTTCTAGGGCACCCTGCTCTCGGGGCAATTCTTTTTTTTTGTTTTGCCTCTTGAATGGCATGAGCCATTCCTCCTTTGGACCTTAGCACTCTTGGTTCTGGACTTCGGTCTGGTTCTAAGTTGTGCTAAGGCCACTCCCAACTTCATAAACGCTACAAATGGCGCCCAACGTGGGGCCCGAAACTTGTTTTTGGGCAACCCACACCACAGTGAGAAAATACTTATGAGTTTCGACTCATACTCCCCTCAAGACTTCACGTCTTTAAAACCTTAAAATTCCATTCTCACTAGCAGGTCTTAGAATCGCCTCCTTTGCGATTCAATTCATTTCGTTCGAGAGAACAAAACCCATTTATCAAGACCTGCATTGCTCGCTCTTTCCTTACTAGCCGCAAACATCCTTCCCAATCCTTTCCTTTTAAAATCATTTCCTAGTTAGTTTACCTCTTGGGCAGCTTTTCGTTGTGTTCGTCCTATTGAGTTTTTTGACTCTGGGTGCAACCTGGAGGTTGGCCGCGGATAACAGGTTGTGGTGGTTTACCGCCGCTCCTGTCCCGGTCAACCGAAGGGCCCCTGCCCCACTTTATGTTGGGAAGCTGTCCCAAATTTTTCATATCCTTGCTGTCTTGATCCAGCTTCGGCTTTTGGCTTGAGTTTGGTTCAAGCTGTGGTGGATTACGTGGGGTTGGCGTGGTGCCGCCTACACGTCCCTGCAGCTTGGCCAGACTTGAACCATTTGCTGAAGTTGAGTCAAGCAGCAACACAGTTGTTTTTGGTCCCTTGCTCCTCTCTTTTTCGAGGAATTTCGGGTGAGAGAAACAGTCCCCCATACTGGGCGATCCCCCTTTTGGAATCGACCCAATTAAATTACTGAACTTAAATACTTATCACACTTAAACACTTTTCACACTTGAACATTTTTCTCACCAAAACATTTTTCATACGTAAACACTTCTCATACTTAAACATTTTGTAATTAAAATTTCAATTTCCTGCGATTTTTGAAGTCAAAAGCCAGCCAGCCAGCGGACCTGAATTGGGGAGGAATGGATCGGGTTTCGTCTAATAAGAAGGCCATTTCTGAAAAATTAAATTTTTGACAAATATTAAATTTTTATCCTAACTTGGAAAGCTTAAAACTTTTCTTTTGAAATCTATATCTTTCTGATTCGAATTCTAGCCACTAGGCTTTAAGAGCTTTATTGTTTCTTTGGAAGAGTTAGTCACACCACAGGTGTGCACACACATAAATATATATTTATATATTATATATTTCCTTTTCACCTATATATATATTCTATATATATTTTTGAAATTTTGGCATTTTTCTTGCCCTTAGCTGTTAAGATTTTTCTCTTTGGAGGAGTTAGTCACACCACTGGTGTGCAACCACTTATATCTATATTTTATATATAGCTTTGAATATTTGGCATTTTTCTTGCCCGTTAGCTGTTAAGATTGTTTTTCTCTCTTTGGAAGAGTTAGTCACACTCGTTGTGCACAGGGTTGCATTTGAATTTGCAGCAACTCCTTAGTTATAAGCGTAATTAATTCGTTAGTCACGAGTATCGTGCAATTTCTTTGAATTTTCATCACTTGTCAAGTATTTTCACAGATTGGACATGCCATTGCATCACAGCAGGGAGGATCTGTCTGGCACCACAGTGGAGGCTCAGTGCTCCATATGCCAGCAGTCATTCGCTGCTGCCCAGGTTACGTACACCACAAAATGTGGTCATACATTTCATGAAACGTGCCTGGAGCAATGGCTTCGGAATCATACAGATTGCCCGCTGTGCCGTGGACCACTGAGTCTCCCCTTAGGAGCCAGACAGGCCCCCACTGCTGCAGCATCTATGCCACGAGGGGCTCGGCCCAAAACCCAGCGGCCGGGAGTAAGAACCCGAGGCATGAGAAGCAATGAGGATGTGGAAATCAGGGACTTTGATTTACAGGCCGAGTCGGGGGCGGAAGGTTTAGTTCAGCCACCTGGCCCGTCATCAAAAGCGTCCCCAATCTCAGATGTGACGTCAGAAGCCGCAGGAGCGCGCTCTATAGTGCCTCAAGATTTAAGCGGACTTCAACAACAGATTAACGAATTGCAGAACGGCATGCGTGTGATGCTGGAGCGCATGGCTCAATTGGACCTTCCGTCCCGGACTCGGAATGTAGAGTCGCCAAGACTGAACCCTCGCGCACAATCATTTGTTCCAGTGCCGCGATCCTACTCACCTCGCACCCCTCGTGGTAATAATGTCCAGTTCCACCACGATAAGGTGGCAAGCATCATTGGTGGGTGGGGACTAAAATTCTCGGGTCGTGAATCCTCCATGCCCGTGGAAGTCTTTATTAACAGGGTAGCAGCTCTTACTAGAAATACCTTGGGCGGAAATTTTAATGTTCTATGCCAGCATATGCATTTACTTTTGATTGGACCTGCCGCTGATTGGTATTGGCGGTTTTACAATTCCAGACGTGACTTCAGTTGGAGGGATTTGGAGTCGGCCCTGAGCGACCATTTCGCGGATCGCTTCACGGATGCCGACCTGATGGAGCAGATACGAGGAAGGAAACAGCGACCTCAAGAAACATTCGACGATTACAGTGCGGACGTTTACAAGATTGTCGACCGGCTACAGCGCCCTATTGGCGACGCGGACTTAGCTGGCATTCTCAGACGCAATTTAGTGCCAGAAATCCGTCGTGGTCTGCTCCAAATACACCTTCCCTCTGTTCGTCTGCTCCGTCAGGCCGTCATCCGTGCGGAGAACTTTGAGATGGAGCTTGGAGGTCGACGCCGATCTTCCCAATGGAGACATGCTACAGAAGAACTACGTGAGGAATACCCGCTGGACCAATATGAGGATTCCCCGGAAGAACCTGGAGTGGAGGCGGTCACGGTCCTGCCTACTTGCTGGAACTGTAAGCAAGTGGGACACCGTTTCGACGATTGTTTGGAGCCCAGAACAATTTTCTGTTATGGCTGCGGAAAGGCAGACACATATAAACCTAATTGTGTGAACTGCCAAACAAAAAACGGACCGCAGGGAGCGCGGAACAAGATCTCACGCCTCCCGCAGGGCAAACAAGCTCCACCCCGTTCCAGCAGGTAGACAGGACTGATGATCTGTCTCCAAATTCCTTGGACCCAACCACCAATGATGATAGTTTACAGCCGAGTGGGGACTCTACTACCTTATCGATCCCACTCTTACAGGCAGAGCCTCCTACACCTTTGGCTTTTCTGCCATATCATTTAAGATGGCGGAAATATACGGCGGTCCGAAACCGAATTTTTAACTCCGAAATTAACACCATTAGACAACCTTCTAGTACACCTAAACGCTCAACGTTGAGAATGAGGCGTTTTTACGCTCAGTTCCGTCGTTGGCGTTATCAATTGGATTGTGCGACTCTGTTGAACGTGCCTCCAGGTGACGTTCGACCGTACGCTCAGGTTCTGTTGTTCGGCCAACTAACATCGGGTTTGATCGACACGGGAGCCAACGTGAGCGTGATGGCGGCTGATCTAGCCCGCTCCTTCCTCGAGAGGAACGCTTTTCCCTGGAAAAGAGCTTCTCTCGGGTTGAAAACAGCTGACGGCACACAACATCAAGCCGTAGGCCGAGTATCAGCCGACATCACGTTCCGGGGGCTCACCAAGACGTTGACGCTGTGGATAATACCCACTCTCAGTCAGAATCTCTATCTGGGAGTGGACTTCGTCCGTCTTTTCGCCCTGGCCACAGACCTGTTCACGCCACCACCACAGGTCGACACCACCAACAGCCTCGACGCACTCGACGATTGCGCCCACCCTCTCACACAGGAGCAGCACCGCAGACTTCGGTCTGCGATTGCTTGCTTTCCTTCGTTTGTTGTTGAGGGCTTGGGAAAGACTACGCTCATCCGTCATGACATCGACACTGGTGACCAGAAACCCATAAAACAGAGACATTTCTCTGTGTCACCAGCTGTCGAAAAGCTCCTATATCAGGAAATTGACCGGATGTTAGCGCTGGGCGTAATCGAAGAGTCGAAGAGTGCATGGTCTTCGCCGGTAACGTTGGTGGTAAAGCCCTCGAAGGTGCGCCTATGCCTGGATGCCCGGAAGGTCAACTCGGTCACAGTGAAGGATGCCTATCCTTTGCCGCTGATTGATGGAATTCTCAGCAGACTTCCTAAGGCAAATTTCATCTCCAGCCTTGACTTAAAGGATGCCTTTTGGCAAATCCCTCTAGAGGAAAAGTCAAAGGAGAAGACAGCCTTCACTGTGCCCGGTCGACCCCTTTACCATTTCGTCGTGATGCCGTTTGGGTTGTGTAATGCACCCCAAACGATGTCGCGGCTAATGGATAAGGTAATTCCGCCCCAACTCAAGCACCAGGTATTTGTGTACCTCGACGACCTGTTGGTGATCACAGACGAGTTCGACGCGCACCTTCAGGTACTTCATCAGGTCGCCTTCCATTTGAGACAAGCTGGCCTCACCATCAATGTGGAAAAGAGTAAGTTCCTCTTGCGAGACGTCAAGTACCTTGGCCACATTGTTGGTGGGGGCACTATCCAGACCGATCCTGACAAGGTGAAATCTATCATGGATTTCCCCCTTCCCTCTACCACGAAGCAACTCCGAAGATTTCTAGGAATCTGCGGTTGGTATCGGCGCTTCGTCAGGGAATATGCGTCATTGTCAACACCACTGACAGACATGCTTTCTAAGCGGAGTCAGTTTGTGTGGACCGATGAGAGGCTAAATGCTTTCAAGCAATTGAAACACAGCCTTGCTTCAGCCCCAGTGCTGCACAGCCCAGATTTCAACAAGCCCTTCTCCATCCAATGTGACGCGAGTCAACATGGAGTCGGTGCCGTGCTGGTGCAGCGCACAGAAGACGGAGCTGAAGCCCCCATCGCCTATATGTCCCACAAACTGAATCCCGCTCAGCGAAACTACACCGTCACTGAGCAGGAATGTCTGGCAGCGGTGTTGGCAATCAAGAAGTTCCGTGCCTACGTGGAAGGTCACGAATTTGAAATCGTGACCGACCATGCTTCCCTAAAATGGCTAATGAACCAACCCGACCTTAATGGACGATTAGCCCGGTGGGCCTTGAAACTTCAAGGTTTCAACTTCAAGATTGTCCACCGAAAGGGAAGCCAAAACGTAGTGCCGGACTCCTTGTCGCGCATGTTCTCTGCCGAGGCGTTGACGCCGGCAGAAGGCGAGGAGACTCCAATGGAGCTAGACTTAGAGTCGCCCCACTTCAAAAGTGCCTCCTATACGGAGCTGGCGGCTAAAGTCCAGGCAGAACAAGACCAACTGCCGGACCTAAAAGTTGTAGACGGGTTCGTGTACAAGCGGACTGAGTATGCGACCGGAAACGGACTTCAAGACCAGTTGGCCTGGAAGTTGTGGGTGCCGTCAGAAATGACGGCAGAATTAGTGAAGGGAGCTCATGACCCACCCTTGAGTGCGCATGGTGGCGTGGCCAAAACCCTCGGCCGATTACGGCAATGGTTTTTCTGGCCACGAATGGCCGCTCAAGTGCGTGATTATGTGGGATCATGCATAACATGCAAAACCACCAAAGCCCCTTCACACACCCTTCGTCCACCAATGACGCTGCAGTCCGTTCCCGAGCGCATATTCCAGCGCTTGTACATTGACATTATCGGCCCCTACCCTAGGTCCAAGTCTGGCAACATTGGAGCTCTCATCGTCCTCGACCATCTTTCGCGATTCCCCTTCGTTGAGCCGCTTCGGAAGTTCACTGCGAAAGCAGTCATTGACATCCTGAGGAAAAGGGTATTTCACCTTGTTGGAGTCCCGGAGAGTGTTGTAACAGATAATGGTGTACAGTTTCGGTCGTCTAATTTTCAGACCTTCTTACAGGAATTCGGTATCGGACATACCTTCACCGCCGTGTATTCCCCTCAATCTAACGCCTCGGAACGTCTTAACCGCTCCATACTGGCAGCAATACGTTCCTATATTGATCCTGCTCAAAAGGAATGGGACGGTAAACTCTCAGAAATAACCTGCGCGCTACGTTCCGCACCTCACGCAACGATAGGCACTTCGCCCTATCAGGCAGTATTCGGGCAACCCATGATTACCCATGGCCGCACTTACCATCTGCTGCGGCAAATCCACCTTCTCGAGGACCCTGCTACTACGCTGCCACTTCCTGACCACCTGGCTCTTCTACGCCAGACCATCCGCGACCTCACCACCAAAGCCCAGTCTCGCAATGCCAAGGCCTATAACCTTCGTTCCAGGTTGGTTTCATACCAGCCTGGCGAAGTGGTCTACAGGCGCAACTTCCGGCAAAGTGACGCAGCCGCGCACTACAATGCAAAGCTGGACCGGAAGTTTTTACCTAGTAAGGTAATTAAGAAGATCGGCGGTGCTTACTACCAGCTGGCCGATCAAAATGGACGATCAGTGGGCGTCTTTCACGCGAAAGACATCACTAAGTGATATACCCACTAGTTCACCAGTTCACGATCTGTTTCCAAATTTTATTTGGAGATCGTCCATTTGCGCCTATTTCAGGTGTCACTCCTGCCCCAATTAGAAAGTATCTAGAGATGTTCACCTGGTTCACCATTTCCTCTATCAAAGATACTTTCGTCATTAACTTAGCATACGTGTTCACGAAATTTCCTACAATTATATTTACCCCTTTTTATTTGCTCACTCGTTCACGCAATAAATCTAAAAGATTGGATAGTAAAAGACTTGATCACCTGTTCACGTCATTGTCTTTCACACATTACATCCATCCTTCAGCTCTTTCCACGCACTTGCCCTTGTGGAAAGATCTGTGTTGTAGCATTTGCCCATTTGAATTTTGTTTCTAAAATTCACGGCAAACGACTTTTGATACGCATTGTATCAAAAGTCCTCTACTTGCCCTCTTACGGCACCTTGTTTTCGACAAATCGAAACACAAGCGATGTCGCTTCGAAAAATTCATTTTTTCAAAACTAATTTACCGTATCAACGGTAAATTGTTTATGGCAAATTGCGATGCTGCGGCTGGGCTGTGAGGATGCAGCGCTTGGCTATGGACAGTCGGGGAATAATCGTGTAGTCGAGCGGACGCTTTGGCGTGGCGGCAGGAACGTGGCCGGTGCCGGAGGATTTTACTTGTAATCCAGACAAGTGAAACTTTAAATAAAGTCAGCTAGTTGAAAAGCTGTTTTGTGTAACCGAAGTGATTATACCCCATAATTTCAATTAAAAAAAAAAAAAAAAAAAAACAAGCGGTTTGAAATTTGTAGTGGACATTTAAATTAGAAAATCATGTCGGTGAAACAATAACTAAGCTCAAAAGAATTGTACGTTTGGGGGTTTCTTTCGACACCGGGAGTTTTTTTTACGGAAAAACAGTGCGGCCAGAGAAGTGATTGTTTCCTCCTCCCTTCCTGAGTGCATCGTGACGCATGGGTGATTGTAGATTGAATTGCATATTAATCGACAAACAGTGGCCTAGTGTTCGACATTTGTACGGGTATGGATACGAATCTATGATCGTGGCAATTCCGCTTAGTAAGTTAATTTGGCCGTCAGCGCAAATGCAGATGCCTGACAGCGTGTGCTAGATCAAAGTGAAAATAGCCTACGAGATCATGCAAATTATGCTTCATGTTCTTCTTCATGGAGTCGGTAGTGTACGTTGGCTCATTAAAAGTAAAAGAGCAAACTGTGACGAGTTGTCACTGTTATTAACTAGAGTTTCGTTGCACATTTACCCTACCCGCACGGTTAAAGTCACGGCGTAGAGTTGTGGGTGTTCCGCAGTGAGGAGAAGATCCAAAAGCTCGAAATCACGGATGCCGTACATGAAGACTTCGGGTGGGCTGTTTTGCAATGGTGTGGTGAAGGTATAGGCGAGATCGTGTCAAGGGCGGTCTTCCGTTCAACTTGATCTCCAATGGCAATCCCGGTATGTATCGAATCACAAGTTCGGACGCTGGGCGAAGTATTCCTATAACGGAAGGCATCGAAAGAAAACCCGACCAATTTAGGATTGCATGTAAGTGATATTCCAGCATTAGTCACAGAGAATCCATCCTATGCAGGTTAAGGGAATAGGATTTATGATGGCGGGCGTATCGTGTTGAGCGGACCCAGATATTCCAATCGTCATACGGTAGCACGGCTTGCTTGGTAACCAACTATTTCCACTCATCAAAGAAACCGACGACGCCATAGACGGGCGGTAGTTACGATTCGGGTCCACCTGGACAACAATTTCAAGTGAATATCGCTAGAATGAATGCGACGGGCATTCCAATCGATATACATGCTGTGAACTTATAGGGCCCAAAACAAATTCGCATTCAAGTTCGCATGGTTCGAATAATCAGTGGGCAGTCGGGGTGTATTGTTTTTCCGCATCGATTTTGGAGGATCCAGTGGCGTAACATAGCGAAGCTGGCGTCATGGAAATATAATCTTGGTTTTTTTCTCACGATATTAATTTGACTGCCGGCATTTAATTTTTCATCTCATATATATATATTAATTATTAATATTATAATTGACTTGGTATTATATACATTTTTTTTCTAATGTATAATTAATGACGATCAAAAGCGGCAGTCATCAGGTCAGTAAAGAAAACATGTTTTGACCTGTCGACTATGAACCGGCTGCACCGGAAACTGATGGAGAATGGTAGATTAGATGTACGTGAGACTCAATTAAGTGTTTTGATCCGTGCAATTTAGCACTTTGACCTTGATTACTTGCCTACAAATTCGATATAATTAATTATAATTTGATTAAGTCCAGACTGTTTTCTTACATATTTCACATGTATAGTGACCTATTTGAGTTTGTACCGCATCCGAGAATGAATTAAAATCTAATTATAATGTAAATGCTTACTGACTTCAAGTCAATAATTGTCGTTAATTTTCACGGTTGGTAATGAATGTCACCAATAGGCTTTTGATTGTTAATTGTTTTGCGGCGGATTTGCCTGATTATATTCGTTATTAAGTTAGAAAACAAAACAAACTTTACTATAGTACACTGTATTTACTAATCGTTAAGTTATAATATAATCGATTCATGATGATTTGAATACTGCCCTTAAGTTAAAGATGAGGTTCATATTGGTTTTGCTGCCGGAGGAAATATTGTGTAAAAATATTCTGATGAGAAAACGTTTTCGACATTCAGGAAATTTATATTAACTAACCAAACCAGATTAGCGATTAAGAGTAAAAGATGAATACAACATTCCACAGATAATTTCGTTATTTCCTCCGTCCGACAATCGGCGCTGATAAAATTTTTTGTAGTTTACGGAGATATATTTCTTATTCTTGTTTTCCCAGGTAAACAATTCATAGCTGAGAATTGAAAAAGTAATAGTTTGGTGCTGATTTTTTTTTCTTTTCCTTATTATATGGATTATGTTGCCTTATCTAATTGATAATTTGATAGAAGAAAACTTTGGTTTAATCTTACATGTTGCATGTATGATACCTTTATCGTATCATTTTTTTTGGATTTAGTCATTTGCTATATGTATGTAGTTCTTATTCAGGCCTCTATCAAACTAGTAGAAAGCTAAATGAAAAATGAAATCCCAGAAAAGAACAGATGTACATGAAACAATTCGATTAAGTAATATTGAATAATAATGAGTTGTTAAATTTTCATTTTTTGGCCTTCTTATTGGGCGAAAGCCCGAGAAGTTCTTCTTCTTTTTCAGGGTCCGCGCCTGGCCTGGCTGGCCTATGATTAAATGATAAAAATAGTTTCGTGATTTTTCGGTGTTTTCAGCATCTTTAAAGGGAGGGATACTGGCCAGACAGTTTAGTTCAGTTTGTTTCCGGTTTAGTTAGATTTTTGAATTTTTAGAATTTTGATACATGGCCAGTATCAGAGGGTGGAGGACCCCAGACCATCGGGGTCAGGGCTCCACTAACATCGGGGGCCCGGGGCTGTCTGCCTCACCCGGGTTCCTTGTAAAGAGAGGTAGCCTTTTTCCTATTTTCCCGTTCTAGATTTTCAATGTTCTGGCTCCGTGCGTTGTCACGAGCACTGGGTCTGCTTAGTCAGCCCATGTTGCAGAGCCATGGGTGGTTTCCTGTACGGAACGATGCCCCCTTTTCTTTTGGTCCCTGGGTATTTTACATACCAGTTTGCGGCTACAGTATTATGACGGATGAAATAATACGTAGCATCCCGTTTTTCTTTGAGAGCAAACTAACCCCATTTTGTTTAAAGAACCCACCCCAGCCGCAGCGAGCTAGCAAAGCGGCACCCCAGCATCCGTCGGGGTTGGTTAAAGGGTGCTCCGCTAATGCGGACGAGGGGCCTTCACGGCCATTTCTAGGGCACCCTGCTCTCGGGGCAATTCTTTTTTTTTGTTTTGCCTCTTGAATGGCATGAGCCATTCCTCCTTTGGACCTTAGCACTCTTGGTTCTGGACTTCGGTCTGGTTCTAAGTTGTGCTAAGGCCACTCCCAACTTCATAAACGCTACAACTTTAAATAATAATGAGGGTGTAAATCTACGCTGAACACTCTTTATTTAAAGCTATGTACGCAATGTTTTGCTCAAAATTATGTTTAGAGTCAAAATGCACATCAACAACTTTAAAATTATCAACAGCCGTGCGTGACGCCGGATAAGGAAACATTAGACGAGACATTTTTCAAGCATAAGACATTTCATAGCATTGAGATACATTTAAAGCAAGAAAGTTCACTGAACAACACTTACTACGAGCACAAAGATCATATTGAAACTGGAGACAATCATAGAGCGATTCAATTACTTTGAACATTTTAAAGTCATCAGTCAAGGAAGATGCACGAAGGAAGGCAGTTTATTGATAAATACTAAGAATAACAACAAATTTTAACGAACTCCAGAAAGAGGATAGAATGGGGAATTGGTACAAGAATTCACAGATACAACGCTGCTACGACCAGAAACATAGGATGAGAGCTAGGATATTCCATACGCTTCGAGCTTTACAAGAAGGAGGAAGCATATGATACAAGTCGGAACCCTTTGCAAAACGATCAAGTTTGTGAGGATTAAGAGGTTAGAGGGAACAGGACGATAATTGGATATGTAGCCTGGGTCCTTTCTCCTTTTTTATTATAATACTTTAATGTCTCCAGCAGTCTAAATGCAGCTTAATAACTGAATAACTTGAAATATGTATACTTACATTGTAAACAAGCAACCTCTTCAAAAAAAAATAAGTTACTAAAAACCTTTTGAATTTATCAACTCGAACACTAAATAATTACACACGAGTAAACCTTATTTGTTTCGAGTTGTCAAACGAGGTATTTTCGGGTTTTATAATTCCGTTTCCAACACGAAATCAGTTCATTTTTCATCTTCGAGTGCAGTTCAGCTCGAAACGAGATTGGTAACAGCGAATTCGTTCTATACTCGAAAATGTCACTTGATTCGAGTTTCATAATTCCATGCAACTCAACATAGCTTTTTCAATTTTGCTTAAGTTTGTATTCTACAAATAAAACGTGCTTGTTAATTTTTACACATACAGTATTTTATTTGCATTTGGAAAATCTTTAAATTTTACTATGTGTCATTGTCTTCAGCACAATGTAAACGAAAACACAGAAATCAAATAGTTATTGTTACGGGTACAAATCCATGAGAAGAGTTATTTTTTTTTATCGAAAATAGATTATTGATGTACATTTATGAATCATGTGAGTTGCTTTCCATTGGGACTGTGTGGGTTTTTGTTTATTTTGAAAATGCTTTAGAAGCCTACCGCACTTGTTTTTGTTTTGCGTTCATCACAAAATCAGCCATCAAATGTATAGAACTTAAATAATATTCATACCTAACACCATTAAGAGTATTCTTTCATTGAAATTTCATTCAGCGGAAAATCTTAAAATATATCACGGTGAAGTCGTGCAGTATTCTATATCATCCTACTATATTTGAGTTTAGTCCTAATTTCAAATTAATTTTGAGATTTCAAAAATATCACAATCAACTAATTCAATATCAAAAAGGTAAACTTTTAAACTAAAATGCCCAAAAAACTCAGGTTCAATTTGGTTTTAAAATACGTTCAAACATAGTGCGATAGTTAATAATTTAAGATAATTGATTCTAACCTAATTACTCTCTAGGGTTTTTTTTAAATAACAATTTCAGAGTAAGATGATGAAATTTAACATATTGTGAAATAATGCAATGTATGGCATTGTTTTTATCTTTATTTTGCTTAAATTCGTGATGTGTAAAATAAGAGTGCACGATTTTCATTTCAAAACTCTTCGCCATTATTTTTATCCGAATATGTTCTCTTTAAAGGGGCTGGTCGCTTCACAGCTATCGACGTTATCATTGATCAATGGGTGTTTATTTACTGTAAGTAGGTTCAGAAAATCTTCACTTTTTCCAATAAAAAATCGTATATGATACAGCAACATAAATAATAAATAAAATTTTTTTCGAAAAAGTACCGAATGAGAAGTTGACTACGAAAGAAATTTATTGAGTGGCATGCCGTTTAAATGTATCGTCACAAAGTGAAGGCATTCTACACTAATATCTGTCAGGAAGTTTATATGGAAATTTTCAAATAGTATCTATTCTTCTTGTAAGTATTTTGTAGTGTTTGTTTTCAATATACATATAGTTAGGCTTATGAAAACTGGAATGCGAAATGCACATTGAAAGATTTTGTCTTACAATTTTTAAGCGTTTTGTTTCTTTTTGCCCATCGATTTTCTACAGTATTATTTTTTTTAGTATTGTGTAGTAACTAAAGGAATCTATTTATTTGTTCTTATTATGATTCGATTTTTTACGATAACGGTGAACCGTGAAACTCGGGAGCAGTACCTCTTCCGCGGCCACGACCTCGACCACGACCTCTGCCACGCCCCCTACCCCGCCCGCGTCACCTTCGTCCATCGCCCATACCTACAAGGTCTGCAATGGGCAAACAACAAAACTGTCAAACAGAAATATAGCAATAACTTTCAATGCTTTACCTATATTGCTTGTTGTTTTCTCCAAGTAAGCTAAAGGTCCTTGTAACACATTAGCACCCTGATTAAACCCTCCACGAGGTCCAACTGGCCCACCTTGTTGCATATAAAGTTGTTGTGCTCCGACCTATGGAATATTTGTTAGTTGAAATCATTACTTTTTAATAAAACTACAATTATTTGCTTTTGAAATCACTGAAAAAAAATATGTATGAAACAAAACACATAGCCTTCATAATATTTATTTATGGCGTCTTAATAGTGCACTTCTATGACCTGATCCAATTCAATTTATTATTTTATTATTTTAAATGCATACAAAAATTCGCAGTGTCTTTAGCAATGAAAAATATTTTAGAGATTAGCCAATGTCTCTACTCAAGGTGTTTTTCTAGCTTACGCATTATTTTATCGTTACATGGCCTGATTTATTACTACGGCAAGAAAAATAATATTGGATATTTTAAGATAGCTAAAAACTGCTTGCAACTATTCATTATTACTAAAGAAAACTTACAATCGATGGAACGTGACTCTAGGAAAAAGACCAGCGTCAATGGGTTTTATATACTTCGTGCTTGCAGTTTATTTTTATGAGTTTTGGCATATTGTAGCCATGTATGAACTTCGTAGAGTATTATCCCCTGAAGATCTTGAATATAATTATTTTTTTTCGGTTGACAGTTTCCATTTTCGATTTTTCGGTGGAGATAGAGCGCAAATGGCTTGAAACAGTTTGAAATAGAATTGAAAAAATACTTTTCCTAAATGAAAAACATCCTTTCCCAAATAGAAAAATCTTGATTCCAAGTAACCAGACTACCAGAAATAGTCTGAGGAAATCCGATACGTGTAGGCAAATCAGATTTGCTTGTAAAATACATAACACATTTGAGAATACATTGAGGAAAAGACAACACACTGCACCAAATGCTTGACAGCTGCGGACATGTAATCAGAAATACTTGTAGCTTACTAAGAGAAACCCAATTTTTCAGTAAAGCCTTCGATATAACTCATTTGCTTTAGATTAGTTTTTTGCCTGATTCAACGGCAGCTGAGGGAGGTAAAGCCTTAGTCGATTTTACCTCTAAAAAGACAGTTAGTGATGCGCGATTGCGAGATATTAAACTCGATTGTTTCGATTGTTCAAATATCTCGAAACATCTCGATTATTTAAGTTGGACTCGATTGTTGCAATCGAGATAATCGAGACAATCGAAATAATCGAGACAATCGAGATAATCGAGACAATCGAGCGATTCGAAATAATCGAGATAATCGAGCGATTCGAGATAATCGAGACAATCGAGCGATTCGAGATAATCGAGACAATCGAGCGATTCGAGATAATCGGCCGATTCGAGATAATCGAGCGATTCGAGACAATCGAGACAATCGAACGTCTCGCAATCGATCATTCGGTCGGTCAATTCATCGACAATCGGTTGACGGCAATTGAGTGAGCCATAAAGCACGTTTCGTTGTAAAAATAAAAAAATGTTCAAATATTTCAGCAAAAATATTAAGTGTTATTATTTGATCAAACTGCAATTTTTTGGGAAATATTGATGTATAAAAGGATATGTTTATCTTAAGTTAAAATTAAGATATCTTTAACTCTTTGGTGGCGGTGGGAATGTAATGATCAGATATGCATGGAAATTTGTATGGCTAGCATTTATCATGTATAAATGGCTGGTAGTTTTGCTAAAACTATTAAGTCTGATCAAAGTGTATGATCAAATATTATATGAAGTTGAGTTTTGTCATGCTGTTAAGTATGTTAAAATAAAATCTGCTTTTAGATAGTGCAGTTTGAAAGCATATCATGTATCGAGTATTTTCGTACTTGCGAGTATTTTATTCAAATATTCAAAAAGTTTTTAGGGCAAAAGTAGCTGAAATCGGCCAATTTTGGGTTAGAGTGGTTTCGGACATAACGGGCCAAGACCTATTGCTGTGATACAAACATTTCGGTTTTGTAGGGGAGTAAGGGGTTTTTTGGCCATAGTTTGGCAAAAACTGCCTTTACCGCGCTTTCAATGATTGAAAGTGGTCGGGGAGTACAATAGTGATATTTTAAGGATGAAAAAAATTTTTATGGGGAAAATTGGGCAAAAACGTCGAGTTTTCCCAATATTTTTTTTTGCGTAGCTTGAATTTGGGGACCTTTCTGAGCTGTTTCGGGCGAAATGTCCATACAAGTCTGAGAAAAAGTGGCCCAGTTTCGAAGATATGGCAAAATGAAATCCGCCGGAAAACCGACCGGAAAAACTGAAAGTAGCACTAAAAGCGCTAAATAAGAAAAGGTTGAGATCCTTTTTGGTTCGATGATTGGCTTCTCCGGCTGTGCAGTATGCCGTGTCTTCGAAACTAGGCCGCTTTTTCCCAGACTTGTATGGAAATTTCGCCCGAAACAGCTCAGAAAGGTCCCCAAATTCAAGCTACGCAAAAAAAAAATTTGGGAAAACTCCACGTTTTTGCCCAATTTTCCCCATAAAAATTTTGTTCATCCTTAAAATATCACTATTGTACTCCCCGACCACTTTCAATCATTGAAAGCGCGGTAAAGGCAGTTTTTGCCAAACTATGGCCAAAAAACCCCTTACTCCCCTACAAAACCGAAATGTTTGTATCATTATTTTCAGTATTTCAGTATCATAATTTTGTAAAAACAAAATTTCAAAACTATTCTTGTAATTTTTTTTGATAGATGTTACCTATTATTCTAGGAAACTTGTTTTTATTTAGGAAGTATCTAGCTGATTTTAATTTGGCCTCATTATTCAGCCAGGCAATAGCTTCTTTGGAATAGTTTCTTCTTCTGGCCTAGTTTCGAAGATAAGGCAAAATGAAATACGCCGGAAAACCGTCCGAAAAAACTGAAAGTAGCACTAAAAGTGCTAAATAAGAAAAGGTTGAGATCCCTTTTGGTTCGATGATTGGCTTCTCCGGCTGTGCATTATGCCGTATCTTCGAAACTAGACCACTTTTTCCCAGACTTGTATGGACATTTCACCCGAAACAGCTCAGAAATGTCCCCGAATTCAAGCTACGCAAAAAAAAAAATTTTGGAAAATTTCGACGTTTTTGCCCAATTTTCCCCATAAAAATTTTTTTCATCCTTAAAATATCACTATTGTACTCTCCGACCACTTTCAATCATTGAAAGCGCGGTAAAGGCAGTTTTTGCCAAACTATGGCCAAAAAACCCCTTACTCCCCTACAAAACCGAAATGTTTGTATCACAGCAATAGGTCTTGGCCCGTTATGTCCGAAACCACTCTAACCCAAAATTGGCCGATTTCAGCTACTTTTGCCCTAAAAACTTTTTGAATGTTTGAACAAAATACTCGCAAGTACGAAAATACTCGATACATGATATGCTTTCAAACTGCACTATCTAAAAGCAGATTTTATTTTAACATACTTAACAGCATGACAAAACTCAACTTCATATAATATTTGATCAGACTTAAGGGGTTAGTCCACTGTTAAACTGCTCAAAATGAACTTTTTTTTGAAACAGCTACCAACAAAAAACTACTCAAGATATCGATTTGAAATTTTACATACATCTTTATTAAAGTTTGAAATTAACGTTTTTATTGAAAATAATTATTAGAAAGCCAAATGGCGACCGCCCCAATGGATCGCCGCAGCACCGCCGAAAAAAAAGCAAATCGCGCCTCGTAAATTCCTGGAAAAAATAATCGTCTGTGAACAAATTACCAAAAAGATTTCATTAGTTTTGAGTACAAAGGACTGCACGGGCCTAAATTTAGAACAAAAAAAAATTTTTTGACGATCTGGGAAACATTTTTTTGATTAAAAAAATATTTTTTATTAATTTTTTTGATTCAAAAGTATACCACATTTTTTTAAATCGCTTTAGGGCTCTAAATTTAGGCCCGTGCAGTCCTTTATACTCAAAACTAATGAAATATTTTTGATAATTTGTTCACAGATGCTTATTTTGTCCAGGAATTTACGAGGCGCAATTTGCTTTTTTTTTCGGCGGTGCTGCGGCGATCCATTGGGGCGGCCGCCATTTTGTTTTCTAACAATTTTTTCTAATGAAAATGTTAGCTCTTAGCTTCAATAAAGATACGTGTAAAATTTCAAATCGATATCTTGAATAGTTTTTTTTTGGTAGCTGTTTAAAAAAAAAGTTCATTTGGAGCAGTTTAACAGTGGACTAACCCCTTAATAGTTTTAGCAAAACTACCAGCCATTTATACATGATAAATGCTAGCCATACAAATTTCCATGCATATCTGATCATTACATTCCCACCGCCACCAAAGAGTTAAAGATATCTTAATTTTAACTTAAGATAAACATATCCTTTTATACATCAATATTTCCCAAAAAATTGCAGTTTGATCAAATAATAACACTTAATATTTTTGCTGAAATATTTGAACATTTTTTTATTTTTACAACGAAACGTGCTTTATGGCTCACTCAATTGCCGTCAACCGATTGTCGATGAATTGACCGACCGAATGATCGATTGCGAGATGTTCGATTGTCTCGATTGTCTCGAATCGCTCGATTATCTCGAATCGGCCGATTATCTCGAATCGGCCGATTATCACGAATCGCTCGATTGTCTCGATTATCTCGAATTGCTCGATTGTTTCGATTATCTCGAATCGCTCGATTGTCTCGATTATCTCGAATCGCTCGATTGTCTCGATTATCCCGATTGTCTCGATTATCTCGATTGTCTCGATTATTCTCTCGATTGTTTTGGCGCATCGATTGCGATTCTCTCGATTGCGATTATCTCGATTATTTTGTGGCGCCGATTGCGATTATCTCGATTGTTAAAATATCTCGCAATCGCCCATCACTAAGTAGGACATTAAAGTCCTGAAAATCCAAGATTATGAGCGGAGTTGTAGTTAGAAATACAAAAATTATTTTAAAATTCATTTATTCAAGCAAATATTTTACTAAATATAAACAATAAATTACGAAAAAATAAGTAACGTGTCGGCAAACCTTTCTACTTTGCAACCTCTTGTAATCGATTTGGTATTGTCATTATAAGTCTTGAGCAATTGGTTGATGTTTGCGAAATTTCTTATTGCTATGGCATGCTTTATGCCTCCTCACAAGTGCTCGATTAGATTTAAGTCTAGACTGGTCGTTGATCAGTCTAAAACGGTGACGCTATTGACTTTCAGAAATTCCTTGTGTGTCTTGCCGTATGTTTGGGATCGCTGTCGTACTGGAACTTCCATATGATAGGAAGATTCTCCTCAGGCCATGGCAACATAACATTTTCTAAGATGTCGACGTACTTTTCCTTAGTTGATATTCCCTATACACGATTTATTGGTTTTGATGGAACCACCTACGTGCTTAATAACAGTGTAAGTGTAGCACCATAGAGCTTGTTGTGGATAATTCGTTAAAGCAATTTTGGAAAATAGGAGAGAAGAAATATAGGGCAGTAGTTGGAAACATTTTCAACACTCCTCGATTTTAGATTTGGAAAAAAATTGGCAACTTTCCAAACAGAGGGAAAAACATCAGTAGACACGCTTAAATTGAACAAAATTGAAAGGAGAACATATAATGATGAGGAGACTGACTTAACAAACACATTTGGAATTCCGTCTGGGTGAGATATTATTGGAGAAAACAATGACCAAAAGACGATCATTAACATTTGGATTCGAACTAAGTTTAGACAAAGCACAGTAAACATGGAGACAATTGCCAATGATGCAAATTCAATTGAATAGATGGCAAATTGAAATCTCCACAGAGAGCCACAGGGGAATGAGGAAAGTTAGTTAAAATATAAGTAAAAAAACACTCATAAGTGGATAAAGGTGTGTTACAGGTAATGCATACAGTAATAAGCAGTAGGCAGATGTCATGGGAAAGGGGAACACGGAACGCTGAACATTCCAGAGAAAAAAATGAAAATAAATTGCAAAGTACACACACCAAAGAGTATACATTTAAACGATTTACGAATGGCTATCAGGGCCCCCCACCATCTGATTTTTGGGTTAAGGCTCTACCCGCTCACTCCTAAACACATAGCGCAGAAGTAGAATGTATGGCCGATGTCTTCGATAAGTTTATTTTTATTTTCGATCGATAATAGTACTGGTAAAGTTTGACGATGTGTTTTAAGAATGTCGATTATAATGGTTGGTTCGGTATTACTTTTATATATGCACACAATATCAACAAAAATTGCCATCTTATGGCCCATTCCAATTCCAAGTTGAATTCGGCAAAAAACATATCCCCTAGCCATGCCCAAATTCTCTTATAATGGAAATAAAACTCAAAATGCACCTTGTTAAATTCATTAAAACTACTTTATTTGTACTATACACAATTTTTGAAAGCCATATGTTTAGTATGATACAAGCTATTTTTGCTTGACTTCTTTCATAGCCTGGTTATTACTTTTCAGCAACATTTTTCAGATAAAGTAAGATTCAGATGTCTTTTAATCATGTTTGGTGATGAAACGGAATTTAAAGTTGCTACATGGGGCAAAACAGTTAAAATTCAACGGGATTTTTACTAAGATCCCGAATCAAAATAATATGTAAATATGAAGAGAGAATTTGTTTTTTCTTCAGTTAAGTGATTTTACTATCTCAGTCAATATTTTGTGCAAGGCTTATATATTTTTCGAATTTATAAATTAACTTTTTTTATATTTAAATAAGGACATTAGTTATTTCAATATATTAATATATGTATATGAATATTATTAAAATGCTTTGTAATTACGTTCAAGGTACTTTGAAATATTGAAAATCAATCTTTGGAACAAATATCGCTAAAATTTGCTGTTTTTTCATTATATTTGTCATTTTATCGATATATAACTGTTAAAATCTTACGCGATTGATTCGAAAATACATAGAATATTGTATTTTCTTGTTCTTTAAAATTAACAGTAATACTATAGCATGAAAATTTACTGAGAACCAAATAAGAGGAACTTAATTCATAATATACTTCGATATATTCTTTAGAATCTTAGCTTTCAGTTACATATCTTGTTTTGCTATCTGCGTTCTAAACGAAAGAATCAACAATGAATCCATTTTAGCACGTCGCAACATCTACATACTTTAGACAGATCATGAAATATTCTTTCATTTTACCGCTTAGCCAATTTCCCGAACGACTGCAATTGAAAAAGAACAAAAATAAAGAAAATGATAAAATTTTGTCATTCAAATTCATCATTTTGTTTCGGAATGGAATTGCGTTAAAAAGTTTCATTTTGTTATCATGGAAGGTAATTGAAAGTTTTTACATGGGATTGATTTTTGATTGATCGTGAATTTTGAATTAATCAAGTATTCGTATGATATTTCGTACGACCGATATGAATTATGTAAATGCAATTTTTCGCTATGTTCATTGTTCATTCTATACAAAAAAGAAGATTGTAAAAACAATTTCTCTCTTTGATTTCAACATCACACAAAACATTAAAATTGTTAAGACATTAAATTAATATTTAAAATGTCTAGTTTGAAAAAGGTTCCATAATTTATAAAGACCGGGCTAGAGTATATTTATTTAAATGCAAATTGTATGCATGCATTCATGTAATGTTTGGCATATGTGTCATAATTGAGGAATTATCAAATCCAGTATTTGTTCAAATAAAAACCTCTCAAGTTCACTTTGAATTTTTAGTTAGATTCAATTCAATGGAGATGATACTCTGCCTTCAAAGGTGCCCAATATTTCGATAAGCAAACCCAGCACAACTCTTTTTTAAATAATATTTTCTCTGAAAACGCCTTGGCCTATAATAGTCCGGGAGCCAGCGACAATAAAAATATGCCGATTTCATCGTCAATGAAAGTATATCAGGGTCTTCAATTTGTTTGTGCTTATCGCAGAAACTGACCACTTACATCGCACCTCGAGACCTTTTGTTGTCAGAAGCGTTGACAATATGCAATAAACAGTACGTAAAAAAACGCTTATCATCGCCACTGGATATTTTGAGGGGCTACCAATTGTTAAGACATTAAATTAATATTTAAAATGTCTAGTATGAAAAAGGTTCCATAAATTATAAAGACCGGGCTAGAGCATATTTATTTAAATGCAAATTGTATGCATGCATTCATGTAATGTTTGCCTTATGTGTCATAATTGAGGAATTATCAAATCTAGTAAAAACCTCTCAAGTCCACTTTGAGTTTTTAGTTAGATTCAATTCATTGGAGATGATACTGTGCCTTCAAAAGTGCCCAATATTTCGATAAGAAAACCCAACACAACTCTTTTCTAAATAATATTTTCTCTGAAAACGCTTTGGCCTATAAACTTAGTATGCAGTTCGGATAAAATACAAAAGTTCATATAAATTTTACGAGAGAAAATCGAAAGAAAAAATCTACTAACGCAATACGAAGTTTCGAGGTAAAATTTATTAGTAATAGATGGCGCAATGCAGTCTACATTATTTTACCAGGTATAGCCTAGTACGCTGCTGTGACACTTTTGCTATTTATTTGTACACAAAAATATTTTGTAGAATTTTGCAGAAGTGTAGACTGGTTTGAATTTGCATCGAAATATAAAATATTTTGAACTTGAAATTGTTATTCGAAATGTTTTTAATTCAAATATGACAACTACTGTCCAAATTTCCGTATTTTCCGTACTATTTTCTTCAAGTGGCCGGAAAAAATACTGTGCCAGAATTCCGTCACTTGTTTCTCATACATTTCATATGGGTTTCAGAGTGAGCTTTCATCATCAGTTTTTGCGTAAACTTCACAGTTTTAAACACTATATTTTCTTGCATCGAGAAAACAGCTCAAATAAATTATTTAAAAAAACGCATTTGACAAGCTATTTATTGACCCTCACATTCACTTTAGCAAATAAATGCACGAAAGTGGAGAGAGAAAGGGGGATTTATAAAATTGAAAGGTTTTGACCCTATTAATGTTTGATTCTTAAAAGCACATACTATAAAATATCAGATAATCATTGAGTAGTTTAGTTATTCTGATCAAGACAAGCGGACATGTCAGATAACTTTTCGAAAATGGAAATAAATTGAAATTCATGCTGTTATAAAATACCTCCATATCAAAGGGTCACCACTGGATCACAGCAGCAACTGGAATAAAAAATGAGCTAGGTTTGCTTTAGGGAGTTTTTTCGCCATCGTTTGCCACAATAAGTAGCTGGGTGGCGGAATTTTAACGTGATCGTTCATCCATTTGTGATGAGCCACGTACAGGTCGCATCATCAAAACATCACCAAAATCCACAATGCAGTGTAACAGCATCGACGCGTGACAGTGCGTGAGCTTGCTGACATTGCAAGGATTTCAATAATCGCATTCGCATGAACGTCTCGCAGGAGTGTTTAAACGCAATACAAAAGAGTTTTTGCGACGACACATCGCAGTTGACGAAACTTGTAATCACCAATGCACGTCAGAGATGAAAAAACAGCCCAAAAAGCGGGCGAAAAGGATTTGAGAAAGGTGAAAACGATCCCATCGGCTAGAAAAGTTATGGCAACAGTTTTTTGTTTTATTTTTCTCATCGACTATTTGGAGAAAGAAAAAATGATCACCGGATAGTATTATGCAGCACTTTTGGATACACTGAACGAAGCGATCAGGACAAAACAACCTCGCCTGGCAAGGAAAAAAGTTATCTTCTAAGACGACAATGAATTACACAATGAAATCTTACCGTACGCATCGCATTCACCAGATTTAGTCCTCGGGAACTTTTTCTTGTTCCAGAATTTGAAAAAAATGACAAGGAATTGTTTTTGTGGGATGATTAAAATTGAATTTTTTTTTAACTAAGTGGTTTCGAAAGTATGCATTGTTTCTCATCAGACATCAGCTCATAGTGCATACTTGACTGATGCGACCACTTGCAATGGGAGATCATTAATTTTTATTTACGTTATGATAAATTTTAACATTCTCGACTTATACCAACGATATCATTTACTCATAAAGGTTATTAATTTCTGATCACGGTTCCCTTCTTGTCGATAAATCAGCGTAGACAAAGTATATCGTCTCTAAAGCTTATCAAAGCAGAGAATAATTGATACGGGAAACTCGATCGTTTTGCGGAATAAGCCTCCGAAAGCAGAATCAAAATAGAATTGTTTTTGTGGGATGATTCATCCATTCAAATTTGAGAAATCGTATTTTACTGACGGTATTAAAAAACTGGAATACCGTTGCACAAAGTGTATGGGGTTGAAAGACATTTTGCCGTCATTTTCATTACTTATAGAGCAGCCCTCGTAGCTACATAGATAACATAGATAAGCGTCAACAAAATGATCGTTATTTGTCTTTCAGCAATTCGGTAGTTAAAGACATATCAAATTGGAAATGGATGAAGTAGAATTTTTTTGGCCAGAAATTAAGAATTTTCAATTTCATTTTTTTTTTATATTTTACAAACTACACATTTTCCATTACATTAAGCATAATGCATTTTCTGAGTTACGCTAAAATAATGTCTGTTTGTTTGGTATAGTGTTCGGTCGTCAACCGATTGTCGTACGAAGATGATATCATGTCGTGTCGGAATAATGTGCGACAAATTTAACTCGCCATCGGACTCTTGTGTGCGGCAATTATTTAATAAAATTTTGTGAATTTCGGACTAAGAGTTTTAATCTAGACAGTACTTTCAGATTCATTAAGGCAAGTTCATTATGGGTAAAATAACCAGTCAACAGCAAATGAGTAAATTTTAATTCGGTTTCAGCGTTTACTTACAGTGGCTCACATCTTAAATGATGCGAGTACTTGTTACGAGGAAAACCCTTAAAAACTCCCGAAAAATGGAAAATCATTTTCTTCAAGCAAACATAATACATCAGCTTGTGGTTCTATTTATTTCCAATGAAAAAAATAGCAACTAAGTATTCCAATCAGCACAAAAAAAAAGTTTATTATAAGCACCAAATTTCACCTCACAGCTTAAATTATGCGCCATTTAAAGAGCATACATATAACGGTGTGCGTTACGCATTTTCATTGTTATTTTAGCCGTGGAGTGCGATACGGATTTCTAGTGAAAATTTGTTTATCATTTGGACTGATCTGTAGCAGTAGGAATAAACAATTTATTTGAAACTGGGTCGGCGAATAACAATGGAAGAGCGTGGTCTCATTATTGGACATTACAAATAAGGGAAAACTCAAAAAGAAATAGCAAAACTCACCTGCAAATCAAAATCCACAGTCCAGCACATAATTGAACGGTTTGTTTATGAAAATAGCATAGAAAATAAGGGTAGAAATGCGTGCAATAAAATATTTTTCCCTTCCGATTGTCGCTGGATTGTAGGACAAGTGAAGAAAAATCCCAAGCTAAGCGCACCAAAGCTAGCGGATGAGGTGGACGTCAACACGTAACAAAAGGTACAACGTTCTTTTCGCAGACGAGAGCAAATTCAACCTTTTCGGAAGCGATGGAACCAAGCTGAACTTCATCCACGGAATTTATGCAGTACAGTCAAACACGGTGGTGACCACATGATCGTGTGGGGTGCATGGCATCTTCCAGAGTGGGAAACTTGGTGTTCATTGAGGGGAACCTGTACAAATTCCAGTATTTAAATATCTTGATGGATAATCTACTGCAGAGCGCGGAAAAATTACACACAAAGGACAATATGTGGACAACAACCCCAAGCACACCTCGGAACTAGTGCAAATGTGGTTGATTTAGAATTGCCCAAACCAAATTAAAACAACTGCCCAGTCGCCAGATCTAAATGTTATCGAACATTTATGGTCAAAACTAGAAGAGGGCATAAGAAAACATCCGATAAGCAGTAAGGACGACCTTAAAAGGGCACTTCAACAGGAATGAGAGGCCATTTCACCAGAATACACCAAAAATTGGTGCACTCAATGCCATATTTTTTTATTGTTTTTTTCATTGGAAATAATAAATAAAACCACAAGCTGAAATATTGTGTTTGTTTAAAGAAAATGAATTTCTATTTTCCAGGAGTTTTTAAGGGGTTTACTCGTAAAAAGTACACAAATCATTTAAGCTGTGAGCCACTGTAAGTCAAGTGTATTGTGGTTGGACCTTAACTCGCTAGTCAGATTTATTTAATAAATTATTATCCTCCTCATATTATACAATCAGTAGCAACCTTGCCTGCGAAAAGTCTACAAGCTAGCATTCGCAACACTTTGATTAAAACAACATATTGGAAACTATCGTACCTATCTGCTAAACTTTCGATAATTAAAATAATTACATTCACTGTTTTACAAAAAGTCATCAGCTACTAAAATCAACTAAACGTTGACGTCATAAGTATCCGAGATTCTTTCAAGAATTATTTCGCACTGCTTCAATGTTGCTTTGTCTTCAAACATGCTGAAATCTAAGGCTTGCTATAGGTAATTGCTTTTTCCGGTCCATTCAAATAAATTCATACGATCTGTAAGTGGTTTACCAGGATCCCAACAACAGAATACTTAAATAGTTCAATTGGAAATTCGATGTCGCAGTTGTATTTTTGAGTTTCAATAATATTATTTGAGAAAGAAAGTTTTTTTTATGAAGTATACATTTAAGCAAATTCTAATTTTTTTTTGTTTCAGCTATCGATCAGAAAATTAAATATCCAACAATAGTATATTAGTATCTAAAATTTACATTACAATGGCTAAAAATATTTGCATTTACATAAAACAAAGATCGCACAGTTCAACAAATAAGAAAGTAGCGTGCATTCGAACTGAAATCATTTCGGAGACACCTTCTGCTAAATCAAAGGGCTTTTCACACGTGAAATAATCTCGTTGGAATTAAAGCGAAATAAAAGTTCTCTAAGATATATAAGTATAAGTAACAAACTTTTTCCTACCTGCATCTGTTGCAATTGTTGCATCTGTTGTGCTTGCAGTAATTGTTGTTGATGTTGTTGCTGGTGTTGAAGATGTTGTTGTTGCAGCTGGGCTTGAAGGCTGCCAGGCATTCCACCAGCTGCACCTGTTCCGGCGCCTCCTCCGACCATTCCCATTTGGTTCGGACCGTTCTGTGCTAGGCCAGGTGGGTTGGTGTTCATTGGTCGCATGTCGGGCTGCGATTGTGGGCCTTTATTGTAACCCTGTATAGAAAAGGTGGTATTTAGTATTCAAATTTCCGAAACACGTATCATCAATCCAAACATTTGCTTACTTGCTGCTGCTGTTGATCGGCCAGAAGTGCTTTCCATTCTTCAAGGCGCGTGTAGTGTTTGTTGATAAGTTGGTCTTTTCGAGCGATTTCGGCTTTGAGTTCCTGATTTTCATCTTTCAGAAGCATTTCCGGTTTCAAAGCTGATATCACGAAACGCTTTTGAAGGAAGAATGCTTCCATTTGACGGGCAACATCGATGAATTTATTAGCAGTAGCTTGAACTTCAAACTCAGTTTCTTCTTTTGACACGCCAGTATTCGATTCTTGTTTGGTGAGAGCATGCAAGCAGGCCTGGAATATTATATTAAAATTAACTAATCTAATTTTCATGATTTCGAGGACCATCCATTTTTAATCCATCTTTTCGTCTGCTCCAACTTTGGTTCGGTTGTGAAATTCTCTTACCTGAAAAGCCTCCTCGAATTCATCCATCAGGTTCCCATTACCGTTTGAGGAAGAAGCCATTCTACTAATTAACACTAAATATAATAAACAGAAATCATTCTACAAGAAATAAACTACGAAAAATATGAGATGCCGCGGAATTCATGACAGCGCACCGACACCGATCAATGCAGCGCACAGCAGCGTAGCGTCTTTCCCTTCTTTTGTGCAGATTCTCTTCTCTGCCGGGCTTACCAATAATCAGATAAGAAAATTTACGACCGGCTACCACAAGTGTACTAAATCCAGTGCTGCCAGATCAGGGATTTTAACCCTAGATTTAGGGATATTTTAAACACTTCAGGGGGTAAACAGGGATAAAAAATATTCAGGGTTTTGTTTAGGGTATTCTGAAAGGTGGTAATGCATTTTTTCGGAACAGGTATTTCAATAAATAATAATCTCGAAATATTTCATAGTAAGTAATTAACCGGTGAAATATGCCAAACGCTGAACAAGACAACGTACGTGCAAAAGTATGTACAGACTTGGGAACAAGAATCAATCTTCGAAGGTAATTTATTTATCTAGATTAGGTTCAAATTTAAGCTCTGTAATGTATTCGACGCAAAACGAAACGAAGTGTCAAATCAAATACAAAATCAGCCTGGGGCGGAATTTCATTTCGTTTCGTTTTGCTCGTCATTAATGTGTTCGAAAACGAATAACTACCTTCAAAGACAACGCAGTGACTCGCTCTGAGATGGCGCTGCACTATATATAAGTTAAATTTCGCGGCCATTAAACGACCCATGTACCTTAAATGGGTGCGAAAAACTTGACAGTTGATAATTTCATTCGAGTTTGTGAATGTTTTATTGAAAAATGGATGGGCGAGAGATGGATGGGCGCATCCTTGCATTAGTAGTTTTTATTTTGCTGATATTACCATATTTGATGCCGGTTAGTTAAATTTATATGCAGCGAATTCAAATGCAAAACACTTGTTAAATGTCATCAATGGCAATTTATACTGCCCCTGGTGTCGGGGCGCCGAACTTTATTTCGGTTGATTCTGTATAGACGTTTTCCCTCTATTTCGTTTCGTTGAACACATTACTAGGCTTAAACCTAGACAGCACAGTTATTAAATAACATCATTTTTGTTGTACACGGGGATGGGGTTTAATGGGATTTTCGATTACTGTGTACATTACAGGTTGGTTAAAACCGTACCCGATAGGGACTCAACGAAAGCTTTCTGTGTGTATTGCAAGTCAATACTTAGTGCTCATAAAAAAGGGTTAATCTTCCATGGAACTACGAATAAGCACAAACAATTTGCGAGCAATCGGGTGCAGGATCTGAAATTACCAAAAATTGATCAGTTTGCTAAAGTCACTTTGCCTCAAAATAGCTGAGATAAAAATTGCTGCGTATGTCGCCGAACATTCATCAGTAAAAACCGTCGATTATCTGTCCCTCGTCATAAAGATCCTAGATGAACAATAACGTTGAGTCGCTTGACACTGTCTTCGGGTTCGGTAAATTTTAAAGCCACATTTGTCAATATGAAAAAAAAACTATTCTTCGTACTACTGAATCCTTTTTCTACAAGTATTTCAAACATACAATTGTTTCACACTGACATACAAATTTTTCTTCAACCGTCATCATTTTTTTTCTGAACTAAAAGCCTGCTAAGGAAACGGCTCATGTCTAAATTTACAAGTTTTTAACATGAAGTTGGCTTGAAATACTGATACAGTTATTTGTTGTGCTCGAACACTAGATGAAGAATCTCCAGTGTTGCAGGACATTAAGCTGCATCGTACAAAATGCTCTTCACTGATTTAAAACATTCTTTCGCCGTGCATTTTAGAAGAGTTAATAGATGACGTGGGTAATAAACATTACTCTTTGATAATCGATGAGTCAACCACCATCGATACAAAGAAGGTACTTTGCATAATGATAAGGTAATACAGTGAAACCAAAAAGAAGATCGTAACGTCATTTTATCGTCTCATCGAGTTAGAAGTAGGAACGTCCGATGCTATTGCAGCTGCGATATTAAAGCAATTAGAGATGGATAGTCTAAAGGCTGAAAAACTCTTAGTTCTAGGTGTTGACGGTGCGAGTGTTACGTTGGTTAAAATCACTCGGTGACGACGATATTACGGAACATTAACCCCGAACTCGTGGTAATCAAATGTATCTGTCATTCGCTACATCTTGCTGCTGAAGAAGCTTGTAAAGTTCTTCCGAAGCACTTGGATTTCATGGTTCACGAGACCCATGGTTGGTTTTGTCATAGCACAAAACGACAAATCGAGTATGCGAAAATCTACAAGATTATATCGGATAAATTACCAAAAAAAAATTGTCAAACTCTCCAATACGCGTTGGCTAGTACGCCTGCAGGCTGTTGATACAATTCTGGAGCAATGGGACGAGATAAAACTGCATTTTGAGATCGCGGGCAGTAACAAACACAAAGAGCGTTGCTACGTAGCGTGTCAATTATACGGGATGTATGCAGCTCAGAAAAATAGATTACACATGACGTTCCTTAGGAACACGCTGAAAGGAGTTGTGGGACTCAATAAGTTGTTCCAGTCAAACTCTGTCGATCCCGTAAAACTTTTTGAAGATTTGAAGAATGTTATTTACTCGATACTTCAAACGCTCGTTGTGCCTTCACAACTAGAAAAACTGTCTGATACCATCTGGCTGATTTTGACTTTAAGCAGTACTGTATGCCTCTTAACTGCGTCAACTTCGGGTACGAGTTTTACAAATTGTCTGCGGCCGTAAAACCCGAACTTGTCGTTCAAATCAAAGAAAGATGTCGAGAATTCATGGTCGTTTTGTGTTCTGCGTTGCAAGCTAGGGTACCGGAAAATATTAAAATTTTGAACAAAATCACCGTTTTTTCACCTCAAGCAGCTACTTCTCAAGTAAAATCCGACATCACAGAGATTGCCGTGCAATTCGAAAAAAGCTTTTGTACTGATATCGATTTGACGATAAAAGAGTGGCATCTACTTCACGGAGCTGAAGTCAGAGATTGCAGCAACACGGAAAAATTTTGGGCGGAAGTGAACGATATCAAAGACGCAGGAGGAAGTAAACGATTCGGAAACATTTCAAGACTTGTGCTGGGGCTGCTAAGTCTACCATTTTCTAACGCTGCTGTTGAACGCGCGTTTTCGATAGTCAACATTGTAAAAGATAAACTGCGTAATTCTATGTCGATAACGATGGTAGAGGCCATTATGCACGTCCGCTGCACCCTCAACGTCGAATGTTTTAACTTCAACCCTACCGCTGCTATGCTAAACCGTTTCAATTCTGAAAACGTGTATAGCCAGGCAAATGAAAACGATGCTGAAGTCCTTGACATTTTTTCTAATGAATAAGATCGGTCATTTTTCTAAGATTTCGTATTCCTAGTTCGTAAGTTTCAATAACATATATATTTACATGCAAATGAAATATTACCATGTGCAATAAATGCAATACTTGTTCCTTATCATATAAATGTTTTTATTGCGATTATTTAATGAATCTTTCAATCCTTATTCCTTTGGCTCAAGTTAAAGAAACGGGGCCGTGAAATGACGCGTCATGTGATCGTGAAAAGGCCGTCAAGCGAAGCGTTGTTTACAAAAAATACTTCGAAAAGTGAATGAAAAAAATTACGTCAATTGATTGCGGAATGCGGTTCGTTGGCCTCCCATTGTACTGTATAAGTGTCTCTCTCGTGACTCCGTCGATAACAAACCTTTCGGGACTATTTTTTTCTGAGTGAAAGCTTGACGCACCCAGGAAAAAATCAGTCCCGAAAGATTGGGATGAGTAGGGAAAGCTTCACCTCACCTTAAAAAAGGTTACCTCATGTGACGGCAGTCTTACACATATAAAAATTTATATTTTAATAACCTGGTTTTTGAGAATGCCGAAAAATTTCCAGGAAATGACGTAACTATGGCTACTTAGGGTAATTTTAGGGATAAATAGGAATTTTCTGGGGGTAAGCCGCAGCGCCCATCTGGCAGCACTGACTAAATCCAAAATCCACCAAAATCAATCCACATGCTGAGCGACCAATCTGTCAAAACGAAAACTCAGCTGATAAACTTTGACTTGTGCGTGGGAAATATAAAACCGTAATAATGGTTAGTTTTGAAGTTATTCGTTTCCCATTGATATTTGGAGGGTTCCTCATAGCTGCAGGAACAGCGTATATTTTTCGGTCAGTCTGTGATGATTTGTTCTACTCACAAGCACATGAAATATAATTGAAAATTTTAGGGACAAGTTCATGCCAGACTTCGAAGATGAGAGAAAACGGATATTTCGCGGTTCTGAAGAAAATCGAAAAACTATCGAGGATGCCATCAAATCTCTGAAGTCGTCTTGAAGTGATGTAGTCAATATTTCCCAGTGTCGCATCCTCCCTACGTCAAACGCCCAATAACGAGCCCCAAAAATAAGTCGCAATTTATAACTAGTAAGAATTTTATTGACGAATAAACGTGCTAAACATGGAAATTGTATCTAATCTTTACGAACTTTGGCCGCTCGAGGATCGTCATCTCGAAACACAACATAAGTGAACTTGTACCTCTTGTTGTATCTCTCATTTCTGTAGTAGTTCACTAGCCCGACAGTAGCCATCCCAATGCCAAGTAACGCCAGGACGGATCCTCCAACAAGGTCAGGCACCTCATTCCATCCGCGGATTAAAAGTGCTTTTAGTCCCTGTCTGGCTGGCGGAAGTGCGGCCATCTAGAATTCGAGACAAAGTCTTTAGTTAATAACTTCAAACTAAAATAATCTATAAATATTTTCCCACTTTTAAAAGCGACTTTCGACAATACGTAACAGTGAGAAACAGATCGAAAATCGTACTCACTTGACGTTTGACGAGAAAGAAGAATTTATTTGTTCTGTAGGTTGGTAATCAAGTGTGCTAAATTGGGGAATGGAGATTGAAGAGAGCTAGTGCACGTGTATTTGCAATTGAAGTAATTGAGTTGACAACACAAAGTGACCGGCCGGGGTTATTTTTAATGTAAATACCAAGTGAATGTGAATATTTACGAAATGAATTCGAAAGGCAAGAATATTGGAGGGAAGAAGAAAACTCCTCAAAAGCTAAAAAATATACTTGCTCATCCGTTTCCACAGTACTGGTAAGTTTCTCAGCCTCACACTTGTCATAAATTTGGCGGAAAGAATTTTCAATAAATTGTTCGTATTTCTTTCAACAAGAGTTCGAAGAACTTAACAACGGGCAGAAGGAACCTCTTATAATTTAATTTTAAAATGTAGCTGACAATTGTATTATGGATTATGGAGTCCAGGAACAATTAAACCTCGAAATCAGAAATTTTAACCAAAAATGAATGTATCAAATAGCATGAAAAAATTGAGGTTATGCCAAATACTCAAGGCCGAGTCCGTATTTAATTCACCCTTATTATCTTTGAAATTCCATTGTTAAAAGTGATTTGCATACGAACGACAGAAATAAGAAATGAAAGGGACACCAAAATGAAAATGCATTTAAAGTATTGCTGAAAGGATTTTCATGTGAAATTTGAAAATTAATTGACGCCAATCTGGCTTGACTATCACCTATTCACGTTGTGAATTATTTTTTTACTCCACAAAATACTTATATACCATTGCATGGTGAACGTATTAATTCTTCCTGGAATGAGGAAAATGCTACAAGGCAAAATATTGAGACAAAATAGAGTGAATTGATAAACCGTTCATAAATGTTGAAATCCTTTTATAAATTGAGTACAAGTTGTACTTTGATCGAACACTTCTCTGACAAAAGTATATATATATATATATATATATTTATATATATATATATATATATATATATATATATATATATATATATATATATATATATATATATATATATATATATATATATATATATATATATATATATATATATATATATATATATATATATATGTATATGACCATCCCAGAAATAATGAGCACTCCTTTTAATACTTCTAATCATATGAATAATTTTGCGCAGCAAATCTAGAAACAAAGAAGGAACAAAAGTGGCTTTTGCTGGAAAAATGTCCCTATGATATTTCGATGTTTTGTAGATTGTATTGCCTACGAAGTTTTCTTCAGTAAGTTTTCTCCGATTTAAATCATCATGTGGTATCTTAAGACTTTAATATTTTCAAATGCACCCTCAGAGTTGTCGCACAACCCAGAACTATTTTTTGTAACCAGGCTTGCTCCTGATACCATAGATGACTTAAGGAAAAACTTCGAAGGAATCCTTGGGCACGCAAAATCCTTCATACACTTGGATTGCATATCAGTTATTAATACAGGCAACCGGCATCGCGTAGCTTCATTTCAAATTACAGCTTCAGATTATTTCCAAGCACTGCAACAAAAACGGAACGAACTCATGTTGTTGTAAGCTCCAAACTGCTCTCATGACGTTTACACTTCACTAAAGAATATAAGCTGTGTTTAATTACCCGGAAAAAAAAGCAGGGCAACTTAAGGTAGAGTAGAGCAGCTGTCAAAAAAGTAGAGTAATTTAGAGCAATTGAGAGCACGAAATCTAATGGAACACTTTTCAAGCAAGAATTCTCAAACTTGATTGCTTGTCAGAAGCTCAAACTGTAACTTCAATATAAAAAAACTCTACTTAAGCTACTTTTTTTTTGGCAATTAATAAACAACTGAAAAAAAATAATAAGAAAAAATATAGGGCAGCAAATCGTGCCTTAAATTGCTCTAGTTCAACTCAGAGCACTCATGGAACACAAATCAGGCCAACTTCCAACTAGTTATAGCCACTCAATTGCTCACGAAACACATTTTGCTGAGATATCTCATTAAACAGATATTATGCAACTCATATGCGATCTTGCTGACAATAACGAGGAAATTATCTTGATAGGTGATTTCAACCTGCCTAGATGACTTTGGATGACTCTTACTTAAAGAATCGAATATAACGTGTATCCTTTCGTGGCGCCTTGTTATCTAAAATTAAAACCACGTCAGGTGTTTCACAAGATAGATAGATGGAAATTTGAAAGTTGTGAGGATCTTTAACGATTGCATTGTTTTGCAGCAGTGTCCAAGCAGATTTGCCTGCTGGTATTCCGATAATGATCTCCTTACTAATCCTGACAAGTGTACGATTATATCTTAAACACAGAAAAATAGTCTTGTAATCTATGAACACTCATTTTTGAGTACTCCTTTAAGAATCAATCACATTCACATCTACTCAATCTTTGTGAAAGCTAGCAATGCCTTAGGCTTTGTCAGAAGAAGTTCGAGAGAATTCAACGGCATTTTCCTAATTAAAACCCTTTTTCGCAGCCTAGTTAGATTTACTGTCGAATATGCAAGTGCTGTATGGGCGCCATATCAAAAAGTTTATATCGACCAAATTGAGTTCATTCAAAAGAGGTTCTTACGTTTCTGTTTCGTTACGTTTCTTAACATCTTCCTTCTTATCAAGACCGATAAGATCTTTCTCGACGTCGAAATTCCCATATCTTATTTGCATCTTAATTTTGGCAGGCATTATTGACTCAAACTACTTATTAAGCCACCTTTATTTTAAAACTAATAACAAACATGCCAGGTGGTGAACTTCTTGTCAATCTTTCAACCTCGGACAAATTATGGTTGGAATTAACCAGTCACTGCAATAAGTAGATGCTTGAACGAAGCTTACTGTATACTTGGTTTTCATTTGTCTACAGCGTCACTTAATCGAACTCTGCATAAGAGTGGTTAATTATTGCTGTAAACTTGATTTTTTTCATGTATTTTCTGTATGGAACGAAAGGAAACTAAATAAATATAGAGATCCCGTACGACTTTCACTAAAATGGTTTAGTCTTTCTGTCTGAATTTCGTTCTCACTGATCGGTTTAGATTCTTGAAGTTCCTCTTATCATCCTTGCATTCTCCTAGTTCTCCTGCATGCTAAAAATCTTAATTTCTGTCCGTCCAAAAGCCTAATTCTTTCGCAATTGCTGGTTCCTAGTAGCGTATAAATATTATGAAAATCCGAAAAGCGATTGTTTATGTGTATTTCCTGCTTTACGAAGCACGTTTAAATGTCAGAATAGCCTTTCTAGCACACTCTGTGCTCTTCTTAATCGAATGCAAACTCCCGATTATTTTAAATGTCCTCGAAGATGCCATAAATGTAATGTCTATCCTTTTTAAAACAATATGACCATACATTTTCTTTTACTCCTTTTATTTTCGAACAATATAACTACACATTATAAGAAAAACTTATAAGATTTGAACTACGGTCACTGAAAGGTTTTCAATTAATAAATTACAAACGAAACTCATATTTAAATTTAAAAAGAAAACTAAAAACACTCTGAAATGGATTTCCGAGGTGAAAATCATTAAATGTTTTTTTGACGGAACTTAAACTTCGCAACCAAATTTTCAATCATATCCACTTGCTAAGTTCTAAGAAAAATCACAAAGTCTTTCTACTCTTCACTCGTGCCATCGATAACAAGTAATATAAGCTATGGGTTTATATATGTGTCGGAACTTGGTAGATTATACCAATTCGAAATGTTTCCACACGGTTTTAAGATTACAACTTTTTTACTTCCAGCACTCTGTAAACTTTTCTTGTTCTACGTGACGGATACCGTAATTGCTTATACCGATTGATTGCACTACAAATCTTACTACTAAAATAATGTTCATTTCAGAGCGAATTTCAGTTGTGCAGTGAATATTTGTTTCATTGCATTACATTTACAATTAGTATTAGCGCACTAGAGATACACATACAGAGCATATACTATTTTCATGAATTCATACGAATAGTATGGTAGAGAGCAAATGACCACCGATCATTGCCAATATTCGCTGCTTGTTCCGATTATTGTACTGTTCTCTTCTTCCTCCACGTTGGCTACGCTCAGTATCGTTGATGTGATGGTTGGGTCCGTTACTGTCGCTGGCAGTTGCAGGGTTGGAGGAATGTTCGAGGCTTCAGACGCTATGACGCCTATTTGAGCTAAACTGTCCTCTATGCTTTGGTATGTTGGCTCGGTCATTTTTCGGTTAAACTTGTAGTCAACCAAACTTGGCTCTACACTCGATGGTATCTCCACTGTGGACATAATCGGTGGTTGTGTGAGAACTGAGTTCGTTTCACTTGTCTCGGCAATCCTGAACGACGTCATTGCCTGATAAATTTCGAAATCGTCCCAATCTTGGAAGCCGTAACCGTTGGCGGATGGGTCTTCCGTAACCAGCGTCGTTCCATCATCAGTTACGACGACATTGGCAATGTTAACTCCATCTATCACAAGAGAACTACTTGTTCCACTGTCTTTGTCCCAGACGATGTACGTGGGTGCGATTGCTGCCGCTTCAGGATTGCTGTCAATTATGAACGTTGCTCCGTCGTAAGTCTGAATAAGTTGTTGACTTTTGCAATTATCTGCTGTTTTGATGTCGGACTCATGAATTAGCAGTATTTGGCCATTGTCGTCGTAGGCAATTATCCCAGATTCGCTAGGCACCTCTGGCCCGTTGTATGATACCAGCACAACTTCTTGGGGAATAATTGCTTGTTGTGTGATTTGCTCGGCTTCTGATAGCTTTATATTCGGGTCTGGGATCAGTATCACTTGTTGTTTGTCAATTATACTTGACGGCTCTAAGGCTTCGGCGTGTACGATTGTCGACTGTATTGAAGTCGCTTCTTGGGGCATTTGAGGCACAATTCTATCAACTAGCAGCTTGGGTCTCACGATCAAATTTTCCTGCTGACTAACACACTCCCTGAGACAGGCATTCAGCTCATCTGATGTTCGGATCGAACTAGGCAGAACTCGATACTCTAGATCCTGATGTTTGGCATGTCTGTTATGCTTAAATGTTTGCTTGATTCTCTGCTTCTGCAAAACTTTGAGTTGCTCTTTCGGTTGCAGTTTAGTCAACTTCCTTGGCTTTTCGGACTTCTGCGACTTGTCCCAATGCCCACGGTGTTGTGCCTTCTCAAACTTGCTTAATCTCATCTCCGGAAAAATTAATGTTTCTGGCTGCAATATTGCTTGGTTTGCCATATGCAATTGATTTCTCTACGAGGTATACTTTGAAGTAATGCTCCAAATTGTTATTCCTTCCAGCTTGATGTTACTCTGTATTCTCTTGCTTTCCTACCGAATACAAAGATTAATTGTTAAATTAAAGTTAACACCCCATCATTGTCTGTCAAATATTAGAAAAAAATTCACACGTAATTTCTAGAAGTCAAGAAATGGAAAGTAGCAATGGTTCAAAAAATCATTCACCTATAACGAAAAAGAACTAAGGCAAGGCCTGGTAATGCCCGTATCAGTCTCTGATTATGCTTTCGAACGATATATCCGCTCAGCTGCCTATGCGATGCACCGAGATTGCGTTCAAGGTCTGCAATGAGATGGTTATTTTCGGCGACGATTAGTTTTATCAATGCAAAAAAGATTAATGGCGGAACAACAATTAAATCAATCGATAAGAAATATTGGTGAAATTTGCTTACGTATGGCCGATTTATTGCTTGAAAGTACCTTATGTATATTGGCTGATGTTTGAATAGTCGTTGTCGTCCTTATAAACGCTAGAATTTGTAGAAATCGAATTTCTATTATTGCAAAAGCTCACCCCACGGAACGTACGCAATGCGATAATTGTCAACACACATGACAGCTGATAAGGAGTAATTCGCAGCACTGGATAGTAGCGGTGGCGCTGGTGTAGATTGAAATGTCATTTGTGTTTATGAGGGTGTGTACAGTACAGTGCGGGTTGAAAGATCTGTGGCAATCTAGGGCTGTGTTTTCGACGTGGAAATCCGAAAGAATCGCCGATAATGTGCGAAAATGGCGAGAATGGGAGGAATCAAGGAAATATTTTTTTGAACATTTGCAAAAAAATTGCACGAAAGAAAGAAAATTATAAATTTTCACTGCGCGTAACTGTTTCGGAAATTGTGCAATTGTTTCGCGTAGTGTGAACGGGCATATTTGTTTCATGCGAAACAAATTAGGAAAATTGCATCTGTGTGATCAATATGTACAAAAGATATTCGTTTTTGGACTTCCTTTATTTTTCTTATTTAGCTTAAATATATAAATGTAATTACAGCAAATGTGGGAGCAATACACGGAGGTACTTCTAACAAACTTGATGGCGTATTTGTTTCACCCAAACTAATGGCTCGTCTGTTTCACACTTACGTTGCGCGCAGTGTCCGCTGTTTCGAGAAACAGTTTCGCGCAGTGTGACCGCACGCTAGAAATTCGAAATAATCGCGAAATTTTATCACCAGAGAATTGAAAATTTTTCAAAAGTTTAAAAATTGACAACAATTACAAAAATTACACGAAAAGACAACAACACTTATATGGTGTTCACACTACGCTCTAAATCAGGTACATTTAGGAGCTGTCAAGTAAATCAGGTGAAGCGGTCACATTAGCCGAAGTGATTTAGAGCGAGAAATGTCGTTCGAATTTATGTGCACATTTTGTTTTTGCGTGAAACTTGTTGAAAATGTAGCAGGAACATGCAAAAACATTTTCTTTTCACTTTATACAGCTCACCTTTCCACCAATTAAAAAAAATGAAACAATATTCACTATTTTAGAACGAAATTCGAATGACATTTCATCTCTCCCTTTCACGGATGGATTTCACCACGCTCTGATAAAAATTCACCCAGGACAAAATCCAAAATAGTACCTGATTTATACTAAACAACCGAAAATCCCGGGATCCAACAACCATTTTGTGTTAATGAGTAAACGTATGAAAAGAAAAGCTTCTTGTTGTTTTCTCTTAAATTAAATCCGACTTGATACATCGCAGTGTTGTGAAGGTAAACGTATGAAATTAAATCCGACTTGATACATCGTATCCGACATGATACATCGTACTTCAACATCGTACATTTCACGACGAATCCTTTTTCCAAAATGAAAAAAATATTTTCCCAAACGAAAAATTCTTTTCCCAAATGAAATATTCTTTTCCCGAACGAAAAAGTATTTACCTCAAATGAAAAGATTCTTTGTTCCAAGCAAACAAAATTTCTCAGCTAAATAAAAAATAATGACACTCAAAAGCTCAAAGATTTGGAGTACTAAATAGGTTTTTTTAAGGGATGTCGAAAAACCTGCACAAAGTATTCTCTGAACGATGCAGGATTATGTGAGACTCTTACTAACAAAAAAAAACCGCCCACTGACCACGGGAATCCGAGCAGTCACCACTCTCACATTACTTCGCCTGGGTCGTGCCATTAGCACCTACTAGGCGCCCCCACGACAGCGATACCAGGTGTACAGTAATTACTGCATTTGTGCGGTAGTTTCAAATTTTCGTACGGTTAAAGGTAATAAACCATTGCCATATGGTAATAGTGCATTTTTACTCTCCGATTCTCCATCAATTGCTTGTAGGACCCATTGTGTAAAGTAATATCCAGTGCGTTTTCGCTGAGGACTCTCCTAAAGGTAGGCGCATTCCCCCGATTTGCGACAACTAGATTGTGATTAATACACTGAAAAAAATCCACATAGCACCCAGAGCCATGTAACATAGCGCATTATTTATGGTCCCATACGCCATGTACATAGTACTCTGAGCCATGCAATATGGCTCCCAGCGCCATAATCTCAGAATCTACATAGCGCGTGGTCCCATGTTACATGGCGCAGCATTTATGGTGCCACACGCTATGCACATAGTGCCCTGAGCCATGCAGTATAGCTCCCAGCGCCATAATTACATGGCGCAGAAATTATGGCCCCGCATGCCATATTACATAGTGCCATGAGCCATGTAATATGGCTCATGGCACTTAGGGATTCCAATCCCGAACCATTTTTTCAATCCCGGGATTACGGGATTAAAAAATCTCAAATCCCGGGATTCGAGATTCAAAATATAACACAACAAAATAAGTCAAGTTTTCAATAAACAGATTATATTATGTGCCATCATTTCAAAACTACAGCAATAAGTAAGCTGAAAACTGTATAAAAAATATGTTACTGAATAATTACTAATTTATTTAATTGATGCAAATAAAAACAATAATTTTAATTATCCGAGACGTTGACAGTATGAAAGCAAATATTTCAAACTACAACTATTACAAATTACAACAACAAATCACGACAAAAATTCACAACAATAAATCACAACTCTTAACATATAAAATATTTAACACATAAAAATTCTGCCAAAGTTCATTGGTTTTTTCGGAAGTAACATTGAAGCAATAGCAAAGTATCCAAAGTATCGTCTCCAAGCCTGCTTCTAAATTTATTCCCGATGTTGGACGTCGCGGAAACGGTCGATAAATATTGGTAAGCCTGCTCCAAACTATGCGAGTGCCACCACTTTCGAAAAGTTTCATTTCTTTTGCAATAGTTTTAATTAGCTTAGTTTCTTGCGGCATTTCACGATTGATTATTTTGATACTTTTGCAGCTCTTCTTGTAGCATCAATTGACGACTACCTTGTTCTGATTCAATATGGGTATCTACTGGGTTCTCCTCATTTCTTTGGCTAGCAAGCAAAGGGTTCAGCATCTAGATCATTGAAGTATTTTTTTTTAAATATTTCCGTTGCTTGGTTTCCAAAATAGAGATTCTATTTCACTTGGTAAATTTTTGCTGGCACAATGTAGATTCTGGAGATAGCTTAGCTAACCAGATAGCTCAGTACACAGACGCTCTTTTATTCGGTCCAATATTGCAATTTTCATAGCATTCACAAGAATGGACCGTTTTTCTCCTAGCAGCCTAAATAAAAATCTTGATGAGGTATTAGCAGTGCATAAATTTGCATCTTTGCGATTTAAGGCCTCCACAGTCAATTTTACAGGGAGTAGAACTTCAATAAGTTTCTGAATCGAATCAAACTCAGTTCTTTGTGATCGCTCTAGATATTGCAGGCCTATTAATGTATACTATTTTTCAAAATGGAAAACCGTTTAAACATTGTCAAGAGATTATTTCATCTTGTTTTACAATCCAGTAAGTGAGACAATTAAATGCCTTGCTCGGATTTGATATAGTTTTGAAGATCGTTATTATTTTTTGTTGGAGCTTTTTTAAAATATAAAACTACCTTACGAACTTTCTTTATGCATGCGCTGATGTCCGTCGTCAGATCCAGCGTGTCTTGCAGGCGACCGGGCTCAACGTAGTAAGCTGATTCAGGAGCGTCCAAATCTTCGTGGTCTTCGTCCAGATTATCAGCTGCTTCATCAACTCTTTGATCTAGAATGGACCTCCTATTATAGAGAACATCGCAAACTGCCATAAGGATGCTATGCGCCAAACAAATATGTTGCTCTGTATTAACTAGTCTGCCTACTTTTCGCATTTCATTTGACCCATCAGTTATGATGGTAACAATGTCTTTTCCTAGAGAAACATCAAACTCAGCGAAATGCTCTTTTAATATAGCTAGGTAGTTTGCAACTGTCATTGATATCCTTACTCGCACCAAGCTCCAGTAAGAATTCACTAAGTAGATGTTAATATTTGTGTAGCGCCTATTTGTTGTCGATGTCCACTCATCAAACGACAAACTGAACCGTTCACCTGAGATTCTAGCCTGTCTTATCTCATTTTTTATTATTTTTTATCCTGCTTGCATAGCCCACAGCCTTTTTTTGATTGTTGTTGAGGATTTTGGTAAATCTGTGTATGCATTCGCTAGTATTAATTTCCTCAAATCATTCGAAGTAACGAATGCACTAAATGCGAAACAGTCCATACTTATTTATTTACAAACCCCTTTGTATTCTCTTGTTAACTGTTACATAGGTTTGTTTTGCTCTATTCTTTACGCATTTTGATGTCAACCTGCATGCTAATTGCTTTCTCATAAAAATGGATTCTATTTACTCTTTTCGAGTCTTGCCGTAATTTGATTGCCGATTATGCTTTACTACCGGCCCCGGAATCCAGGCCAATTGATGAGTTCTAATCCCGGGATTTTCGGGACCAGAAATTAGCCGGGATCCCGGGATTGGATTCGCTAATGGCACTCCAATTAAAATTCGCAGCCATACTGTATGAGGGGATCTATAAATGTCAGCAAGTGATACTTGAGTATCGTCGATAGATCGACAACATTCTCAATCGGCTAAGGGCGCATATTATTGAATGGCTCCTTCGGCGACTCTAAATGCAGCCAGCGCCTGTTTGTTGCAAGCAAGTGACTTCTCCGTGTGCTCATTTATGGTAAGTAGCACTATTTTGACTGATTTGCTTCTTCAATGTACTATAGTCTTCCACGCCATGTACTATAGTCCTCCACGCCATGTACTATAGTCCTCCACGCCATACAGTATAGTCCTCCACGCCATGCAGTATAGTCCTCCACGCCATACAGTATAGTCCTCCACGCCATACAGTATAGTCCTCCACGCCATGTGCTATAGCTCTCCACGCCATGCACTATAGTTCTCCACGCCATGTAATATAGTCCGCCACGCCATGTACATGGCGTGGAAGACTATAGTACATGGCGTGTAGGCCTATGTACTTTCGCCATGTGTTATGGCGTGTGGCGCTATATTTTATCACAATCCCTAAATCGACTATGTACATGGCGCCAGAAGTCTATAAATTATGGCGTCTGGCGCCATGTGTTTTCTCAGTGATAAGCTGAGTACAGACTCACCTCTTTCGTTGATGTCCTTACTATCCCAGGCTGCATGATGCTAATTTGCGTCGGCTCCGGTGAGGAGCAGTTTCTTCAACCTGTGTGCCTCCGCGGCGAGCTCAGGGATCTTGTCGCGGTGCCATGTAGGCGGATGCCAGGAGTACATACTCTCCTATGTCTCCCTTACACACCACATTTAACTCATCCGTACTGAAATTAGATAGAAGACCTTAGGGGATGGAATTAGCAGATGGGCACAGCTGTCCTTCGCATTTACATCAACGGATCTAAAGCAGCTGCAAGAGTAGGCACTAGAGCATACTCTACAGACCATGATATCGAAGCAGACTTCAAGCTTCCTAATCACTGAGGCATTTTCCAGGCGGAGGTTTTTGCGATACAGAAAGCCGCTGAACTAATATCCGTCGAGCATATTGCAGATGCCAAGATCAACATTTCCACAGACAGTCAAGCTATGATAAAAGCACTGATATCTAACACACATGTTTGAAAGAAGAATCCTCCGCTTCTGCACTGGTAGGTTCTACAATCCGGTAACTAAAAAGTGGCCGAAGAACCTTCTCCTCTATCAGGAGTCGGGTCTGAAGCCACTTAGGGACCGGGTTGTAGAATTAACGACAAGATTCTACAGACAAACTGACGGACATGAAAACGGACTAATTCGGGCAATAGGGTGTACAGGTGGCTCTAATGAGCCATTTATGCGCCCCGTAAAATCAGTTTATGAACGCCAGCTCATGGATGCGCTATTTAGCTATGTCGGCCTTCCGTCGAACAGAAGAGGCTAAGTGTAAGACCTAGGTTAAGTTTTAGGTCTAATTAGGTTAGGTTAGTTATAATTAGGTATAGGTTAGAGCTTAATTGTAGTGTAAGGTAGATTTTAAGTCAAGTATTGCCCAGGTAATCCCAGTACTGTACAAGCTGGGTAGTATTATTAGTGTGTAAGATAAAAAGTGTTTAAGAAAAAAATATTTATATAAAAAAAAACCATAAGAGCCAGCAGGCCAAAATAGTATAGCCGCTAGACTTAAAATTATTATTGCTAATTATACTTTAAGCTAGGTTAAGAATGTACAACTAAAATTAAATAAAAATCTTCTTCAATCAAAAAAAAAAACACACATGTTTAAAGCGAAGTGCGAAGTGCGAAGTGAAAATGCTGAGCAATAATAGAAGAGTCAAAACCTTCTGGATTCCCGGTCATAAAGGCATTGATGAGAATAAGAAAGCGGATGCACTAACTAAGCATGGGGCTAGTCTACCTCTAATGGGATCGGCAGACATTCCTATTCCTATCAAAACGGTCAAGTGCTTGATCGACTCTAATGTGATGCAGGTTGCGTTGCGCAGATGGGGAGAAACTCAGACCTGCAGGATAACCAAGATCGTGTAGGGGTCATACCGCGTTGAAGCTATCAAATACATAGAATTAGCCCGGACTGACTACAAACAGCCGGTCGGTCTAGCTACTGTCTTGTAGCAGCTCACACCTTGAAACTGCGACTTCAAACCAGTGATACCTATGGGGAGTATCAGGAGTCGGGAGTTTCAGAGACAAATCAGCATCTCCTGTGTCACTGTCCGGGACTGGGAAAAATCAGATAGCGCTAAAATGCGCAAAAACCGCTGGGACCTTCGATGGCCTTTTGAATTAAACCTTTAAGCTCCAAGTCTACTTATCTCGTATCGTCACGGATCAATAGATCTATGAGTAATCTTGTTTCAGCCAGGAAAAAGTAAACTAACCATAACACTTTAAATTGTTTCTCTAGATAGTGTAATACGTGGTAGCTAAATACAATTAACGTACAAAAATTTGGGGAAATTTCCACCGAAATCTAAGCAATTTCTTTCATCTCTGGTTAGCAACATCGTATGGACCTCTTTTGAAACTCCCTGCAGCGATTACAGTATAATTACAGAATTTTAAACGTAAAATATAAGTACATTTACTTTATGTTTTAACACATATTAAGTACATTGAATCTTTTATCTTTTGATAATGACGATGTTTTATTTACTTCAAAAAGTTTTCAATTTGGTTTTACTTATTTTTTTTGCTTGGAATCAACATTTTTTCAGTTGGGAAGAAATTTGTTCATTTCGGAAATATATTTTTTCATTTGGGAAAATCTTTTTTTCCTTCGGGTTTTTCAATCACTTAATTCTCTCAATTCCGCAAAACTTTAAAATTTAACGGATAATTGCGAAGAAATTCAAAGCATTGTTTTTGTTTTGCAGGCCTGAACTGACACTTGGCCAAGCAGAAGATTTAAAGAGTCAAATTTTAGAAATCCAAAAAACTTCTAAAGAAACTGAAAGCCAACGTAAAGAGGTCATCATTGGACTAAGTAAAATCGTACGCGAAATCAATCATAACACGAGCCTTTGCTTTTGCCTATCTACAGATATAAAACCAAAATTTGTCACCACCCAGATAATAAACTTAACACTATCACGATATAAGACATGTACAGTTCTATGCGTACCAAATCTAAAAGCTATGACAAAAAGTTTATTTGGAATCGAAAGCATAGCTTTCGGATATAAGAATGGTCAGTGTCCTGTAGTAGAAATGTGGATTAGACAAATACAAGAGTCATCATTTCCAATACCCAAGAAAATTGTCAGTTACTATTCGAGTCCTGTAGCTCAAACTAAAAACATTGACAAACCCAAAAAAGACATGTCCGATTCCAACATTGAAGTAAACGTAAATTCACTGTATCTAAACCGCAGCACCAGTCAATGTGGTTTTGTTCCCAGAAATGCTAAAAGTATCAAACCATTAGAATTCGACAAACCGAAAACTGTTTCAAATGAATGGTCCAAATTCATATCGTTGTCCGCCAAATCAGATCGGAAAGTAGAACAAATGGAAGTGGATGACAATGACGATAATATCGAATGCGAGAAACAAAAGCTAACTGATACTATCAATGATTTTATTTCAAAGGCAAAGAGTGGAAACCTTGCAGACAGCTTAAAGATGAAAGCTAACGGCAATGGAAAAAGCAAAAAATCTAAATCAAATAAGGGTATTCGAACAGATATTAGTAAGAGCAATAGTCAATATATAGGTTTAACTGTAAGCCGTATACAACCGAATCCACAAAAGATAAAAAAGAAGAAAAATAAAAAAATACAACAATAAATTTTCGTGTTTCAATCTTATCTGTCTCAATTTTCATATGCAATTTCAATCAAAATTAAGCTTCGGTCGATTAACATATCCGTGTTTGTAGAATCAATGAAACATTGGAACAATCTATTTTTTGCTCTGAACTCGTCTTCGTTATCAAACATGTATACATTTATATATATATATATATATATATATATATATATATATATATATATATATATATATATATATATATATATATATATATATATATATATATGTGTTTGATTTTGAAACACAGTTTTTCAGCTCAGTTCGCTGACTGCACTGCGAAAAAATCACCATCGCATGTATGCCGTAAAAGGACTCAGTTGGTAAAATACCTAATAAGCATGTAACTTTTCTCTTACAACGTTTCAATTCGAAGTCGTTCAAAGTTCGAAGTAGAAAACCAAAGACAATATGAAGTCAGATGGAATTCCACCTAATTTAAGAATTTATCAACAATCATCTCCGGGGTAGGGGGACGGGATATATAGATAGGGTACTCAACCCACTCTCTCAGCACGAACTAATTTTATTGAGGGTAGTTAATTAGTAAGAGACCGTGGGCTCAGATCATGAACTGCTTTAATTGCCTTACTTTGATTTCTACTCAGAATGGTCAGGTTTGTTGATGAAGATTGGCTCCATTTGAGCATTGCAGAAGTAATAGATGGTTTACAAAAGCGTTATACGAGGTTTGTTCAAAAAGTATCGCGAATTTCATGTTTTTTCAAGAATTATTTATTTATTCATGAATATCTATTTTGTCCCCTTCAAAGTAATCCCCATCAGACATTACACACTTGTGATAACGTTTTTTCCAATCCTCGAAGCATTTTGAAAAATCATTTTTTGTGATCTTGTTCAGCTCCTCCTTCGATGCCGTCTTTATCTCCTCAATCGTGGCGTAGCGTCGTCCTTTCATGGGCCTCTTCAGTTTCGGGAACAAAAAAAAATCACAGGGGGCCAGGTCTGGGGAATACGGTGGCTGCGGCATTATTAGAGTGTTATTTTTGGCCAAAAATTCGCGCACAAGTAACGATGTGTGAGCAGGGGCATTATCATGGTGCAAAAGCCAATTTTTGTTCTTCCACAAATCCGGGCGTTTCTGGCGGATTGCTTCTCGCAAATTGCGCATTACTTGAAGGTAATATTCCTTATTGACCGTTCTACCCTGCGGCAAGAACTCATAATGCACCACGCCCCTGCAATCGAAGAAAACTGTCAGCAAAACCTTCACCTTCGACCGAACTTGGCGTGCTTTTTTCGGTCTTGGCTCGTGCGGCAGCTTCCATTGGGATGATTGAGCTTTGGTTTCTACGTCATAACCAAAAACCCATGATTCGTCACCAGTTATGACTCTCTGGAGCAAATTTGGGTCGTCACGGACAGAATCCAACAGCTCCTGAGCAATGTTAATGCGATGCTGTTTTTGGTCGAAATTGAGCAATTTTGGTACGAATTTCGCGGCGACTCGTCTCATGCCCAAACTATTGGTAATAATCGAATGGCACGAGCCAATCGATATATTTAGGTCCTCAGCAACTTCTCTGACGGTGATTCGACGATTGGCCAATACTAGTTTCTTTACTTCATCAATGTTTTCGTCTGTTGTTGACGTGCTCGGGCGTCCGGAACGCTCTTCGTCGCTCACATCTTCTCGGCCCTCTGAGAACATTTTGTACCACCGATAAACGTTGCTTTTGTCCAAAGTAGCTTCGCCGTATGCAACAGTCAACATTCTGAATGCGTCCGCGCACTTTAAGTTGTTTTTCACACAAAATTTGATACAAATTCTTTGATCCATTTTTTGAAATAGACGAAAATCGAAGACAAGCTAAAACACGCCCACGCACAATAGCTGTCAAAAACTGACTGGACATTCAAAATGGCCGAAATTGTCAACATAAGTGAGGGTCATGAGTACCAACATAACGCCACCAAAAGATCAAAAATCGAACATACGTAGCCCGCGAAAATTCAAAATTCGCGATACTTTTTGAACAAACCTCGTAGATCAAATTTTTAAGAACAATCTTCAAGTATCATCGTCTTATGAGGAAACCTAAAAAAATGGAAAAATTTCTAATTTGATTTTTCTAGCTTGATCCGACCTTGATTTGTCACCAATTACTATTCCTAAGTATTTAGTGTTTTCTAGTTTATTGATGAGTTGGTTGTTATATAAGACGTTTAACCCTTTGGAGTCCGCTGTTCCGTGAGACGGACAGGTGGCGATATTTGATTTAAAAATTAATAAGAATGTAATAATTTTGCATTTGCTTTTTTTTCAAGTGTTCGAATAAGTGCATTCAATATTCATTTTTCACGTTTTTTACATACGCCGATTGTATTGTCAAAAGTGCCCTATTATAATTGATTTTTAGTATTTGGTATTTTACAGATGAGTGATATCTTCTCAGAAAGACTCTTTGTACCAAAGTGTGGTATCGTTCTTACTCGTTGCAATCAAAATTTTGTTTACTTCGCTATACCCTTTCCAAAAAATAAAGCTACAACTTGCACACGCATACTATTCAATGCGCAAAAGAATGCAGTATAGCGTCACCGGTATGAAAAGAGTATTTCTTTATTTTTTAAAATCAATATAAACGACAAAAGTGGAAAAAATGATTTTTGAAAACGGCAACTTTTCATTTTGTTAACTTCAACCTGCCGTATTTTTTAAAGCAGTCACATTGTAGAAAAAACCCATCATCTGATTCGCCATTTTCTTACGAACGCAACGGTGTATAAATCATCAGCCTCGGTCGATAAAGTAGGTCGAAGCGAGGGTAGATCCAATTCAATGTTCAAGTCACTATTTAAATAAATTATAAATTATATCGATGGATATAAGTCGGAGATGTTAAAAATTCGTCGCAACTAGTGTAAATACAAATTAATGATTTCCAACTGCAAGTGGTCACATCAGTCAAGTATGCACTGTGTGCTGGTGTCTGATGAGAATCAGTGCATACTTTCGAAACCACTTTGTCAAAAAAAATTTTCAATGTAAATAACATTTTTTTTCAATTTTAATCGTCCCGCAAAAACAATTCCAATCCAAGTTCTTCTAGTTCAAGTTCTTGCCATTCCAGCGGCAAAACATGAATTTCGTTGCCGACTAAATTCGAGAATTTATCTTTATTTGGTACAGGTATTTGATAAATTTTCATAGCAGGCTTAGGAATGGAAACACCCGTAATAACTATGTTCTGAACACTGTGATCCAAGTCAGATATATCATAAAAAGTGATATCGAACTCATCATACCTACAGAAGTTAACCAAACTGACAGCATGATAAATAAGGGTCGAGGATTTGGTTTTGATAGCAGTTGGTTGTTGCTCATTTAATAAAGTCAAATTGTTCATTTTCAGTGTTTCCAGGTAGTTTCTGGCATAATACAAAAAATCAAAATCGCCCTAAAAACCTACTTTATTGAACCACCCCATGCGATAACATTTATCTACAATTTACTCCCCACTGTCATTTTCGCTTTATACTATCCCCGACCCATGCATCATTACAGTCACATACACGTGATAGCGCACATATTATATATTCAGTCAATGGGGCTGCTTATTAGAATCAGCGTTGTGTATAATAAGCGTAATATTTACTGGTATTAGCTTAATATAAATAATCAATACTCCACATATTTAATTGCCTTTCTCAATATTGCCCAAAACCAGATTTAAAAATGGAAGCAATAGGGCTGTTCCTCACAGTAAGAATATCGCCAACTTAACATGGAAAAAGAATCTCTAGACTAAGTTTACCAAGCAATGATTAGTTAAAATAAATACGCAGGACGAGATCTTTCGTGTAGAAATAGTAGTTAGGCCAGTAAAAAGCAATAATTTATTAACGAGCTTTTAAAAAAAAAGTGGAATATCAATATGCTATAAGGTTCAAGTCTGTATACAAAATAACATGATTGTTTTTATTATTTGCTTTTTTGTACCCATAAATATCATTAAATGTTAGTTATGACTCGTGGACAAGTTTCATTAAGCAGCTACAGAAGTAATCATACAAACGACAAAATGCATAAATGTATCGAATAGCTCCACCTGTAAATACACCAGAAAGAACTAGCAATTCAAACGGCCCATATTTCACCCTTAGTATTTTCACTGGACTTTTTCAGTGTTATTATTCGCATGTCTCGTAATCTACGTTTCCATTGATATATTTTCTGTTAGCTAGCTAAGCTACTTTTATTGGAAAAGCTCGTCATCATGAACAGCAGTAGTGGCGGACTTGGCGGTTGACTACGGTTTTAGTTTCATTTCTAGCCAAATAAGCAACGTGCAATTATCTGGCCGTTGTGTCGTTGGTTCCTCGCTGCTCCATTCAAACATTTGATGCCGGTGCGTTTAGGCGGGTTTTCCGAGTAAATCCATCTATTGTGCAGCAACATTAGTAATCTAGAAGTGTCGAAAACAAAGATTTTGTTTGTACGTGAATCTAATAGCAGCAGTAATAAACAAAAGACCGCGCTTTTGTTATTTTCGTAAATAATTTTTCAATGTGACTCTTAAGTTTGCATTACACCTAGCTGAATATTATCGTCGTTTTAGGCAACGTTCTAACTAGTCTTCTTTTAGCCTCAACTTTGAGTTTACTGCTTATGTTACCAGTGTCATAAACGTGCTCGTAAAAATGAATTCGTTCACTTAGTCGGGAACGACATGAAGGCAAACAAACAAGTGTGAAGCCGAAAATTATGTGCTGTGTTTGTCCTTACCTGTCTGATTTGTGTCGTGACTTAAGAAATCGAAAGTGCAATTCAAGATAAATTCTGAACTCACATCTATCGCGAACGAGGAGATACTTTCGAGAAAGCAATGGCTAGATGTTATATTGCAGCTACAATAATCCATTTCGATTCAGTTCTAAGCAGTGTTCTTTCCAAGTGTGAGTCATTTAAGTTATTTACTTGATCATTTGGGAGATTACTTGTAATGTTCGGCCGCCGACGCAATTTTAATTAATAGTAATGAGTAATATATTCGAATTTGATCTTTGCAGCGAAATTTAATTTAGATGATATTTGAAGGATAGTCACTGATGTTAAGTTAAAGTTGTTTTTCCACGAAAACGAATATTTCGGTATCGATGTAATCACTCAAACGAGGTTTTTGGAAGATTTTTGAAAAACTTACAAAAATGTTTTCATTCATCTCATGCATATTGAATAGGACTGACATCCAACAACTTCTGTAGGAGATCCAAGATGGAAAAGCACCATCGAACATTCTCTTTGAATTAAAAAATTACACCGAATAAATTGATACATCGAGTGAGGATTACTATTCGTTAATTGTGACTTCATATATATATATATATATATATATATATATATATATATATATATATATATATATATATATATATATATATATATATATATATATATATATATATATATATATATATATATATATATATATATATATATATATATATATATATATATATATATGTATATATATATATACATATATATCATCAAAAAAATTCAGTGACTATTTCTCAAGAACGTGCCTATTTATATATATATATATATATATATATATATATATATATATATATATATATATATATATATATATATATATATATGTATATATATATATATATATATATATATATATATATATATATATATACATACATAATATGGTATATATCATCAAAAAAAATCAGTGACTATTTCTCAAGAACGCGCCATCCGATTGAGCTGAAACTTTTAGGATACATTGGTGTATATGCAGAATAGGTTCAAGTCTCACCAAATGTCAATTATCTTTAACCCATTGACGCCGGCGGCCATTTTAGTGATATTTGTAATTTACCTATTATTCCGTCCACAAATAATTTTTGCAAAAATAAAGTTAGCGAAATGAATTTTGAACGTGTTTTAAATGTGAATCGGATAATGTTTTGGAACTTTTTAATCCCATGTGTGCGCTAGATGCCTTAAAAGAGGTCGGGAAATTTTTTAAATTGCGATAACTTTTGAAAGAGCTATCAAATCATTATGAAACTTTCAGGACATATTAGTATTATTAAGTTGTAAATTTGTGGTACTTTAAAGAAGCATGTTGACAACCCTGTAGCTAGTGCAGGTGATGAAAGTGAAAACCTTCAAATCATCGACTCTCCTGAAAAATTCTCGCTTTTTGCAAAAAATAGCCACCCATGTATAAATCTTATGCTTTTTCTACATAGCCAAAGTAAAACATTTGAAATTTTACAACGGGCACGTCTGGTAGCCCTTCCCCAATTTACCTATATTTTTAGCATCAAAAACTTATGTTTACGGGAACTCACAACCCCATAATCAGATACAGTTGAAATTTACAGAATATATTGTTCTTAAGTAGTACCAGGTCTGCTAGAAGTGATTTTGAAATGCGGGCAATTCTGTGCCATTGGTGCCATCTTGAGAAATGACTAAGAAAAATAACTGCTTTTAGCCCTATAAATTCTAATTCAGTAATTTGGTTTTAACGAAATTCACACAGTAGCTGAACCTTACTCTAAGCCACGTTTGATAGTAAAATTCGGTTGAAGCTGCCAGCTATGGTAATTTTGGTGTCTTAAATTTTAAAAATTCGCTAAGGAAAGTAAAGTTCTTTGCCCTATAGCTTCCAGTATAGTCATGGAATCATAACGAAATTCAAATGGCAAATTAAACTTTTTGTAGACAATATTCAGCAGAAATCTATCTGTTTTTGTATATTTTTGGCATATCTTTAGTAAGCGATTTTATCATAGAATATTCAAATCGTAGTGATATTGTAGTGAAAATAAACACCAAATATTAAGATCTAGAAAATTTGAAAACTTTTGCGAATAGTAACCCTAAATTTCTTTGTATCCCTATAACTTCCAATGCAGTGATCGAATTAATACGAAATTCGCCGAGCAGGTTGACTTCAACGTGAGGCAAATGTGGCATATTTTTGGCTTCGGTGCTAGCAAAGGGCTGCCATCACGAGGTGTTTTTGTTATTTTTGTACCAATAAATTCTTGCATGAAGTATTCACATCGCGAGCATTTGCAATGAAAATAAGTAAACAATGTTTAAATTTTCTAAGGTCTGGACATTTTTCGGATGGCAACCCCAAACACCTTTCTATCGCCGTAACTTTCGATGAAGTCATCGAAATTAAAATAAGCTTAGGGTCTATTATTACTAAGGTGTATTAATCTTAAGTTGGAAAAGTAGCTAGTGGTAGAATACACACTCAAAATCTGCCCAAATCCTCTACTGTTCTTCGAATATTAGTGTTTCTTGCAGTTTTGATGCGCTAGGGGTCTTTTTTCTTTTAGCGTTTCTTTAATGCATTTATTTCTAAAAACCGGTATGAAAAATGTGTGAGGTTGCTTGTGTATTCCGGTTAGGAAAGCAATTTCAGCTGTCTTGCGTACCGTTTATCAGCCCCGGATCTTGAATTTTTTCGAGGCAGGGCAAAAACTGAAAAATGCCGCCCCCACCGACCAATATTTTAACCTTTATCGTCATCATCATTTCAGCCATAAGACGCGCACTGATAGACACAGGTCTCCCCCATAGAACGCCACAACGACTGGTCTAGCGCTGCTCTTTCTCTGTTAAGCATATATATGTTGTTTCCAAAAATACATGAACTTGTCGGACATCTATTTTAATTAGGGTAGGACAGGATAGGATCTGAAATAAAATGTGAGATTAAAAGTAATTATTATGTTGCACATTGAAGTTATAGATTTAATATTCGAGGCTTTTATTCTGCAAAAAAATCTATGGCTTTGTCATAATTAATCACGTGATCAGTTCGATTTTGTATTGCTAATATTGCGAGACTCGACAAACGTTCCTGGTTCGTCGACGATTGTAGATAATTTTTAATAAATTAAAGTTTGCCAAAACTTCGCACGCAGCTTGCGGATGTAGTAGTAAGCGTAGTGTAAACTTCTAGGGCAATACCAGTATTAAGAAAATCATCCGGCAAATGATGCACACATTGTAGATCTTATGCAAGAGATTGAAAGCTCTAGCATTTTTTATATCTCCAAATAAAAGTGGAGTTTGCTCTTTAAAAACGTAGAGATCCAAGCAGAATTTAGCTGTGTTTAAATTTTGCTCGTGTTTTCTTCCAAGATCTGCTCCATGCTTCTGCAGTTCTTTCGTTGACATATTCAAAATTTCAGTACCATTGAGAAATGCAAAATTCAAATTAAACGTGATAGCACTACCCACCCCTTTTTTAATTTCTGATAATATTCGATCAAATACCATCATTGTTGCCTTAGCAAAGAGTTGAACATGTTAAAGTTTTTGCGATTCATCAAACATCTCATCAAATTGTTTTTTGCACACCAGAATTTGTTTATTTCGCAGAATAGGTTGAACGCCAATTTTCCAGAAACTTTTTTAGATTCTTCTAACCAATATTCAAATGAATTTTCTCACAATTTTTGCAAAGTTTTCATAGGGCCATTTATTGGAACGCGCGAGGATTATATCTTCCTTTTGAATTTCGATATTTCCTTTTTTACTATTGATTTCGCGGAGAATATTTGCCCAAATCGTCAAGTTAGGAATAAATTCAATATTCTTTACAGCACTTAAAAGATGGCCTGTTTCGTACTTTGCTCCCGGAGCATGGGAAGTTTGTTCCACTTCTTCCAAGGATTTCACCACTTTCGAAAAATTATTTAAAGGGTTTTCACAGCGACATGTTTCGCCGACCATCTCGTCTAACTGCTTCCTTTAAAATTGGTTTTTAACATATTTTTCCGGAGTATCTCACCAAGTAGTGTAATCGAAGAAAAGCACTATACTTTCTGAATTACTCCAATTAGGTTTATTGCTTCAGGGCATGATGAACCAGAATGGACACCGGCAAAAATTAAGAAGTGAGCCAAACACAGTTCGAACTCGGCCAGCTCATTCTTTTCTGCAATCCTGGCCTGCACTTGGTTATAGGTGCCAGTCATATTGGACCCATTATCATAAGATTGGCCACGACATTGTCTAATATCTAAACCATCAACTGTCAATTTTTCCATAATCTGTTGACCAATGTACTTCCCTGTCTTTCCAGCAACTGCTATGAAATCAATGAAACTTCCTTTTATTTTACACACATCACTAGTCTTTTTACATAGCGAATGACCTTGCTCATTTGTTCTGTATGCGAGACATCTGGAGTGCAATCAAACATTCTTGTGTAGTATTTGGCTTCTTTGATATCGTTTAGAATTTCCTATCGTTCCTAACTGTTTTGCCATTATGTCAATAATTTTATTCTGTATTGTCTTTGATAAATATGATATTTGTCCCTTTTTTAAGTGCTGCCATTGAAACTTGAGTTGAATTATGTTTGGAGAGCAGGAAAACTAAGTTCAAGAAGTTCTCTTGACCAGGATGAGGACTTTGTGTGGTGAGGTCGCTAGGGGTTTCGTGGGACCCACGAAAAGAAAGACAGTTTGTTGACAGATACAATACAGAATCCATAACTATGCGCAAGATCTGTCTAAATATAGCAGCATCTCTTTCCAAAGGACGCTAACTGCCCTCACATGTAAGTGCGTTTCACTTGCACACTGCCACTGAACCAGCCGCCATGACAGCGAATTTCGCGGATACCGGGCGAGTGCGATTGTTGTTTTATCTATGCCTACGTGCCCCGAAGAGAATAATTTATGTGCTTAAGGGGTTACATGGGTTTCAGAGAATAAAAAAAACGCCATTTTTAAATGTTTCAAAAATAAAAGATAATGTATTAAATTATTATAAATTATTGTTAACAACTAAAGTAACTCTTGAACTATATGTAAAAAAAATTTTAGACAAAAATATTGATAATACGCCCTCTGGCAGCTATTTTACGAAAAGGCTCGAAAAATGCGGTGCCAACGATATCTTGAGCTGGATTCATCTGAAACAAAAAATTCAAATTGTTTCTGGTAGAGTATGAGTTTGACTTGTACTTGAACGAAGGATTTGTAAAAATATTGAAATCTGAACTTTTGGCAACGTCGCGAGTAAAAAATTTAATTTTTGACCCAAAAATTCAATAAATAATGCCATGTGTATTAAATTCCAATGAACGAAACACAATATCCTTCGTTTAAGTACAAGAAAATACTATTTAAAAGAAGTGTGCAAAATTTGGTTAAGATTGGTGCATTAGTTTTTGAGTTACCGTTGGCACCGACTTGAAATATACTGTTTCGAGAAAAACGCGTTTAAAGTTTAAAGTCAGAATAAAACATTTTTTTTTTTGAACTTACATAGAATCATCGATAGCAGGCCCATACAATAATTGCCCTTCTTCATTGGTTATGTCCAAAGCCTGTACAGAATAATATATCTAAACTCAGTATTTCATTACCCTACCATTATTATTTTCCCTCCTCGATAGAAAAGAAAGTGAAAGAAGTTGCGTGAAATGAGAAATATTACTTACACAGGTGGGATAGATCAAAGTGGGGAAATCGCTCTCCCTTCTAATATATAGCTCGGATCGACTTCAAATTTTCAGAGAGTACTTTCGATGAGTTGTTCTTTAAGAAAAAACAAAGAAAAAAAAATCGATTTTTCCATCATTCCAAACCCATGTAACCCCTTAAAGTACTATAGGGCATATCAGGGCTTTGCCAGTCAGAGATAATATATTTGCTCGCAGATTTTCCTGTTGAACGAAGCAAGTTAAGGTGAGGCTTTTCCAGGCATAATGCTTTTACACAGTGAAACTGTGGGTCAGATATGCCAAAAGATCGCTGGACCCTTTGCGCATCCAATGTAATAATATCTTTATTATGATGATGGGATGGAAGTAGGATATACCGCTGTTAGGTTCAATTTGCCAGTATGTAGCTGCCTTGTGCGGAGGGTGATCACGGAAACCAGCTCGCGTCCTTAATCGCTTTCGGCGCAGCGAAATGGATTTAATCTATGTTTTTTATGTTTATATTTAAAGTGCTTTGTGTTTTTAGTGATACTAACCTACTATAAGCCTCACTACTACACTATGAATCAAATATTTGTCCGAAATAAACAATTTATATTTTTATTTTTTTATTATTTTACTATACTGCGCGCCTCAGTCATCGCAAAGTTGCGATAATGCTGAGTAGTCTATTCGTTCGCTAAGCTTGTTTTTGCCGCCCTCTGAATCTGCTGCTCTCTGAATCTGCCGCTCTCTGAATCTGCCGCCCTCTGAGTCTGCCGCCCGGGGCACGGACCCCGGCTTGTCCCCCCTAGATCCGGGGCTGCCGTTTATTGTAATATCTAAAGTAATAATAACAATAAAGGCCAAATTTATTAATTTAGGAATGGTCGCTAGTACTTCAGTATGTATTTTTATGTCCAAATGATTTCACATAGCTTGAAATAACTCACAGTACCAGGCCAATTAAAATAAATATCTTAAATAAAAACAATGTTATTTAAGATATTTATTTTTTATTAAATAGATGCATTTGCCCTTGCTTAATGCACTTGTTTTTGACTATGGAAGATGTTCAAAGTTAAAAACTATCTTAAATAAACAACAAAAAAATGTGCTTAACCAAAGCTTCGGTTTGATCCTCTTATTCTTGTAACCAAAAATCAATTAAATAATGTCGCTTTTCCAATGTCGTTGTATGATGTGACCAATTGGTTGGCCAAGTCATCCTATCTTTGTATTTGGGACTGGTTTCGCATATTCAAATTTTGGAATCATGTGGAGAAATTTTTGCATTCTTTCGTTTGTACGAAAGCATCGGAAATGAAAAAGTCAACCATAAAATAATTGATTCAATAAAAAAAATCAATAACCGATTCAAATAAAAACGGGTACAGAAAATCAATTAAAAAACCGGCTATGCCAATGGAAAAATGATCGATTTTTTATGACTCGCCTAATTTTCAACATCACTAGCTAGGAGGCGTTTATTTCACTTGCCAATGTCAGTAGATGATAAGAACAAAAATATCTTACAGCAGCGAATCATAACACATATGGTCTTACTCACTGCATAATTTATTGAATTCGTAAAATATCAACTGATATAATGCAACATATTTACACGTCATATAGATTTAGTGATATAAAACGTACATAACATTTTGGCGCAAGATAAAATGTCAATTACGCGTAGCTAGTGTTTGATAATGTGCCTAAAACGTCATTATCACTTCATTTATTCGATCTGCATATTTACTGACCGTTTTCCTTTCGCTGCTGTTCAAAACGCAAAAATATTTTGGATAAAATGTGCTAACGAATGTTAATAGATACTAAAATGCATATTTGTGTATATGTGCTAGATTATGCGGCCTTCGCAATTTACTTAGGTTTTTTTTAAAACAGTTGCAATCCACCTGATTCTCTATCTAAATTGATGTAACATATGCTTACTTATAATGCTTCATTATAGCAAAAAACGTGTTTCATAGCATTCAAACTGACTGGAAATAATTGGTCTGTTCGCGTACCTGAACCTATTATAATATATTAAATAGATTCGCAGAAAGTCGTTGTTGTACTCTTGCTGCAAGCCAAATATTGCAGCAAAAAGAATCCAGCTGCCAAATTCTGTTACAAATTCTGTTGTTGAAGTACGCGAACAGACCTAATAATAATGACAGGAAATATTCCATTTATTACCACTCGTTACAAATATCTGTCGAATAGTGCTTGCCAAAAAATATCTCACTTTTATAGCTTGCTAATGTTATCTGTCGCTATCCAGAGAACGTTGTAAAAAAGAATTATCTTAAAGCAATCAGTTTTCATTGTAATCAATTTTGCCATCTGACTGTGAAATATTTCTATAATCTAATTCGAATAATGGATACTGCTCGCCTTATGAAATGAATTCGTTAACTTGCGAGAAAGAAAAGTTCCAAATGATTATAGTCATGGAATTCGATTTTTTATCTATTGAATTTTTGGTATTTGTGCGTAAAAAAATATGAATAATCGCATCGATTAAATTGATTGTTTTTAAACTGTGTATGTTCACCATAGTTTGATATTTAACTAAAAAAATAAAGTAATTTGTCTTGTTTATTTTGCTCTTGAAACTTATACTTAGCTTTTGTTTTTCGATTTTTAACAGAAAATATTATGTAGTATAAACATTTAAAATCACACCAGTGAATGATTCCTTTTTCGCGGCACTAATGCGACGCCCATAAGTTTCATGAAAGAGAAGCTATCTGCGTTTGTTGATAGATGTAGTTTAGCAAAATTGTATATATGAACTTTTTATTCGTTGCACCATTAATCCACTCATCAATCGTTACAAATAATTTGATAAATAATTCGATGAGTGAAATGCGATATGATTTTCAATGCTTCATGCATAGGTTGGTAAAATTCACAGAGTTACTGCCACTCGTAAGATTTTCAAAATCCAGAAAAAAACTATAGGATGATCATATAAAAACTTGGTCGCAACATCTCCTAGTACAAAAATCATGAAAATACTCAGTGCTGGCATTCCAACTAAATGTGTACCACAACTGCTTCACGTCAAAATCAATCTACCATATGAATTTCGTTTTTATCCGATGACTAAATCGGTAGTTACAAAGATGGAAAAATATTGGGGGCTGCTATCCGGAAAATTCCAAACATGGAAAATTTAAACAGTGGTTACTTATTTTCATTGTAACTGTTCATCAGATGAAAATTTAATAGAAGCAGCTGTTGCGAAATAACAAAAACGCCCAGTTCTGGGAACCCTTTACTAGCACCACCGCCAAATTCAACGTAAAGTTGAGGCCAACCCACTTTGTAAACTTTTTTTTCGATCCGATGACTGATTTAGAAATTATAAAATTAAAAAGAACATAAAGGCTACCACCAACAAAAATTCAAAATTTTCGACTTCAAAAAAATTATTGTTTATTGTTACTACAACTTAATGGTACCATTTATTAGTTAAAAAGTAGTCAACATTATTATAGCTGGCAACCATTTCCTAATTTTTCAATCAGAATTCTACCAATCTTGGATTATAATAAGGTCTATTTACTGTGTGAATTTCGTTCAAATCGGATGACTGCATTGGAAGTTATAAGCTATAAAGCATTTATTTTCTGAGTGTTTTTTTGAACACAGGGTTGTCTACATCAAACAACTGCTATCGAACCTTTACCTATTCAAAATCAATACATTCTGTAAATGTCAGTTTGATCTGATGATTTGGTCGTGAGTTCTCGTGAACCGAAGTCAAAAGGTAATTTGGCAAAGATATAACGTTCTTGTGCGACACGATAGGTCTGTTCGCGTACCTGAATCTATTATAATATATTAAAATAGATTCGCAGAAAGTCGTCTTTGTACTCTTGCTGCAAGCCAAATTTTGCAGCAAAAAGAAACCAGCTGCCAAATTCTGTTACTGCTGCAGTTTGCTTAAGTACGCGAACAGACCAGATATTTTGAAAAACTGACAAGGTAGACAAAGCATTAACTTCAGAAATCATTCCCTTATTTTCTGGAAAGAATTTTTTTCCAGGAGCCTTCGAAGGACATTTTTCACGCACCTGCTATAGCTACAGTCGCCCGCACATTCATAAAAAAAACATGTCCACTTCTGGTCAACATTTACATATATTAGGGGTACCCATAGGCAATCAATTATTTCAGCCGCAACCAAAAATCACGTGTCAATAATCGTAAAGTAAACTTCTCCGCCATGGCTACTGAAATAAATGGAATGAACTGATTCTCTTTCTTTGGGGGTCGGGGTATTACTGATGCTTTAAAAAAATTTAACGTATTTCTTTCTAACCTGATTTGGCATTTTAACCCAATCCATCACTCGTCTAAAACACATGGTGCTATCTGTTTTAACGATGAAAACGCTACCGTTCTTGAAACAAAAGACGCTGCACGTAGGGAATACAAAATTACAGAGTCCCAAATTGACCTACATAAATATAAGAGACTACGTTCCGAAGTGAAAAATATGTAAAACTCGCAATGCGCTCTTACTTCTAAAGAAAAAAATGATCTTTAATTTAAAATATTTCCTCAAATATAATGTCAATTTTTGAACATGTTAAATTTTTTATTTATAATAATTTTTCTTACCCTGTGTTCTAATACTATACTGCTCTTTTTCTTTCATTATAATTTTCTAATCTATAATTGAATGTAAGTCTGTTTTGTTTGACATTCGAACAAATAACTCCTTTTTTAAACTAAAGGACGATTTAGGGGTGGGTACGCACAATTGATTTGGAGAAAGCCATTAACTCTTATTGTTGTCGTATAAGACCCACTTTTCATCATCAATATCGGTCCTTGTTAAAAATGGATAACCTCGTTATCTATACAGTAAAGAAATGGAAATTATACGCCGTTGTTCTTTATTCATTTCCGACAATTTATTGATCCCACCTTGTACACTTTCTATAAATTTTTCCCATTTCATAAAGGTGTCTGCACTGCTGGCCAAGAAAGCTGAAGAGAATTTGCTGTTTTATGGATGCTCATTTTAGGTTCCGTTTTCACCAGTGATTTTAAAGCATTAAACTTTGCTTTAAGTCGAAAAATCGTTGGAAAATTTCTTAAAACAACGCTGGCGCTTATTCGCTTTGAGTACATCCCCATAAACATCACAAATTTGTATTGTTACAATCGTTGCATTAAAAACAGATCGAAAATAAAACACATGCAATGACGTAAATGTTCTTCTGTTGGTTGCTGATCCGCTGTTTTGGACCGGCGAAATTACAATTTTTGTTTGTTGTGTCAAAAAGTCGAGATCACTTGGTGCATTATCGAGCGAAAAAAGACGCGTTTTCAAACAAACACTCTGAGTTTCACTAAAGTCAATTTTCTGAAATAAAAATAATTGGTTACTTACGCCGCGTCCACATTGGCCATGGGAGATGGCATAACATTCGACTTACCATAGAAATGGAAAATGTAGACGGTACATGGCATGCCATATTTGATGGCATGCCATATATGTCAAGCCATATGGCAAGACATTTGCATGGCCATGAGCATGGCCAATGCCTCCTAGAAGTACGGGCCGTCAGGCTACGTAATCATTCTCGCTGTGACGTCATGGCGGTAGGGAATTTGACATTTCCACGAGGCAGTGCCGACACACACCGAGATTTCACTTGCGGTTTTTTAGCTAAAAGATGAATAAAACGTTAGTTTTTTGTGCGTGGATGCGTTGTAGTGTTAATATGTAGTTATAAATTGCATTTTGTGTCAATCAATTGTGTTGAAAGTGAATCAACACAAAACGCCACATAACCTAAGAACATCTGATAAACATTTCGTGGCGAATTTTTCTAATTATACCGCGCGCACCGCATTAATTTGTGTTTTAGCTGTTCACTAGCACTGTTCCCCGGATTTCACTTTGTTTTCACTTTACTCACTTTAACACAACCCGTACAATTAACATTTTCCCGCGGACGTCCCATAAGACTATGTGTGTTTTTCGCGACATTTTGGCCTACTGCTCTGACGTCATCATTCTGCATTGCGGCCCGTACTTCTAGGAGAAGTTGGCATGGCCATATTCTGACAGTTATTCATTTTCAAAATGGCGATGTCGAGCGAAATAGTGCTACAAACTCTAAACGAATACAAAAAAAGATTGCTTATGGAAATATATCAGTGGCGGCTCGTCAAGGTGGACCCGGCCCGCCTGGCCCACCCTGACGAGCCGCCACTGAGTTAAAGTAAAGTAGATATTTCTTGTTGGTATCCGCGTATGCCTTATAATACTGTTTTTGTGTTGAGTGGGCCCATTGGCGGCTCGTCAGGGTGGGCCAGGCGGGCCGGGCCCACCTTGACGAGCCGCCACTGAAATATATGTTCGCCTCTTCCTCAATTTACGCCTCTCCTCATATTCCGCTTCCTCTAACCTTTGCATTGCTTTCCAACACCGGATAGCGCGCACATGTTCACTGCTGAGCGACATTTTCAAAATGATATGGCATGACATGCCGTTGCCCAGGCACCGGAAGACATGCCATAAACTGACATTCGTTGCCATTGCATATGGCAGAGCTCATGGACTAGAGATGTGCTTAACTGCTCTTTTTACTGAGCAGTGATCGCAGAGAGCAGTTTGAGCAAAGAGCAGTTTAGAGTAGCAGCTATTCAATCGCAATTGCGATTGCAGTTTCGTGCGTACGAAAAACCGCTCGCTACTTTTGATTGCTCATTGCCAGTGTTTGCTCGTTACCTTCTCATTGCCTTCGATTTGTGCTTGATACAGCAATTTCTAGCCTCAGTTTGCAATCGCATTGTATGCTTACAATGTGACTGTATTTTTCCGTGGCGATGGATGCTCATGTTTAGAACAGATGTAGTATATTTGAGAATACGTTGCCTGCATTAATGCGGCACTTGCTAGCAGAAGAACGTATTGCCAAGTGCTTGGTAAATCGTATAGTAGTTTTGTGATTTTCAAAATGTCATACACTGGATGCAAGCAACGTAGTGAAATATTATTATACATGTACAGTATTATGCAGTATGTAATTTAATTTCGAAGATTTATTTTTCCTGGCTAATCTAAAACAATCGGTTTTCCACTTCGCCTCACCGAAGCATGAAGTTTGTCGAAAATTTTATTGAGAAATGATAACAAAATTTTTACGTGTATTAAACATGCACCCACTAGGGGGCCAATCTCTTCGGTAAGGCTGGACATGAGTCACAACCCCGGTAGGGTTGGAGTGCAGTCACCAGCACCGCCGCAGAAGCCAACTGGCGAACCAAAAAGGATCTCAACATTTTTAGTGCTACTTTCAGTTTTTCGGGTGGATTTGATTTTGACGTATCTTGGAAACTAGGCCTCTTTTTCCCAGATTTGTATGGAAATTTCGCCCAAAAAACCTCAGAAAGGTCCCTAAATTCATGCTAGACCAAAAAAAATTTTTTGGAAAATATGGAAGTTTTTGCCCAATTTCCCCTATCAAAAATTTTGGCGTCGTTAATATAACACTAATATACTCCCCGACCACTTTCAATCATCGAAAGCGCCATAAAGGCAGTTTTTGCCAAACTATGGCCAAACAACCCCTTACTCCCCTACAAAACCGAAATTTTTGTATCACAGCAATAGGTCTTGGCCCGTTATGTCCGAAACCACTCTAACCCAAAATTGGCCGATTTTGTCCGATTTTGTCCGATTTCAGCTACTTTTGCCGTACCTTCGAAAATAAGCCGCTTTTTCCCAGATTTGTATGGAAATTTCGCCCGAATCAACTCAGAAAGGTCCCCAAATTCATGCTAGACCAAAAACAAATTTTTGGGAAATATGGACGTTTTTGCCCAATTTCCCCTATCAAACATTTTTTTGCCCTTAAAATATCACTAATACACTCCCCGACCACTTCCAATCATTGAAAGCGCCATTAAGGCAGTTTTTGCCAAACTATGGCTAAAAAACCCCTTACTCCCCTACAAAACCGAAATTTTTGTATCACAGCAATAAGTCTTGGCCCGTTACGTCGCAAACCACTCTAACTCAAAATTTGCCGATTTTGTCCGATTTCAGCTACTTTTGCCCTAAAAACTTTTTGAATAATTGAAAAAATACTTGCAAGTCCGAAAATGCTCGCAAGAGTAGAAAGAAAAGAAACTGAATAGAAGAGCATTTAAAATTTTCCGTATTGCAAAAGAGCAATGAGCAGTTGAACAGCATGAGCAGAAAACAATCAAATTGCTCACTGCTCGCCTCAAAACTTTCTGCTCAGCAAAAGAGCAATGAGCAGTCGAACAACATGAGCAAAACACAACCAAATTGCTCACTGCTCTTCATAGAACTTCCTGCTCTGCAATAGAGCAGTGAGCAATTGAACAGCATGAGCAGAGAGCAATCGCACTGCTCACTGCTCTTTTCAAAGAACAGTGCGATTAGTAGCAGTGATCGCAGGAGCAGTCCCATCTCTATCATGGACAATGTAGACTCTAGGTTAGGGGTACCTCTGAAAATTTCGTAATCGTTTATTGTTTCCAGGGTTCCCATTTTTGATACATTTGTATCACTTTGATACATTTTTATTTGAAACATATATTTTTGATACAATGTTACAGCAAATCACTGAATTATGGCAAAATGATACATTTTGTCATCCAGTAAATAAATTCAATTTTTTTTTTTAATTTTGCTACCATGTGCCAACCAAATCTCTTCACTCTAGCAGTAATAACTGCCAACTTCAATCTAATTTACACTCTGAATTACAAAAGACAGTGAGATAGTAGAAACGGAGTGGACACGGACGGTATGACTATCCACCATTAGTCCCCTTGGTTCTCTCGCGCACAAAACATATTTAAGCAGGTATACCTTTGATTGTAAAATTAGAGGGAAACTACTTGGATTTGACAGTGAAGAGATAAACATTTACTACCATCCTCTTCCATGCTATGGGCATGCCCACTCCATTTCTAAAATATCAGCGATGAAAGATATCTAATATGTGATTACTTTGAAAATTTGAAGTTTTCAAGCTATTTAAATAATAACAAGAAAATGAATTTTGAAGCGTTTCGGTTGAAAACAATTTAGGTAAATCAATGTCATCTGCCGCGTTTCATCATTCATGTTGACTTTAGTAGCTGTGCCTTATAGTTTACCTGAGAGCGAGATTTTTCTGTATTAAACTTGGATGGCAATGTAAAAAAGAACTGATTAGAGTTGAAAAGAGAACATATCCTATTATTCATCATATTCATCAAATCATCAGTATTCCAATAGCTATATGGTTCCTTTTCAAGCCGAAGAGTTATTTTTTTACGGAAATTTAAAACAGCGACTTTCCCTAAAAATAATCTGCGCCCCGTATTAATTTCGTGAAAATTTTAGCGCATTCGCAAAGAACCCACATTTTGTAATAATTTTATTTTGTGGGGCTTCAATATTAATGGCAATATACAGATGAAAACAAAAACCCAAACACACTTTTGGGAACTTTTTGATACAAATTAACCAATATTGATACACTTTTTGAAGAAATGTGATACGGCGGAAAATTTGGGATTGGGAACACTGATTGTTTCTACCAGAAGTTGTCACCAATTCACCAGAAGTTGTCACCAATTCGAACAAAAAATATTTTGTCTACTTTAAGGCACTCTGCGACGACACAGGGTTAAAGATTTCAAAAGCGTTATCATAGCGAAATATAAAACATTATCAGTTTTCACTTTCCGTATGTATTTTTCCCAAAAATTGTCTTTGCATAAATATATAGGGGTACCTGAAAATTCACTCAAATGCCCACCAAAAAATCTTGATGGACCTAGTCCTTATATACATCAAAAACCTCCGAAAATTGCAACTCGATCGGATTACGCACTCCAAAGATAATCTCATTGAATCTTTTTATTGAATATTGGCTTTTTTGTCACACTAATGCGAAACTTATGCCATGAAAGAGAATCTAACTGCGTAGTTTAAATTAGATATAGTTTAGATTAAATGTTCATACATATAAGCATTTATTCGTAGCACCAAAAATTCGCCCATCATTCACTACAAACTAGTTTTCCCCGTCGATGAGTAATATGCAGTATGATTTATAATAATCAGTATTATCAACATCTAGCGGAAATATTAGCGAAGCATAATATGGAAACACGTACACGGATGAAAATGAAGACTTAACTAGTAAAATATTTAACTAGTAGGGACTTTATCCATTTCCTTTCAACTCCTATAACATTAAAATAAAATGAAACAACAATGTAATCAAGTTTGTGGTTTATGCTAAATGTTCAGCATTTCGCACTCTGTGGAATTTCTTTTTAGATGTCAGCAATGAAATATTTGCAGTGGTAAAATATTTGTCTAATATCACATTGAAGTCCCTACGTCCTCAATTCAAAACAAAGCAAACATGAAGCTACTTAAACGATTTGAAAAAAATGCGCTCTTGAACACACGCCATTGTTGGCATATACTAGTCAGTATGGGAATCAGCTTAAAACATCTATAGGAATATGCATATATGTATGTATAATACTTGCAAAAACGCAAATCTAACAAAAACCAAAGCAATGCAATGCATTCGACATGCCAACATAACACCACTTGTTGCACCGGGCGCATAATTCACCAAACTGGAGCTTAACAATAGACAAATTGTACTTTCCATAAATGCATGCAAATTCATTTTGTGATATTTATAAATCATGCATGTGTAGGCAGAGAATTGCCTTTGTTTTCGACTTTGAAGTCAGACAGCTACAACAGCACATAATTTGCATTTTCGCAAAAGATATCGGGTCGTGTAAATTAAAACTTAGTCTTCGGAATGGGTCAGTGGCCCAATATGTTATGGCATGTTTTCTGTGTACTTTCATGAATAATTCCATATGTACGTAGCTAGTCCGGGGAAAGTTAACATGGTGCTTCGAAAAAATTATGGGAAAGCTGAATTTTGATGTGAATCTTGGTACTGGCATGTTGAACAAAATGTCATAAGTCCCCATCGATCCGAGTGCTGCGTTACTTTTTATTCGGGGTCAAAGGTCACCAAAAGTGACATTTCCTAAATATCTCAGTAACGGTCACGTCTTCAGAAAAACAATATACGACGAATTTGTAGCTTAGAAAATTTCCAAAAAAAAGATTCTATAACTTTTTCTTGTGACCATAATCGTTTTTGAGATATATTGATCTAAACATTTGCTACTAACAGCATCCTCTTTCTCAACGGCATGTTGATATTATCCGATTTTGATTAAGACTTGGAATGTTTGTAAGTTTGTTTTTTATGTTTAAGAGGCGCATGAAAAAAAAAACATGTAAACAAACGTATCTACCACACTCCAGGGTAGATGGAAAAGTGTGCTCCGAAAAGTTATACCCCCCTTTTCCATAAAATTGTATCTCGGAGCTTCCTTCCCAAATCTTCAGGAATGAGCTCGTTGCCTACTCTTTGCCCACTGTTAATCAAGATAAGATCACTTTTTATCCTGTTAATCGCCTATTCTTAACATCGCAGGACCAGCTCTACAACTACACCCCGAAACCCGAACCACCCCGAAATAACCGTTTTTTTTTAGTTTTTTTTTCCATAACGTCTTATCCCATGAACGATCAGGCCAAGGTCACGTAATTTCAGGTACAAATTGGTTTCGAGACGTGTCATGTCCCTTTGGCGCTATGCAGTGATCACAGGATTGGTAAAAAAAACTGATTATTCGGGGATAGTCTGCAGCGGGTTGAGCTCCTATAATGTCAAGAATGAGCGTTTACAGAATTATGCCATGATATTATCATGCGCCTAGGGCCATGATATGCTAAAAAACCTATTTTCACCTGCAATGTTGTTGTCTTGTCCTGCTCCTTCGTGGAATATCCCATACATGATGCAGCAATACAGTTTATTTCCGAGAAGAGAGTAGCGAGCAGATGTCCCTACAAGTTTTATGGCAGATGGGGCGGGGGGTGGTGGGAACTTTTCGGAGCACACTTTTCCACCTATTCTGGAGTCTGGTAGATAAGTTTTTTTACATGTTTTTTTATGCGCCTCTTAAACATAGAAAAACAAACTCACAAACATTCCAAGTCGTAATCAAAATCAGATAATATCAACATGCCGTTGAGAAAGAGGATGCTGTTAGTAACAAATGTTTAGATCAATCTATCTCAAAAACGGTTATGGTCACAAGAAAAAGTTATAAAATCTTTTTTGTTGGAAATTTTCTACGTTGTTTTTCTGAAGACGAGACCGTTACCGAGATATTTAGGAAAGGTCACTTGATGAATTTTGACCCCGTACAAAAAGTAACGCAGCACTCGGATCGATGGGGACTTTTGATATTTTGTTCAACACGCTAGTACCAAGGCTCACACCAAAATTCAGCTTTCCCCTAATTTTTCCGAAGTTTCGCCTTTTTTATGTCGGATTTCACTGGACTATAGCGATCGTGTTGAGAATCGTTCTGTCTGGTAAGATTAATGAGGATATCTTCGAAGCTATTCGCAATGCGAATATGCACCGTGTCTGTGCCTTGCTTATTTAGTAAATAGCTATTTGTGAAATAGTTGTTGGGGTCAAGCCTCTTACGATAAAATATTGACATTGTAAACGATTTATAGGTGACTCAAATGCATTGGTTTCGTACTATTTTCAGCTCAGTGTTAGACATATTTCTAATTAGCTTCTAATAGTGAAGTTTGCATAAGAGCGCCAACACAGATACTTAACGCTTTCTGAAATTACGAAATTGCTAGGAGGATGCGCAGTAGTTAGTTCCATTCAAACCACAAAATTTATACGATGTGGAAAAAAATCGAAACGGTTTTTAAGAGACACTTAACAAGGTGCAAAATGATTAGAATTCAGTATCAGATTAAGTACATCAATCAACGGTAAGCTGTTCGTTTGAAATTTCACTTTGTTGATCACGGTTTAGCCAAACCGCAATTTATGTGATCCAATATGTGGTGTGGATATACAATTACCTTTGTCGTAATATAGCGGAACATTTGTATTGTTTACTGTTTATGTACGTATAGAACTTTTTAAAAATCTTTGAAATGTGCACCTAAAAGATTGCAAACATTATATTATTATTCATCCATTCAACTAAATTAGGGGAAAAATATGAAGTCTAAAATTTACTTAAGCTAGTTATCTTACCAATTAAATTGAGCAGTATGGTTTAAATTGTCTAAATCGTTTATTTATATTCTTTCGAAATTTTTCTGCAAAAATACACCACATACCTAGGCGTATAGCAAATATATTTGAGCTTGGTGCAAAAATATTCAACACAAAGTCGATGAACGTGTCGAATGCTCATAACTATCATAGGCAATTATGCATGTGAACTTGATAGGTATGTTCGAATGTCTTGGGAAACAACTGCGAACTCCTCTTCAGGTTTATATCAGAATACTCTCATTTGCATAAAGATACAAGCGATTTGTAGAAGGCATTAAGCCTTTGACAATTGTACGAATGAGGACAAATTCTCAATTGTTTATGCTATTAGCATTCAACGTGCTTCACATCATAATTTTGTGTTTCATTGGTAATTCATGCACAATGAAACTGAACATAATGTATGTAGACCTTTATAGAGCTTTAATATGTAGGCTTTATAAACTTTGTCGTTTGTATTTATTTAGTTAGTTCAGTCAAAATAAACAGGTTCATTTTAGTTTTGTCGAAAGTGTCGGAATTAATTTTTTTTGTGAGTTGGGTTGTAGAAATTCCCATTTAATGACAATTTAATACTAATAAAAGGTAATTCAAATTGATGTGGGTATAGTTAACATTCATTCAGCATATAACGTTTTCAAATAATACTGAAGGCGATATTAATCAGGAAATTTAATACAAATATAAAAAAAAACAATAAAGCAAATAGCAAATATCATCATTTTTTTCCATTAAACCTAGTACTAAAGTCCGCGCGAATATAAGTTTTGACAAGTCTCTAATATGTAATCATTCTTTTGAGTGAGAATTTTGACAATGCGGTGAAGCGGACACTCTGTTGATTACCGAGAGATTAAAATGTCAATTATATTAATTCTTGTGTAAATCTATTGTGCGGAAGAAATTGGCACAATTAAATTTTCTAATTTATTGCCATCATTTATTGCGTTATTGACATCAAATTCCACTTTGTTGCCTGAATGAATGTCCGGAATATTCTAAATTGGTGTCAAATAAGTGATGTCATAATGTTGATGTCATCTGCCTTTTGAGCAAATAACATCTATTTCACGTGAAAACCTTAGCACTGACTGCTCCGGCGAAACATCGAAGAGCTTTTGGAAGACTTAAACAAGTCTTTTCGTTAGCAAAAATATATTCTCATGGCAATCAAAAATAATAATTTTTTTTTTACAAAACAGCCTACTTGTATATTTCATTTTGATGTTATTGTTGTTGAGTGTAAAGTGTTTGTGGATGTGTAATTGTGAATTGTGTATTATATGTGTTCCCAAAAGCTTCAGACATTTTGGTCTTGCGTCGTCGTTGGCCAGTTCACTATCCTCATGTGGGAAATACATATTGGCCGAGGCCAGGCGAGCCGAAGTCAGACGAGACCGCCAACATGTGGACGGCATTTGACAGCTCGTTCGAAATCGCTTTGACTCGTGCTCAAAATCCATTCCGATCGGATGTGGCACAAGCGTCGGCGAGCCCTGTCAAAGTCGCTCGTGTGGACCGTCCACACACTCGGGCTCGCCAGATCTCGCCTGGGCTCGGCCAATATCTATTTGGCACATCAGAGTTACTGTTGCGTCCTGATGCGCGCTTTCACCCCACCGAAGTCAGAGACTCTAGACTTTTCGAGCCGGACCTGCCTCACTCACTCGAGCTAAGCATCCAGATTTATTTTATTACAGGCCGCCTCCACTAGCAATTTCCCATGGCATAACATTAAAATTGCCAGTGGAGGCAGCCTATGGTATGCAATATTTTATGGTCTGCCATAAATGGTAGGCAATATGGTATGCAATTTGCTCGGCCATCTGCCTGGCAATATTTTGACAGTTCTTGATTTCAAAATGGCGCTGAACCGTTGGCCTGGTTTATTTCTTATAAGAAAATGTAGGGATTCTGAATTCAAAGGGATTTTTAGATTTCATTGAGCAATGAAAATAGTTTACAGAGTATGAAATGCTGCGAAATTGGGGAATTTCTTCGATCTGAGCTCCTTAAGAGCATTTGATGCTCAGATACAGCGCACGTCCTTCTCGCTCAGAGGCATTTTCGAAATGATATTGCATGCCATGAAATTGCCCACGCACAGATGGCATACCATAAATTTGACAGTCGTTGCCATCGGAAATGGCAGAGTAAATTGCCAATCGAGCCCCGGTGTTAGTGATCTCACAGTCAAAATATCGCTGGTTTCGTAATTGCGACTACACGCCGAAGATAATATCCATTGGGGGGTCTTACTTTCAAACGCGGATAAAAGCTCGCAATATCTTTTGCTATGGATGCAAGTTTCTGAATAATGTATGATGACTAGTAAGTGGTGAAGTTCTTCGCAAAGGTAGTACATCAATTCTTGCAATTAAACTCTGTGATGAACCAATAGAATAGGGGGTTGATGTCTGACCAACGGTGCTATTACTTTATTACAAGGCCAAACAACCAATTTGAACTGAGGACAGTTCCAAAACAATCATTTGTAAAATAAATTACTAAAATAAATGACTGAAATACGGCGCTACACAAAAAAGTGAAGAACACGCTGCAGAAGATTCTAACCACTAGGCTAAGTTTGAAACACTTCAGTACATTAAGAGTTTACTGCTGTCCATAGTACCGGTAGATCAATGTCTTCGCGTAGGGTCGGGTACTATTACGATACCAAATTCAAAACACCTTATGAACGCGCATGGTTGATATTTACCTACACTGTCTGAAGAGCGAAAAACCACCTCAAGAAAGTGTAGGGGCGGTGCTTCCCTAGATATTAGAGCTCCCCCTTGCACTAAAATTTGACATACAGCTTCTGGTAGCCGATGCAACCCGGGATATTATCAGGCGGAAAAATCTATGAATTTTAATCTACGAATTGGATTATAGCTGAAAATACACAAGGCGTTCACAGTTGCCTGGTCTCGACTCCTGTGTGATTGTGTAGCTTGTTCTAAGAAAATAAAGGTTGTTCACTGTATATTTTGCGGATCGTTCAAGTAGAGCATTTGCTCACTTCAGTTTAGTTTCCATTTCGTTCCATATGATTATGATTATCGGCGCTACCTGGTCTCTCTCAACAAGTTTCTCCACCGAAACCGATTTTGAGCCGATGTAATCCAGTCAAACACCCCTAAGCTCTGATTATACTGGTCAACACCAACGCGAAGGTATTGTATACAACAAGCTGTATCACTAAGCTCAAGAGCAGCATGGCTTTGTTGGAGGAAAGTCTACTCTTTCTAATCTTTTGTCGTTTACTAATAATATTGAATCTACTTTGGATCAACAAAAGCAATTAGATGTTTTGCTCATGTTTTTTTCTAAAGCTTTCGATTCTATTCAACATGAGCCTCTACTCTTGAACCTGGAAGGCTATGGATTCTCTGACTTTTCTTCTTTCCTGGTTTTCCTCCTACGTACATGATCGCATCTGTGTGGTCACTAGCAAATCCTGCTCTTCATTTCCCTTCCATCTTATCTCTGGAGTTCCGCAAGTTTATATACTTGGCCCCTTTTGCTTCTACTTTTGTTTAAAGACCTCCTTTCCTCCATTGATTTAACTTGCCTTTTATATGCTGATGACTTCAAAATGTCTAGAATAACTGGCTCATTGCAAGCTTGAGAGCAGGTGCAAAATGATTTAAGTGCATTGAGTATCTGGTGTACCGCCAATTCTCTGGCTCAAAAAGTCATTAGATGTCTTATATTTATCGAAAATTTCCCTTTGTGTTCGCTTATCATATTTCTGGATTTCTTCTTGTTTTGGTAAAAAAAAATTCAAAGATCTTGTCGTCGTATTCGACATTAAGCTTAGATTTGACCAGCATATCATGCACATTAGAACATCGGCATCTCGTTTATCGGGTTTTGTTCTCAGATCCTTAAAACCGTTCCTTTTAAGCAGCGTGAATACTTTTTCATATTAAATATGTTAATTAGATAACTTTTGCAAAATTAGATAAATTCGCAAATCAAAAATTGTGTCAAAGGTTTTGCTAAATAATAGACAAAACATCCTTGCATGTCCTCCACAAAGCCTTGACTATAATCGGAAATTTTTCGCACTGTATTCATCATATCTTTTGCAGACGATTGCTTTTCGGTGTCTTTTTCTGCTTGTTGTTTTCGCTACTTTTGACGCATGTTTAACGAGTTTTGATGCCGGTGCGGCCACTATGTTGTACGTTTTTCCTACATTCAGCCTACTCGATTTTCTTGAAAATTTTTCGGTAGATTGCACCTTTCGGTACATGATGTGATCGTCATCAGCACAAATCAATAATTTGGTGGATTTTATTTTATTTTTGATGCCATAGAAGAAATTGATATTTGCTAGCAGCTTCCCACCAAACTATATGTATACTAATGATCACAGAGCTGTGCGATGAAAAGATGAACGCAAAATGGCAAATATTAAATTATATGAATTTTTTAATAAACTTGAAACTTATAATTATACAAGCATTCGTATCTAATCGAATTGTGCGCTAACACACGCGAAAGCGTTTGAAATTGAGCCAATTCACAACAATTTCAGACACTTTTAATTCAATAGAAACGAAGTCTATACATAAATTCATTGCAATTTAAACGAATTATTCATTAGACAAGATCAATATATGGTCAAAATTTGAAATTGTTAGCAAACACGCACGCCAATTGAACATCTTAAGACACTTGTAAAACGAAACGAAACCATTATACGATTCAATCGCAATCGAAATTAACTGTTGTATGAGAATACAGGTAGATATAAATGCAAGTACAAGTATGTACATTTCAATTGTAAGATCGATACCAGTGGGAAAAGCCATAAATGGCGTACGACATAGTTAAGACAAAATTGTATTAAATTTAATTTGCAGTAGAAGTCAGAGAATACACCTATAAATTTGTAATGAATAACGATCATTCAATTAAGCTGATTCTACTCAATTCAACTATAAATACTCCTCTGAGAAATAATACGAGCATAGGTACTTCAAGTAAATTGTCGGCCATCTTTCCTTGGACACAGGCCATAATTATCCAGCAATCGACTGCACTTGATTTCCTAATAGAATTTCAAATGTTTTCAAGCAGCTCCCTGGCTACCTTTTCAGTGTGCAAGTGATTATAATCGCGCGTCAAAATCCAATTCAGCAAGATACTTGAGCTATCAAGCAACCACGTCTGTTGGTTACGGTATGATGATAGGCCTATGTTAATAAATCGTATTGCGGGACAGTAATTGGTCAACTGGTATTTGCGGTATTTAATAAAACGTCAGTTTCTCAATGATCGAAATCTAGTGTGTCACTAGTCAATCTACGTATTTCTGCGGTTTTTTGCGTGGTCTCGCATGCCAAACCACAATAACTCGAAAACTGCTCGATGTGCAGGATATAAAATGGTCGCTTATGTCACTTGAAGATAGGTAAATACTCGATCAGACAAGATATTCAATTTAGTTGAATGAGTTTTAATGAGAAATTAGTTGAAATAAGTAGGCAGACACTAGAACATTTAAAGTTTCTTGCGCATATGATGAAGGAATGCATAAAGAAATAATAATTAACTAAGATTTTATTAAAAGAATTATGTTAGATATTCTATGGGATTTGATACATACTTTTTATAGATAAAAACTTCTTCTTCACAGCAAAGTGTAAAATTCTTATGCAAACATAGGTATGTCTTTCAAACAATACGGCTTCTATTTTCATGTTAAATAACTCAACAAAAAATAATATCACAATAAATGTTCACTAGTATAAATTTATATAACACCTAAATGGTCAGCTGTGCTTCGATAGCTAACTCTCAATTCTTTCTAGTAAATTTTAGATAGAGTAAGACAGCTACTAAACATATCAAACAAATCAAACATAATATTCCACCTACAACAACATATGCAATATTCAAATGCGCCCCAGGAGGTATAGGCTCTATATCAGGCATTTGCACCCGAAATGATATTGTCGACGTTTCCGATAACTCTGTAGTATTTCCCTTGTCCTTATCATCATCCTTATCAATATTGTTTTTGATACCTCTGCGATGCCGGCCACTACTCAAAGCACTTCGGTCACAAGCCAGTGAATTTACATGACAATCTTTCTGATCGATACAACCAACGATTTTTACACTCATCAACAGTTCGTCACCGCTTCGCATACCCTGGAACATGGCCGCTTTGAAGGTCAGACGATGGCCGAGGGGTGGTTCGAACAGTGGTGGAACTGGGCATATTGATCGCATCGATGGATTGATGCAGCCAGAAGGGTTTACCAGAGATGCGGAGTTTATGATTTCGCCTGCAGTTGAGACACGTTGTAGATTAACGTCGGCTAGGCGTGTGTAGTTCCAGCCTGAAAAAGAAAATAAAGTGAAATATTTAAAGTTTATATGTGCAAAGCTTTTTTTCATGAGCTGCTTTAGTAAAATTTACTGCAATTGATTGGAAAAAGCGAAATTGCAATTATGATGATATAGTTTGTACGCTTATCCTCTTGTTCATACCAATTTAATAAATGAAAAAAGTTTAGGTCTTCCCTCCAAAAACTTAAGAAATTATGGTCAGAAATTATTTGTGAATATGCTTTAATCATTTCTTAGAAGAACAGGACTAATTTCAATCAATAAGAACCACAAAAATTGCTTGAGCATTGTTGCCAAAAAAGAGGAAGGACTTAATTGGGGGAAAAGAAAGATAAGTGAATTAAAAATCAATGAGTTTTAAATAAAATACATCACTAAAATTAACAAACAAACGGAAAAATTAATTATACAAAGTTTTAACATTTTTTACATTCAGTCTTTCAAATCATGGTTTTGATTACAGCGAAATAATTGATTATTTCCGCATAAATATTATGATTTTTCGTTAACTAGTTTTCGTTACATTGATATTAATGACAAAGTATTGGAACGTGATTGAGCTAAAAGTGTAATGCATTTTAAGATTGAAAAACTTTTTTCAACTGAAAATTAAATTATCTTACTTCGCTGTACTAAATCGATTACTGGATTTCAAAATTAAAATGAACACGCACTTCACGAGTTAATCACGAACATTAATCGTAAAATGGTACGTACGAATATCTGCAGCTTTCATTTAGATTAAGTTTCCCACATTTTTTAACCATTTTTTTTTTCTTTGTGAAGAAATTTTTCTGTAAAAAGATGATTTGTTGAACCATCTTTTTACTTGTATTATTTCAATTTCTCCATTAGCTTTTCCACAGTTCTACTACTCAATAAAAAACTTTCGAAAAATGGTTTTTGCACAAGCATCTTAATGCTATATAATAACCACAATCGCTTGCATATAACATGAAATCAATTTAAAACTTTATTTTTTACTATTTTACCAACATACATCACCATCGTCTGACTACCCTAACGAACACTAGGCATTCTTCGAGAAGAAAACTCGCACTTGACTTTTTTCTATTCATACAATGCTATTTTATAGAAATTAAATTTCTATAGTGGGAACAAAAAGTATACTAAAATTGACTTAAGCGTAACATAACAGAGCGTTTACGCTGCACGCTGCTGTTAAGCAGAGTTCTAGCAGAAAGCAGCTGGCCACAAATATATTTGCATTGCCTCATCTGTATGCGGGGTGTATAATTCGATGCGAGACACTCAACTAAATACTTAATATGGAAACGAAGTTTCGAATAGACGCTATCTGAAAATTTTGAGTGGCGAAGACTGTAATCAGACTGCCAGTTTGTTTCGGGCCGCAATTTCGGCCATGGGTTTACTTGATTTTCGCGTGTTCTTGCTTCTCCTCGTTTCGCATCCACGATCGTCTTAGGCGTGACTATGCCAAGCGAGGATTCAATAGTGTGCCTCAAACTTGCGAAGCGACTGGAAACAAAGAATGTGTGCTGAGATTAATTGACCTCATTCACATAGTATGTATGGGCAGTACGGTGTGCCACCTCACCCATTCTTTTCAGACATTTCCTGAAGTAACCGTTAAATCCGTGTCCTGTGAAGAATAGACAAAGGTACAAATTCACCTCTCCGTGGATATGGCTAGCCTAAGGCAGAGCGGAAATACCATAGATAGCGCGGAACGAACGTGATTTGCGATATTTCCCCACTGATTACGAAAAATAGATAACAATATCAAACAATATCCAAGGCGAAAGTTGAAAAAAGACAGAAAATACCCCACCATGCAGCGCTGCTACGATCAGATACGTTTCTCATTCCCACTAGGCAATATACTTACATGAGTTCTGCCAAAAAGACTCTTTTAACGAATGGCGATTTATGCAATATTGATTTTCTTAAAACCTATTCTGAGTATAAAAATGGTAAGTGATAAGACAGTTAATGCGAAATACTACTTTCGATACCATTTGGCCAGTAAAAGAAATATCTCCGACACTTATATGCAATCCACTACGGACAATTTCGTTTGTTGCCAGCGAATGTTCGCTGCGCTTACTGTTTCTTGATGGGATTATTCGCACACCAGCACACCTGTTAGCTACAAGGATTTATACATTCTCACCTGTCATTTGAGATATCCTTCTCTCACTTTTGCATATCATAAAGTGAACTTATTTGGTTTTGGCTCTTTTTATTTGCCAGCTCATGGTAAATCCTTCACTCCCTACCCTTCTCCTTCGATCGGGCAAATATCGCACAATGCCCATCTTTCCACGCTACCTATAGTATATACTCTCTGCCCAAAGCTCGATAAGACCGATTGGCTTAGCCGTGCAGCATCTTTTATCGCTTTGACTCCAACGTTGTTGCCAAAGTTAGAGGGTTATAGTGCACACGCATCAGAACCTCAGTTCTTTCCATCTCTGAGAGAGAGATACCTTTTCTTACGTTCTCGCGCTAGTAGATATATACCACCATCACAGCCTCTTCTGAGACCGTGCGGTAGCTACAAGTGATTAACAGAGCCAGAAGCACTGGCGATGCATTTCCGGGACTTCTTAGTTTGGGGCACATCTCCCAAAACTTCGGCTCCATATAGCAAGATGAACTTGGTGGACTACCATACCCTGCAAATACGATCCCAATAGGTCAGCTGGATGTCCAGCATCACTCACAGATACCTAACCGACTTGCTGGTCTAGACCTCGACGGATCTAACTGCCATGAGTATGACAGTTCGTCAGCTTGACAATGGTAGGGTTTACAGCGGTTGGACCAAATCTGACTGACCTATAGGAAGAACTAAGTGAATTTAGTCCTAAGGTATTTACATCGACCAAATCTAAAATTTGGTCGGGTCGAATTTAGTCCTCGTTTGTACGTGGCAGCTGTCATTTAGTTTAATTTTAGTTCATGCACTGTAATTATCGTTTCATTTGTCTCTGAAACATGTTTATTTCAATGATTTTGAGTCACACGGGAAGGTTGCGGGCTTCAACATACATATACTTCAACATACATATATTATTAATAGTCGCGTAAAAGTCAATGGGGCCTTTCCACACTTGTATTCTTGATGCACTCCTCAAACCGGTTTGACAACAATCACCATTTCCACACTTGTATTCTTCAGCAACGGAACCGTTCATATACCGATTATGCATATGAAAGTGTGCGTGTTGTTGTTTTCTCATTTCGACTTGAGTGTTTCATGAAAAATTCCGGACCCGTCAACTATGTTTATAGTTGTGTTAGTGAGTTGCAACTCGATCAATCAGTTTCAAATGTGATCCAAAATTCTCTCCAAGTGCATCACTTTTTGTAGAGATTTCCCCTTGATTCTTCTGCCTCTTGCCCAGAAAACCGGTTTGAGGAGTGCATCAAGAATACAAGTGTGGAAAGGCCCAATGCTTAGGTCGGGTATGTTTACAGCGATATAGTCCACGACCTATTTTAGGTCAGATCACTTGAAATCGTGGACTAACCTGTCGCCAGTTTGGGTCGGGTACTGAGTATTTACAGCAGGTGAACTAAATAATTTAGGTAGAATTTGGTGTATAGTCCGCGGACTAGGCGTCTGCTGTAAACATACCCAATCTATATCTGGCCGCGTCATATTTAAATTAATATTTCTCCTATTAAAAAGTATATGCAGGCTTTATCTACGTTATCTATTACCTTGTTTTTGTATGTTTTCTAGCTAAGATGTTTCAAAAACTATAGAATCGAAAGAAATAATTTTTTACGTCGAATACTAAAGATCTATTTAGTGAATAGGAAAGAGAAAAATTCGAAAAATCAATATGGTTATCATATTTTAACTGATTCAAAGCAAGTGAACGCAGATTTTTTTCCAGCATGTTTATGCATATCCTCATATCATAAATGCTTTCAAATATGTTGTTTATACAAAGAAATATCTAAATCTTCATTGAACTCTACTCACCATCGCCGGCTCGAACATGTGCTCTCAATTGCATATCTTCACCCAACTGTACAACGCCATTGGGTTCCAAGTGCTTTGTAAATCCATTAGCAGTTTTCCTTAGCAACTCCAAATGTGTACGGAACGGTAGCTGACTTCCACCTTGAGCTAATGCACCGACACTTCGAGATTGGCTATAACGTGCAATTTAATATAGAAAACAGTGTTTAAAATCAATTCCCATCTAAAAACGATAACGACCGATACGAAACTATGCGCTGATTATGTAAATTTTAAATGTGCTCCTAAACATACTTCTCAGCACACAGTAGACTATATCGGTTTGTAACGATTAGATACACAGTGGTGATTAATACTTACTACTCGTTAGAAACACCTACTTTAAGTGCATGCGTTTTCGATACGACTCGATCTTGGACCTTGCATTGCAACGTTAGAATCGAGTCACCACCTGTTTTCATGCCACCAATGAGGGGGAATCGAATTCTCAGGCATAGATTCGTTCCACAATACGCTACGCCGCAACGTTGAAAATCTTCTGCTGCAATATTGATGTAGATTTGCTGGCGGAGCAGGCGAAGATCGCAACGATTGTCAATTATATCGGTGTCGACGACAGGTATCGCATAAATCTGATTTTGTAGAGTCAAGACGCTCTTGAAGTAACCTCCTTGGCTGGGTATACAGTGCATGTCATTCAGTTGTAGTTGAATGGAGCTCCTCTCGTTACCATTAAACACGTCAAACCCTTTAGCCAGCCTTTGTTCATTGGGCGGGAGGTAGCCAGAAGTTGGTGCTTTTGGTATTTCATAGATATATCCATTGTTTTCTGGAGCGTTGACAACAGGATCAGCCTGAGGAATAAATACTGGAACTGGGGTAGTTGTCGGCCGGTCATAGTGATATCCAGATTCCTTGTGTCCGTTTGTAGAAGTGGGGTAGTTAAGCACTATATCGTTTTGAAAGAGTCCTTCCAAGTTTTCACTTATCGTCTCCACAGGTGGCAAATAAGTAGGACTTGGTGGTGGTGGTGGAGGTGCGTCTGCGAGCGGAACTGATTGTGATGGCGGAAGATATCCATTGAATGGAGGATCAGCCTGAGGAAAGAAAGTCGGAGCTGGAGGCAAATATGCGATTTCTGGTTTCTCGTAATGATATCCATTTCCTGTTTTCGCCGAATTCACAATAATTTCAGGGAGAATGGGTCGTGGTGTCGAAGAAACATATACAGGATGAAATCCGTAGAAAGGATCGATTGTGCCGAAAACTAAATGGGAAACATCACTTCGCGCACTATGGAACCAAACACAAACACTAAACACCAAACTTATTAATCGAAGAATCATCTTCATTTCTTGCAACAGCTAGCGTCAAACTGCCATTAATTGTCGTGTCCGAAATCTTTTTATATGACCCTGGTCGAAATACTGCCGGCAAAATATAGTGTTCACTATCGCATAGACTCTTCCCCAATTTCTTTTTCATTCGTACACTCAATGCCGAGTAATTACCATTAAAATGCGTTAAACTTCATGGGAACCGATGCGACATTTTATTGTCACGATTCTGTAACATAGGACTTCGTGAAAAGTCAATTAATTCACGCAATGGGTATAAGAAAGTAATCCTAAGCGATCCAATGCGACCAAAGAAGGTGATCATGCTCATGATCGTGTATGTGGCTGCAACTATAGTATCGCTCACATATGTGTCAGTAGGCCTAAAACGACCAGATCCATAAAACGGAAATGTGTAAATGATGTTACAAGGAAATCATGAAATGCTTTCTTTTTCGGCGAACGAATCATGAAATATAAAAATTCGTCAGTATCTAGCCACTTGAAATTCAGAAAATTTACAAAATACCATGTAATATCGTGAGGATCACTTTCACCATGATTGTTAGTTTTATAGTTTGCTTACGGTTTTTCAAATTAATTTACTCTGCGTGCAGATAATTGAAGAGTGAATGTATAATGGGCATAGTTGACAAATTTAAGTACGATATGTTTGATAATATTATTTATTTCAATGTATTTAACTGATATTAATAAAACAAATTTCATAATTTTATCTTTTCAGGATTCTAAAACAAAATGTCGGGAAAACTACACTTCGAACGAAGTATGTCTCAGACCGATGGTATCCAAGTTAGTTCAAGGCGAAAGTTAAGTTTTCCGTCACTACAGCCGCCAGTACTTCTTAGTGATTCGGCGGCTCTATCGGCCAGACGTCGTTTAAGTAACGTAAGCGATGTAGTCACACGGAAATTCTCACACACAATCGGTTGGAAACTTTCACAAATACCCTCACAGGATATCATTAATCAAGTAGGTAATTTGAGTTTTATTGCATCTTCGGTGAGTGAAAGAATTTTCGAACGATATATTTTTTTTCTTTTTGGTCGTTTAGGGGAAATGCCTTTGCGGACAGTATATAAAACGGCGATTGAAACGATCAAGACTGTTCAATCGCAAAATTGGACTTCAAAGGATTCGAAGTATTATTGGAACAAATGTTGATTCGATATCGGTGGTTAGAGAGGTTTTCCCAATTATGATGGCTGTAAGTTTTCGGGAGTAATATATATTAGTAAATTATATAAGTTGGTCCGGGAGTTAGCGTTGAATTTAATAGAATCTTTTCATAACGACTAAAAATAATAGCAATTATATTTTTCTCCCTAACACATACGAGATTTGGCTATCAACTACTCCAAAAGTGGTGAAGCCAAGGCTGAAACTTTGTAAAAGTGGTTAAAAAAATATGCTGTGAGTGTTTTTATATTGCACCAAACATTTGAGATGATTTTTGGGATCGTGTGCAACCAAAAAATAATAATATGATGTATTCAAGATAGGGGGATAAATATTCTATCTCTAAATATAGTATTCAAAATATTCAAGCATAGATTCATTTTATACTTTATGTATTTTACGCAGCTGAATTTTCATACTTTCCAAGCAATAAAGCAAAAAGTTAGCTGTAATTATTTATTTGGCAAGGACGGGAAAACTTCACAGATTCAAATGATTTATATGAACTTAATAAATTTTTTTTTATTATACATAAGCCACATTTTGAACTATTCAAATCTATGTTGGCGAAAATTTCGAACATTTTTTTGCTATTAATCAGCCAAATCATTTACGTTACATCTTGTCCGGAGTTAAAATTACAGGATAAATAACGATCATATGAGATCAAAAGAATTGATAAGCCATTCCCCAGACAGCAAGTGGATCTTACTCTAGAACAGACAATCAACGCTGATGCTGAAAATAATTTGGCTGGAATGATTAATTCAACTCATTTGATCTCAGCTCGTCAGCGATGTGCAACAGATAGTGCAAAAGATTTAAACCAAGAAATGAATGTTAAAGTTTTATTAAAATTTGATTTTGAGTTTGATTAAAGATAAGATTGTTCATATATTGTGTAACACTAGTAAGATTTTGATAATTATTTTGGTATTTTATATAATTTGATACCAATGTAAACTTCATATTGTAACAAATTTATTGAAAATTAATCTAATATCCGCTGAAATTGAAACATGGAGTAAATTCTATTAAAGTGACTTTGCGACGCTCAGATGCACATATGCTCAATACGCTCAAGCTCAGATGCTTGATGACATGTCTCCTCCGCTCTTGCTACAGTTTTAACAACCTTTGAGATAGCATCGATTGTTGAATGCCCTTTCTGGATCCCGATTATTCCCCATTATAATTCCCCATTATTTTTTGGTTGTACATGATCCCAAAAATCATTCCATAGACTTTAGAGCGGTATGAAAATATTTTTATATAATAATATAATAATTTTTTTAACAGATTTAACATGTTTTCACGTTTAACTTTACCTTTGATGACAGCTGACGATTATTTGAATTTTAATCAATTACTAAAAGTAATATTTATTCGGTATGAATTCTCTGCCAAAAATGCAATGCTACCTCCAGTACTATATCAATTGATGGAAAGAAAAATATAATCTCAAGTAACTCTTTTTTAATTCCAGCTTGGCGATGAACTTGAACGTATGTATCCTCGAACATATAGTAGTGTCTTCCGACAAATTTCACGTGCACCAGGTGGCGAAATTCCATCAGCAGAAACACTATCTGTAGTTCTCAATTCGGTAGCTCGAGAACTATTTCGCGTAGACATTACATGGGGTAAGGTAGTATCATTATTTGCCATAGCTGGTGGTCTGGCAGTAGATTGCGTACGTCAAGAGCATCCTGAATATCTTCCCGATCTAGTTGAAGGTGTTTCAGAAGTAATTGAAGATGAACTAGCTACATGGATTAGTGAGAATGGTGGCTGGGTAAATTTACTGAAGCTATTAGTTTTTGAATTATTTGAAATTTTCTAATTTTTGTCATGTTACAGATGGGACTGAATTCACATGTTCTGCCGGCTAGTAATAAATTGACTTTTGTGGAATGGATTACAGTCGTTGTGGGATTCGTTGTTGCATTATTTATTTTGTTCGTTGTTTTGAGGTTAATTGTAGTATTTTTGATACCGTTATTTATTAGTAAAGCATAGTTTCTAGCTTTATATGACAATATGTGAAAAACTATCGTGATAGTCTTAATTTAATTGTCTGTGCTTGAAAATAAAAGTTAAGTGTGGCCTTTTTTTAACAAGTTCAGTATTAGCCATGTGTAAATCAGATTAGATTCTCAGTATTGGAATAAACTGTATAGATTTCGTAATGTCGAATATAACTATGCATGACAAATCCAGGGAATTTGAAAATTTTCTTTGGAAGATTGACATCAAAGCGGAAAATATACAATATCATATCAGTAAATCTTACTTTCTTTCTTTAGTTACGAATGGATCAAAATTATTGAATGAAATAAGCAGTTTCGAACAAATATAGCTATAAAACAGAAGAAAATACTTTCTATTCATATCTTTACGCAGAAGCGCCCCATTACTGTCGGCATTGGTTGTTTAAAAAGGTCAAATTTCCTTAGAACACACCAAATTGGTTTCATGGTACGTTTCAATGGTCAGCACATTACCAATACTGTATAAAAGGTGAGATAAGCTCCAACGATATTTTTTGGATTCTTCATAACAATCGAAAATAAATGGTCTTGACTTTTTACTTGTCTATTTTATTTGCAAAAATTATTAGATTAACAAGCTTCAACCAGGAAAAGTGATAAACCAGTTCTTTGATACAAAATCGAATAGAAATCTTGTTGAAATCGTAGAATTCTGCATATCATTATATTTTTCCCGTTAAGCCGAATTATCCTAAGCCTTTCGTTGAAGTATGAGTCGCCAACGTGGCATGACGGTGGCTTCGGATATTTACGATGATTTGCATTGGAAACTACTAGATGATTTCAAATCAAAGATTGTTTCAATGCTGCAGAGTGAAAATAAAAACAAAAGAATAGTGGTCTTATTGATAAAACGTTTGCAATTAGTTATGATTGTTATCGATTGCCATTCTTCGCCGTTTATAACTCAGCGCACGATTTTATTGAACCAACTACATCGTCGATTTAAATTACTTTAGATCAAAAATATGGCTCAATCTACAGATACGCAGAGCTTATAGAAGTCTCTTTCAGATCTTGTAGGTGAAAATCAAGCTATAATAGAAGACAATTGTAGTTTGGGCCATACATTAAACTTCCACTAATTTTGCCAAGATTTGCACAGAACACACATTTAAATCAACAAATTAGCCAAATATAGAGACCCAACACAGCTGCAAAAACACGCTGTATTGTAATGTTACAAAATTTATTTTAAATATTCAAATTAATTGCATACGAGTTGTTTTACATTACGAGAAACTCAATGATAAATCATACTTATTACTATAACTTCTTAGATGGGTTTAATCTTGAAATGAAGACCGATCAGCGAGAAGACCAGACACTTCAAATCTTGCACCAAATAGTAGAAACAACGAAGCCCCTCGGGGTCCTTGGAGCGGTTTACGTCAACTAAAGATCCTGTCTTCGATGTAGTGAAGGATATATGTTCATCGCCGATGACAATCTCGAGTTCCTGTAATTATTAGCACGATTAAATTTTATAAAAATATCGTTACTAATCATAATTTACCTGTCTTCCGACACGATCTGGCGGTGGCCATGGCGAATCATCTTCGGCCATAATTTCTGAGTCCAGAATGATTCTTTTCAGTTCTTCCATCACCGATTGATGTACATACGCTTCTTTCCGAATCATGGTGTCATTCTTGTAATTCGAATTATTCGCATAACGTAGTTTTCCGTCGGGACGGAATTCGAACTCGAGAAACTCATGCCCGAATTTTCCTTTATGGCCGACATAGTAACGTAAGTAGAAATCTTCGGTGGACATGATTTTTATCAGAAATTAGATACAAACACTGAATTGACCCAAAAACTCTACGATGCCACTCGGTAGCCTAAAATCACAAATGTCACTTTTGACTTTCGAAGCTGTTGTGAATAATTTCGAAAACGAAAGCTGTGTAGAATTCGAACGATAATTCGGGGTGCCATATGAGATATCTATATGTTGGCAGGAGGATGTGACGAAATTTGAAACGGAAATACTTTATTTTAAATTATATTTTTTGATTATGTTAATATTAAATATCTTAAGGATAATGTGATTAGACTTGACTAATTTTAATGAATCAGAGAATTAAGCATATAAATATTCGAGTTCGACTATATTATAAGCCAAAATTAATAATCAACTAATTTTAATCCATTTTTCATCAAATTACACTCTCATCTGATTTAAATCATAATATATTGTCTACGAAATGGTATATAATGATTTTTGCTTTCGTCATTTTTGAGTACATTGTCGATTTGTTGCAATTTCGGTGGACATAATTTTGACACATTGATTTTCAATTTGATAGCATGAGAAAGTGATTGAATTGATGAATATTTAACATTAAAATGAATGCTACGTGATCCATAATGCAATATCTGCTTTTTTCCTCACATACAATTCAATTTATAAATAAAATTCATCGTAAATTGGAAAAATATTGTATTTTGTAATTGTTTCTTACCAAGTTGAAGTTCGAAGTCATAACTGAACATCAATACAAAAAACCCACTGTAGAACTTTCTATCATAATTTATGTAATATCAGATTGTATGTCTGATGGAGACACACCACTTGATGCAGTGCCAGTTAAATATTTATTTTAATTAATCACTATTCGTGTACGTCTAATAACTTATTTTAGAATTTTAGATAGTCATTTTTATTGCTATTTATTTTTTAGATCTGCATCGGTATTATAGGTATCGGCAAATTCTTTCATTAAATTCAATAAACACTTATGAATCTTTTCAAAAAAAAATGTTATGAATTTGAGATGGTCAGGGTATAATGATAGTAAATTGAATAATATATGAGTCTGTTGCTCTGATTTGTTCCATGATCATTAGCTTTTAAGTAATTTTTGCAGCATTTAGCAAAAATCCACAACTTTTTTCTGGGCTTATTTTTGATTTTATGTGCTCATCATATACTAGATCGAATCAATTTCAACAGGTTCATTCGCGAAACTGAAAGATAATCAAAGTATTTAAACGACAACTTTGGTTAGATCTACGGGGCTTGAAGCTAGTATAAATAAATTTAAATTAAATAATTGTTAGAAATTTACATAATAATATGCGAGTACATAGCAATGTTTTTAGCAACTTACCTCATGCTTTCTGATTTTATTTCTCCGTCTCAGTCCGTTTTCACTTTGTGAAAATAATTCCATAAAAATTTTGAAAATTCTTAGACCTGGAAGATTCTCTCTGAAATCATGAAATCAGAAAATTTCTCATGAAATCGAAAAAAATGAGACCCGTAACCAAAGTGCCACCTAGACCTGTATATCCTTTATGAAGTATGATTTCTATTGTTGGGGCAAGTAAGCCTAAAAAAATTTTAAAACGTTTATCTTTCGATTCTCTATCGTTGATTAATATGAATATTAATTAATCACCTACATAATAGTTTACACGATTTTCTCAGAATGACAACAAAAGATATCCTGGCGGTTTCAGAGAATCTATTTGTGAATTTGTTTGGATATAAAGAATTCACATTTCTGAAGTCTTCCGTAGGGTAGTGATAGGGACCTCAAGTAGCTCATTATCAACTAGATTGGACCTTCTTTTAGACATGCTCATCGTTTTTCAAGAAGAATTTCCGAAGAAGCTCCTGGAGCCGACGGTATTCCAGGTGAGCTTACTCGATTTGGAGACCTCACGCTACACCAAGCAATTCATTAAAATATTTCCCTCGTACGGGAGCATCAAAAGATGCTAAAAGACTGCCGGGAAAGTATAATATGCACCATACACAAGAAAGGAGATGTAATAATGTACAGCAACTATAGGGGTATCATACTGTTGAAGACTTCCTATAATAGACTCTCCTCTATCCTACAAGAGTGAATAGCCCCATAGCAATGTGCTTTCATCCCAGGCAAATCAAGAATTGATCAGATTTTCACTCTTAGGCAGATGATGTAAAAATGGCTAGAATTCAATATTAAATTGTACTGTCTTTTTCTACAATTTAAGTACGCCTATGACACGATTGTGTAAGTTAACCATGACCAACATAACAAGCCAAAAAAAAAAAAATAGCCGCATTACTTTCTAAACCGTTCAACGTCTTTAATGCAGTCCAACAAAGTGATAATCTATCTATCACCTTTTCAACCTGGCGTTGAAGAAGGCAATTCAGGATTTTGCCATATAAAAGAGAAGGACTATCGTCACCAAGTCCAGTCCAAGTCCAGTTATGTATATTATGTTGACATCATTGGAAGATCTAAAATAGCTGCACAAGAAATCTGATCCCGAAAATAGGTCACAATCAACCCCATTCTTTCTGGCTGGTCGGCTCTTCTTTGTCGTTATGAGTAATCACACCATTAGTTCCTAAAACAGGAGGTTTAACATTTGAAGCCATCACTTTCCAACATTTCTTGTAACCTGTAAAAGCACTAAAGCGAAACCTCTGAAAAAGCTGCTCAGTAATTACCTCAAAATAATGGAGTAACCGGCTACACACGAGTAAGAACCGAAAAAGATTTCAAACCCAGGCGCAAACTCGGAAAAAATTTTATTACTAAATATCGATAAATTAATTACAATTGATCTATTTTTAATTAATAGATTGATTAAAACTCTCACAGAATCCTAAAATAGAAACCATAGTTCGTACTAAAAACAGGCCAATTATATATTACTTACAAAGTAGCCATAATGAATGATTGTATGTTTTATTTGATGTTTTTTTATTAAATATGCTAATATATATATATATATATATATATATATATATATATATATATATATATATATATATATATATATATATATATATATGTATATATATATGTATATATATGTATATGTATATATATATGTATATATGTATATATATATATATATATATATATATATATATATATATATATATATATGTATATATATATATATATATATATATATATATATATATATATGTATATATATATATATGTATATATATATATATATATATATATATATATATATATATATATATATATATATATATATACATCAATAAGCTGACTGTTCCGTGATGTGGATGGATAAACGATAACAGCTCGTAACAATTGCCAGTGATGCCATATAATTCACATAGCTCCTAAGTAATATACAGATTCCATTCTTTGTCTCTGTTATAGGGAATCCTACATAAATTCTGAAGATAAATTCTTTCAATTACTGCGGAAATAGCCTAAAAAGGGTTATCGTAAACTAGGTTTGATTAGCAGTTTTCTTCATTGAATAAGGTTACAAAATTATTCGAACAACCTGATTATATTGAGCTAAATTAAATTTACTATAGAATATGATCTCCCATTCATTTCTAAAAGTCTAAAATGTCAGCTACAAGCGCTCTAATCATATTTCATATTTTCTTTCATTCTTAAATCATTTATTTTAGATTTTTCCCTCAAGTACTGACCACTAACCTCTTGTAAAATTATAAATCTGACAAAAAGTTTAAACACTAACGTATTCAAATCTAAGTGGAATATTTCATTCATCAGGTACCAATGCAAAAAAGTTTACAAAATAATAATAGAATTACGAATAAGTTTGTCATTTCAAATGTATCTATCACGATGCTAAAAATAGTATGGTTTGCACACATTTTTCGCAAACTTTGCTAATACCTCATTAATTCCAGCATTCGCACATCAAGCAAACATTCTCTCATAATATTCAATTTATGTTTTGTGGAAAGCTCCTAATGTCGGCAAAACTAGAAAGATATGAGTTTTCAGAGCTGCAAACAATAGACATATAGCTCACAAAACGAATATTAACAATAAATAAGCATGAAATTCAATTGGAACATAATTTGATCCATCACACCAAATAATGGTGCCGTCAACAATAAAGCCATATGCAAATACGCAAACACACAAATCAAATGAATTTCAATCAATCCAAACTACTATAATCGTAGCTTGTACCGCAATCGAATGTTTGTCGTAGCCAATTATAACCACGAAGAGCATAAGCAAATTCACTTACTGATTACTTTTGAGTTAATGCACTGCTGGGAGCCAATGAAAGATTTGGAGTGGCCCATTTAAATTGAATTAAAGCCCCATATATGGCATAAGTGTTTGCAACTCGTTATCATAATTGAAAACTACATACTTTTCCTGCAATTACTGATTTCGCATAGAGGAATCCCGGATAAAGTGCGTCATGGGGGCACTAAAAATTTACAACGCTAGATATATTTAGCATCGGAAATGAAGATACTGTTGAAGTTACCACATCATTGTTGAGTTTATCACTGGCGCAAGTCATTGTCCAAATATCTAATATCATTGAGAGCAAATAAAACGAATTCATTAACTCCTTCAGGGCGCCAAGGAATTTCGCAACTTTATGAATATTGGCGACGTATGATAAAAAGTGTGGAGCTCGAATGGCTTGCGGATGGAATTGTACCGGTATCTTTTGTGGTGGAATGTTGTGTTTGAGCAGTGATTCACAAGTAATTTCGTACAATCAACTTTTCATTCACACTTTTCGACCTGCCCGTTCTTGGATAGATCAGTTAAGGCTAGCGAGTACGCGACGAGGCAAAGAAATGAGGTGAAGCTTTGGGTGAGCTACAATCTTTTATGATTTTATGAGTTGCGAAATGTTTCGTTTTGGTATCTTCGCACGTTTGATGTGTACAGTAGTGTGAAATGAACAGATACAAAGTCCGGAGACCGAATCGCGGAATTGCATCATCAAAGCGGATTGAATGAAATTTCGGAGAAATGGTTAATGGCATTGAAACTGAAATGAGATTCCAATTGAAAGTAAGCAAGGTGTGATGAGTTACACGTTCACCATGATATTGAACTGAATGGGGTTTTTTATGACCTCGTCGGAATGCATCAGTTCTAAGAATGGTAATACATCAAGGATAGTTAATGGTGAGCTAGTGTGGTCCCTGAAATGACTTTCCACTTGTGCGTCATTTATGAATTTGATGTTGTGAATCACATTCAAAACCCCGCTGAAAATTAAGCATTGTTCTTATAGTATCATAATGCATGTGAATCTATCAAAATATGATGTATGTGCCTACTGCAATATTATCTATTTTTTCTAACCGACCAATTGAACTTCAGATTACCAGTGGTCAGTATGATTTCGATATCAGCTAAGTTGAGAAGAACGTTCAAATCGAAACCGCTGACTAATGCCTGCTCAACAGGAAGACATGTCAGGTGACGGGAAATTGCACCACAACTAAAACATATAGTCTCTCCGATTTATTTATATTTTTGCAAATATTTTCTTCTATTGTACTATATTTATACATTACGATATACGTCTCAAATACATCCATATACGAAGCCACTGGTAAACCAATAAATCAAGCTGACAGAATGACAAAGATATAACAAAGCAAAGCTATTCAAGTTCCTAATTTTATTCTCATGGTGGATAAAGTAAATATATTTCGGGTAGTAATTTACTAATTTCGAGTAGATTCTCTAAGAACAATATGCACAATAATTCATGGGTGTTTGTAGTAGTATATTTCCTTTGTCTATCTCTAGAGAATTCACAAAGAAGTAGAAACATAAATAAAAATATTTGAATTCAACTGGAACTTAATGTCACTAATACCAAACTTAGTACTTAATTGTATCTTTTGCTATTCTCATGAGGTGCAAGAGTTATTTAAAAAAAAAATATCTGAAACCGTTTATATTGGTGGATGAACTAGATTTTTTAATTTTAGTTTTTGTTGAAAAATAGATAAATATTTGTTAAAAAGTAATAGTTCTCTTCTTCATTAGTTTTATTGAAATTTATATCTGGTCGCCTGGCGACTTTTAAAATTAATTGTAAAAACATAAACGCCGACGAAATTTTTGTTCTAGTTCAGCTCCACTTCCTGCCAACTAAACCTTATTTATCATCATTTCTGTCTGTAGGAACTTCTGTCTGGAATAAGACAAAAAATCCCCTATTTTATCTTCAGATGATTTCATTTGATTGACGGAAATGTGGTTTATTGATTAAATTTTTAGTACTGAGGGTTTCCCGCTGCACAATTGTATAGACATGATCGCAATCGACCGTTGTCAAATGAAACTGATAGTGGTGGTGTCTTAATTTCAGTAGGTACATAAATCTTTAACTTGTTCAAAGTTACTAGTCTCCTATACCGTTGAATGTGTTGCCGTTCGTATATACATGTCAAATGCTGATTCTTTATTGCCTGTTAGTGCCTAGCCTATATACCTTGTAATGCTTTGATATTTGTATATGAATGTTTTTTCTGGGAATTATCCAATTGCATTTTCACTTATTTTTCATTATTCTCCTGTGATTATTTGTGGTGATTTCAACCTTCGGTCTGTACAATGAGATGTCTCATTCGCTTCGTGTATTTCCTCAACAAATGAGATTTTCACACTGCTCAATTTTTTCATGTAGCATCAGAAAGGTGGATTACAAAAACCTCGATACGCGGCTGTAACATTTTTATCCACTAATCTATACTGTGCAACGCAACGTGTCCAAATATGACTCCACTGTATCATTTCTTTGATGCGGCGACATGAAACCGCCAAATGACCGATCGAGTTCCTTGTGTTTGTATCATATTTTGATACCGAACGAAGAAACTTTTGTCTTATCCAGTAATACGCAGCGGTGATACGATATGTAAATATGCACCATATGAATATATCCATATGTTGCATCTTTGCATATCGGTATACCGACTTTCAGATTTTCAGATAAATTGATGTTCGAAGACTTTTTCTCAGTTTACAAATCAAAACTAAATCTCGAATTGAATGGTGTGACAATAACTGAAACTAGAATATATTGGAGTTAGAAAATGTTTTAAATAATTGATACCTGCCCTAGCTTGGCTATTCAGTCTCCATAGCAAGGAGCAAATTTTCCAAACGAAAAATCTAAAAAACTCTAGTGCACCTGAATTATAAATACTAAATACTAATAATACTAATATTGGAGGTGAAATACTAATGTTCGATGAACAATAGAAGAATCGTGCAGATTTCGAGTGCATATTCTACCACACGGTCGCCAACTTGTGCCGAGTGCAAAACCACTTAGGTCTTAACAATGCATTTAAAGTCATAGGGTGGAAAGAATTTCAGGATTACCACTTGCATGAATTTCAAGATTTAGGAAAGCTAAACACTGCAAAACTTTGAAAGCAGCATAGCATAACATAAACAAAGAAAATGCTTAGTGTTTGCAACACTTAACCAGCACTGCAACTAAAAATCTCCCATAATTGCCTCAAGTCAAAATCAAATAACTCTATCGATCTCAATTTTATTTGATGGTTTCGTCGAAAGTGACAGGGATAGAAAGATGTTTAGGACCCAAATTTTTTTAGAACTTAGTAAATTTAGACATTGTTAACTTATTTTCATTGTAAATGTTCGCAATATGAATACTTAATGTAAGCATTTATTGATACGAAAATAGCAAAAAACGCCCCGCGCTAGCAACCCTTCGCTAGTATCAAAGCCAAAAATATATCACACCTGCTTCACATTGAAATCAACCTACCCTGCGAATTTCGTTTTGATCCGATGACTGCATTGGAATTTATAGGGGTACAAAGAAATTCAGCCATACCAGTCGCAAAAATTTTCAAATTTTCGAAAACTTAATATTTATTATTATTGTCACTACAAGATCATAACCGTTTAAAAATTTTACGATAAAATCGCTTAGTAAAGATATTGTAAATAAATACAAAACCAACAATAGCTGGTAGCCCTATCGTTGCTTTTTAACCAGATTCCTTCTGAATAATACCTATAATAAGTTCCATTTATTATGTGAAATTCGTTTTGATTTCATGACTTTCCAGCGCAGTCATGAAATCAAATGGGGATGGGGATTAATGGGGATGAGCGAATTTTCAAAGCCCAAGGCAACAAAATTACCATAGCTGGTAGCATCAACCGAATTTTTCAACCAAATATCTACCAAACACGGATTAAAATAAGGTTCAACTACTGTGTCAATTTCATGAAAATCTGGTAACTGAATCAGAATTCATAGGGCAGATTTCTTTATAATTTTTCAAGATGGCACCACTGACGCAGAGTTACCCGCATTCCCAAATCGCTTCTATCAAACCTGGTCCTATTTAATACCAATGCATTCTGTGAATTTCAGATGTTTCTGATAATTGGGTCGTGAGTTCTCGTGAACAAAAGTTTTTGATGCTTAAAATATAGGTAAATTGGAGGAGGGCTACCGTTCTTGTCCGATGTGAAATTTCAAAAACTTTGCTTTGGTTGTATAAACAAAGCATTTTATTTCTTTATGAGTTGGTTTTCACTGTAAAAGACGAAAATTTTTCAGGAGAGTCGATGGTTTGAAGGTTTTCATTTTCAATGCCTGCCGTGGCTGCAGGGTTGCCAGCACGTTCATAAAAGACTACGCAAGTCTACAACTTAACAATATCAATATGCTCTTTAAGTTTCATAATGATCTAATAATCTGGTCAAAAGATTTCGCAATTCAAACATTTTCAAAATTTTTCCAATCTCATTTTAGGAACCTAGCGCACACATAGGGTTTTCAAAATTTCAAAAATTAATATTATATTCATATTATCATATTCACATCATCATATCACATTATCATATTCATTTCATAAACTTTATTTTTGCAAAAGTCATTTGTTGACAGAATAATAGGTGTATTAAAAATATCACTTAAATGGCCGCCGTCGCCAAAGGGTTAAAGCTTATTAGCTTTTTGTGAAACCTGGCACTATTTTGAATATACACCAATGTATCCTAAAAATTTCAGTTCAATCGGATGGCGTGTTCCTGGGATTTTTTATCTGAAATTTTTTGATCATATATACGTATCTAGAAATATATGTAAATATTTGGCAAAAGTGATTTTAATACTAATATTCTTCGAACATTAGTAACAAAATAGAACGCACACAACCAGGTGATGAAGCAAGTTATATAAACTTATCCTACTACACATAAATTTTTATGGCGCACGTTGGTTTGCTCCAACAACTCCGATTTTTGGTGGCTCTAATTTCACCGCAAACTCAAAATTGCGCTTCAATAATAAGAATTGTTTGCTGTAGCATTCAACTGCAAGATACGCATAAAAATTACTCAACAGAATTTCGACATATTATGGGAAAAATCATATGGCTAATTATCACTATTAGATACTTCTGCGGTCAACTTAACTACATCTAACAGAAACGTAAAATAAATGGAAGCTCACTGGCATTCAGCTCAATAGTGGAGAGGACTTTGCGTTTTAAAAGAAATCGTATTGCTAGAGATTTTTTATAATGAAAACAAAAATCATCCTATTCCAAGTCTTCTACATTTTAAGCATATAAAAATACAAATATTTTCAGATAATTACCCAGCTCCCGATCGTTAAAATATTTACGCGAAAATTGCTAAGGAGACTATCCATAGAATTGTGCGCATTAACGCTTAATTATTTTGCTCTATATACGGACTATAAATAGAACTCCCAAACAAAGACAGTTTCAATCTTATCTATTTATAGAATCTTTGTTTGACTTTCATATTTGTTTCTGAGAATTTGCTCAATTCAAAGTGAGGGTAAATTCACTTTATACTAATTACCGTAGCAAATATGTAACATCGAATAGAGATATAAAGTCTCTTATCTTCTGCTAACATGGATGTTGCTCGATGAATAGAGCTTTGACCAAATAAGAACGCACTAACGATTGCTCAGATAATTAGGCTAATGTCCACGTAGATGTTACATTACACATCTTTTGATTGATTAAATCTTTAAAAAAATAATGTTTTAAATAAATGGAAAATAAGTAGCTCTTAGATTTTGTGAAATAATCAGCTCTATCAATTAAATTAATATCATTCGGTTTTTTCCTGTTTGGAGGCTAAACTATTACTAAATACACTTGCCAGAAAAAGTATCCGTACACGATCAAAATAATGCAACATATTAGGAAATTCGTGGTAAAAAGAACTGCTACATTTTAATATTTAAGCAATAAAATTTATTCAGTAATCAAACTACCTTATCTATAAATTTTTTATTTGGTATTCCTTGAAAAATTAGATTTTACAAAACCAAAACAAAAAATTTTACTTAAACGAACCAGAAAAAGTATCCGTACATGACAATACGAATTTAACATATTCAAATATTTTTATTATATATCAGGGCTTAATAACTTGTCGGATAGCCTTTTCACTTGAGGACCTCCCTCAGTCGATGTGGCATGGAGTGGACCAATTTGGCTGTATCCTGCCTGATAATTTTGCCCCACTCATCGACGATGACATTTTTCAGCATTTCCTTTGAAGTTATGCTGTGCTGACGGATCCTGTGCTCCAACAAATCCCACAAATGTTCAATGGGCTTAAGGTCTGGGGATTGGGGTAGCGTACGCAACTGATGTTTTGTGTTGTAGAGCAACTAAAGCTTCACATTGTATGCAGTGTGCTTGGGATCATTATCCTGCTGGAACCAGAAATCGTCACCAAGTTCCAACTGCTGAACGCTTTGCTTCATATTCGACTTCAAAATATTAAGGTAAGCGTATTGATCCATAGTTGATTCGATAAACACAATTTGGCCAACTCCTTCTGCCGCCATACACCCCCAGAGCATAACACCACCTCCACCATGTTTGACAGTAGGTATCAGATTTTTTCTTTCGAGGGCAGTACCGCTCTTCCGCCACACTAGCTTTCTGCCTTTAGTGCCAAATATGCAAAATTTGCTTTCGTCGGAGAACAGGACATGTTTCCAAAACTCTGGAGGCTTGTTTATAAATTCATTTGCGAAATCTACACGTTTCTTCCTGTTCACTTCCGAAATGTATGGTTTCTTACGTGCTATACGAGAGCGATATCCATCTTTCTTCAGTATTTTTCGTATGGTATCCTCGTGGAGAACCTTGTCAAAAGAGTCTTCTATATTTCTACTAATATGAGAAGCATAGTTACTCGAGGATTCTTTTGAATTGACTGCAATACGGTTCTTTTTTCGCGTTCAGTCAGTATGGAGGGTCGACCACAACGAGACTTTGACACAATCGATCCAGTTGTATCAAATGTTTTCACCACGTACTGGACAGAAGAGTGAATTCTGCCTATTATCTGACCAATTTGGCGGAAAGTCATGCCTTGACTCCTAAGTTTCAGCATAATTTTCCTTTCATCAGCACTAATTTCCTTAATTTGGGGCACCATCATGTATTCTAGTGCATAAAAACTTTAAAATAACTTCATTCAGTTCTAAACCTATCACAAATCAAAGTAGAACTATTATCGGATCTAAATACATACAGATGCACCTGCACATGCCACTGCATAGCACGGGGAATCCCCCGTTTTCTTCTGTACGGGTACTTTTTCTGGTCAAACGTGTAGCCATATATTGATTTTGTTTGAATTTCAAGTGTTTTTAAATAGTAACTATTATGAAACATACTGGTAATTATGAAAAAATGTCGATTTTATGCTATTATAAAAGAAAACAGTCAAATTAAGTGGACATCTGCTTTTTAATACAACAACAACTTTGGTGTCTTGCATGTACGGATATTTTTTCTGGCAAGTGTATAGCTATCTGCCAGGAAATAGAAATATTTATATCGAGCTTTTAAAAGGATAATTGGTGTTTGAATAAAAATATTTAGTTCTATCAAGAACATCTGTGTACTTAAACATTCATTAAGCACCAGTAAGGATTTATATTCAAACAACTTTCGAATATTTCTTGAAAACTCGAAGAACTAGCAAACAAACTCATGCTATGATATAAAACTATCTGAGATTGAACGTACGCCGGTACTTCGTAGGCATTTCTAATTTATTCTTTAATTATTCCATTAAATCAACATTTTTGTATTCTTCTATATTCCAAGTATCGAAAATTATCCCGTTCCGAGCTGGTATTTTTTTAGTCTGTAAACTGGACTTATCAACGTGATGTTCAGATTACTGCAAATCAAAATAACTTAATTGACGCTCACATGACAATAGTTTTATATGCACTTTTATTTATCATAAATTTCTGATGTGAATTTCAATTTATAGCCCAGTGAAATCCGACATAAAAAAGGCGAAACTTCGGAAAAATTAAGGGAAAGCTGAATTTTGGTTTGAATTTTGTTACTGGCGTGTTGAACAAAATGTCAAAAGTCTCCATCGATCCGAGTGCTGCGTCACTTTTTATACGGGGTCAAAGTTCACCAAAATTGACCTTTCCTAAATATCTCAGTAACGGTCATGTCTTCAGAAAAACAATGTATGACGAATTTGTAGCTTAAAAATTTCCAACAAAAAAGATTTTAAAACTTTTTCCTGCAACCATAACCGTTTTTGAGATATATTGATCTAAACATTTGTTACTAACAGCATCCTCTTTCTCAATGGCATGTTGATATTATCACGCCATGTACTATAGTCCTCCACGCCATGCACTATAGCCCTCCACGCCATGTACTATAGCCCTCCACGCCATCTGCATGGCGTGGAGGACTATAGTGCATGGCATGGAGGACTATAGTACATGGCGTGGAGGGATATAAGCATAGCGCCTGCTCCTATGTACTTTTCGCCATGTATTATGGCGTGTGGCGCTATATTTTATCACAATCCCCAAATCGAATATGTACATGGCGCCAGCAGTCCATAAATTATGGCGTCTGACGCCATGTGTTTTTTTAGTGTACAGTTAAGCGGTATTTGAAATTACGCACTTTAGCGGTATTTGATGATTAAAAGCCATTCTGAAATTCGTGCCGATACCAAAAATGTACCATTTCCATAAGAAAGCTATGGCAAAATGTTTTTCCCAACTGATAAAAAACAATGAGGTAGAAGTCTCTCGTTATCATGAAGGCAAAATTGATTGCAAATGGAACAGAATTTAAAAAAAAAAACCATAAAGAAAATTTCAAAGAAATTTAATTTTAAATATTGCAATTAATTATATTATGTTAATGATTATATAGTATTAAACATACTTTTATTTGTTAAACCATAGCTCGCGTCATTTTAATAAATTCATCCCAGTAGAAAGTACTTTTTTCCAATATATCTATTTCAAAAAGTACATTTTCCAAAAATAATTATAATTCTCCATACCTTTAAGTTTCTTTTTTGCGGAATCCCCTGTTTTTCATGGTATTTCATGCATTCGTTTTGTAAGCTATTCAAAAAGAAATTTGAATTTGTTTGTTCAAGCCGAAAATTGTGAACACATCTTTTTTCATTTTATTCCAATTTCCAAAAAAATGTCAATATTCTTGTTTTGTTCATGCTAAAATCACCAGAGTGTGAGTTTGTGAGTTTATTTTCAATAAGCTAATCTGTTGATTTAACTAATTCAAATTTGTATGCCAATTTTTCTTCACACTCAATTTTACTGACCCAAAATCAGAAAGCTGTGCCACAAATAACATCGCATAATTTACCATGAGAATACTTTGATAACTTTCATCAGCTTTGTTTCTTGTAACTATAGTACGTACATAGGTACTTGCTCTTTTTCGTATCTAACTACATGTGGCTGATGCAATCGTTCATACTGATTGTATTGGATTGTAATAATGAAAGTATTGATGTCGATGATGCTACATTGGTAGTTTTAGATGAATCTAACGCTGTAAAACATATTTTAGATTGCATCATTTTATTTGCACCTCACTTACGACATCAATCATTCTCGACACTTTTATGTGCATAATTTAAAATTAATTTTATTAATTATTTTCCTGAAGGTTGGTTTTGAACTCATTCAATAACGTAAGTTACCATATTCTACTTCTTCTTGCTAAAGTCCCCCGAATTTCCTAGATAACGAAAATCAGAATCTATTAGTTATTTGTCGTATGCATGTCACACTTATTTTAGTTTTCAACTTTCTTGACGTCATGAAGTTATGACATTTTTCCTGTGTATAATCTCAATATAATTATGTACATGGAAGATTTGCGTCAATGCAACGTGTGAAAACTTTAGTGTTTAAACTGTTTTAATTGTTCTTATCGGAAATACATTAGATCCGGGATTGAATGAGTTTTATCATAGTTCAGAGTATGTGAATTGAATTGAGCTTATTATTCAAATACATGAATTTTATCTGTATACCAGTGTATCTTTTGAAAGGAAATTGAATGCATTCGTCAGATCCAAATTTTTAAGCAACTTGTTAGTATTTGACAAACCGCAAATCATATGAAGAAAGCCCAACTAATGAAAAAAAAACGAACAGAATCGCTAAAGTTTTTACGTTTTTGTATCTGAAATCTAATTCGCGCCAATCAGTCCCACTTCAATTAAGCGCGCGAAAATTGGAACAAACCACTGATTCATCAATTACCATCATATGAATACTATCGCGCTAACCATGAGACACAAACGCCGCTACGGAGTCAATGATCACTGATGTGACGTCACGAGGTAAATAAGACAGACCCCCTGATCATGTGAGTAATTCACGTGCTTCACCAAGCTTGGATCGCGGCACGTCCGCTACCCACTCAATCGGTGTGATTCGTGCGTGACCCTTCAAAAAACGGGGAACATTACGAACGAAACAAATGGCTCCAATGGAGTTCAGTGTTACTCTACCGTGCTTTATAACTAACTACATATATAGCAGCACTAGCTTCCCAGCTGAAATACTGCATTTCACATTGTTTCGATATCTTTCCCACTGCCTGAAAAAGCTAGGAGAAGTAGATAAGGTACTTACTACCACCGGTTGCGACGAGACTTTATAAGAAGCTGATAAGTAAGTGGAGGCCATTCAATCTTTAGATTTCAATCGATAAAGACATCAGGAACAATGCGTAAGTACGAACTTGAACTAGATACGCGGACTGTGATAATTAATTTTCGTTTTCTTTTTCGAACAGGTCTACTACTACTGCTCATCTTTTTGCTGTTCTTGACGCAGATATTTGCGGCGCCGGCCAGCAATAATAAAACGTCGAAAAAGCGGAATAAAAAACCCTCGGGATTTATAGCGTCTCGAGGATGATAGTAGCATCTCTCCGAAGCAAGATTATCATGAGTGAGTGCCATGATCAGTGTTGAATCGGATCTCAGTGAAACCCGTTCAGTATTTTAGCCAGATCGTGTGAATGCAACGATAATTAATAATCTCATGAAGAATTCCTAATAACTTTGCCCGGAATCTGTGATATATTGCTAGTTTACCGAATAGTTATTCTAATTTATTTTTGGTGCTAAGTGTTTTAATCATCGACATTATGTGAACTTCCATAACAATTGACCAATTTCTGTGAATAAGATAATTTATGAATTTATTTAAGTGGCGAAAAAAGCATAATTTATTGAACTCGTCGCCACACCAGCTACAAACTGATTTTAAACAAATGTGAAAGTATTGTGTACTTAAGTTACCTATAAAATAATAATAATTTATAATAATTTAAATTTCATATAAGCTATTAAATATTTAAATAAAATGAAGATATTTGAGAAAAAAGACTTGTGCTGTGTAATATTTATGGTTTTATACTGCTCTAATTGGAATTATGTGTAATTTTTATGCAGGGTTTTTTACCACAATAGTGCAAATGACTAAGTCCATACAACATAAAATTTAAAGTTTTAAGCACTTAATGACGTAATACTCGATTATTGTATAGTGACAGTGCCGCAGACAATTTAAATTTCTAATACGATAGTTTGCCACATTTCACAAATCACACTCACTTATGTAGACATGGCAATAAAAGTTCATGCCATTTGGAAATTACAGCACGAACTAGTCGTTAACTTCGTATCTAAATTCTTAAACATGAAGAAACACATCGCGAAATCGAAACTCAGCTTACGCTTGTTACTCATCAAATTGTGAAATTCTTGTCTGCAAAAAAATCATTGCGAAACTTGATGACTTTGCGAATTTCACAGCATCATTTTGTGTCGATTCATTCTAATTTCCCATCATGAATAAGAATACATCTAAACAGGGAAATATAATACTTTCTTCTCGATTTAACTGTGTGTGTATAGTTTGTCGTCGAAAGTTCCCCTTATCGATTCGCGAACATTTGACTTCGATCGCATAAAATCTACTACATAAAGAATAACACTAATTGATTTAGTACGGCTCAAAAGCCGGAAACCAAACTGGTATGCACCAGTTGTAGATGACTATAATTGCTTTAATACTCGTAGCCAGCGATCTATTTAGATTGTTAATTATTAGATAAGCCGAATGCGATTGTCACATGCTACTATAATTTTCATCAGCAATGATCTCTCATGATGACGATTTTGAGAAATGCAACTATTTAATTGCCCTATCTTATTACTGTGTAAAAATAATAGCTCAAGAGCTGAAATATGTAGATTTAAAAATTAATCGAGAGTGGAATAATTTATCCTTCGCCCTTAAAGCGATCTATGACGATTTAGATTAAAATTAATTTTGTACTACATACAGTGGCTCACAGCTTATTTGATACAGTGCTTCTTTAAAAAATTAAGTTACAATAACTCAAAACATAATAACAATATCAAAAAAATTTGAACACCATTTTGAAGAAAAATGTTTGTTGTTTATTAAACAAGTTTATATTTGTTATAAAGTTGCTGTTTTACATCTTAAAAAACAAAAAACTAAAAGTAATAACAAACTTCATATCACAGCTTATTTGATACAGTTTGATTAAACATTAAAATTGTTGTGAATTGTGAGGTTTCCAGTTGATTTCAATACTTCATATGATAGCCCTTAGCCTTAAGCAGAGCCTGGAGCCTATTTGGCATTGAGTCAACGAGTTTTTTTGTGATATCAGGAGTAATTTTTGCCAATCCTCTAGCAGTGCTTTCTTCAGGTCTTGTTTATTAGGAATCTTGTGTTTTCTAATGTTGTTATCCAACAAAGTCTTCAGATTCTCAACGACGTTCATATCTGGTGACTGTGCCGGCGGAGACATCAAATGAGGGCAATCCCAAATTGGCCAGGACTGCACAAATCCCGACTTGTGCTTTGGATCATTGTCTTGGTACAACCGAAATTGGTTGCGAACACCCAGTTTTTCAGTGCTTTGCAGCAAATTGTTTTTGAGTACATCAAGGTTCTTTGTTTGGTCTATTGTTTCCTCAATAAACTTTAAATTTTTGACTCCGGCTGCGGACATGCAGGCCCAAACTATCACATTACCACCACCATGCTTCACAGTAGCTTTGAGGTTCTCCTTGTTTAGCTCAGTGTTTGCCTTGCGCCAGACATATGATATTCCGTCGAAGCCAAAAATGTTAAACTTGGACTCGTCCGCAAAAATAACCGTATTCCAGAACGCGGATGGCTTTCCCACGTGCTCTTTGGCAAAGGCAAATCGGCTTATTGTATTTTTTTTTTTTGGAAATGAATGGCTTCCTACGAGCTACTCGCCCGTTGAAATCATGGTCGCGAAGCACTCGTCGCACGGTTTCAGCACTACATGACTTCCTTAATTCACGATGAACCTCAGTAACCAAGTTTGGAGCGGAAATCTTTGTGTTTGCTTTCACTTTCCTTACAATGTATCGTTCGTCGGATACGGTGAAAATATTGCTTGGCGCATTTCTCCTCTTATTTTCTACCCGATTTTCGTGTACGAAGCGCTCAATTATTTGCTGCACTGTAGAGACACTCAAATTTACACTTTCAGCAAAGTGGTTTAATATCAATTCGCGCTGTTCAATTGTGGTGCGATGACCCATTTTACAATTTTGGCTCATTTTGGCACTTCAGCTTACAAGATCTTGCTAAAAATTACTTAAGCCAATGTCTAAACACAATCAAAAATTCAAAAAACAAAAACAAGACAGATTAACGGCGCGACAAATAGAAGTTTATTCGCATTGAAGTGTCTGTATAAAATAAGCTGTGAGTTGTAACTTTTCTGCGCCAGTGGTATTTCTCTTTTACCGGACGCCGAGGAATATTGCTGGAACATTTTTTGTTTGCATTGTATTTGTTGAACATGCATCTAGTCAAATACGTTTAAATTTTTTGGATAGAGTTCTTTATTTCAAAGTTACAGTGATTTGTATTTTTAAATAGTCACTGTATCAAATAAGCTGTGAGCCACTGTATGTACATGTTTGATAAAATTGAAAATTATGTATATTTTTTTAATTATATTTTCATGAATATAGAATCTTTCCACGTGCATGACAATTTCCTGCCGCAAACTAGTACGATGTCAGCCATTGGCCACGCTTGCATGTGATGCGCAGAAATATGCCGCCAATCGTGTATGAGCTACTGTACTGTAAAATACTGTCACACGGTTAAAAACGTTATGCTAATGATTATGGCATCACATGATGGACTAAATGTACAAAACGGTTTCGAAAATTTCCACGAAAAGTTAATCAAGTCACAGAATTCCTGCACCTGGAGTAGGATACCCTAGAAATGACCGTGAATGACCCTGGTCCCAATAATTAGGGCAGAAGGACTATATTTCGATATTATTTATTATTAGATCAGGTTAAATCACTCTTTTGATATACTTTCACGTTGGAGTCGTGAGTGCGGCTTGAATGTGAATCCTGATAAAACGGAACTAGTGCTGTTTACAAGGAAGTACAAAGTTTCTGGTTTTGAGTTGCCCAAATTGAATGGGGTCTCCATTAACTTGAGCCAGAAGGTCAAATACTTAGGGCTGATCCTTGACTTGAAGTTACTACGGACCTACAATGTAGCAGAAAGAGCTCGGAAGGCTTTCAACGCACTTTACTGCTGTAAAAGGGCCATAGGGGCGAGTTGGGGATTGCAGCCTCGTACTGTTGCTTGGCTTTATACTGTTGTGGTGGAACCAATTATGTTGTTTGGGGTTGAGTTCTGGTGGCAGACTGCTCTTAAGGCTACCTGCAAACGGCAGCTTGAAAAAGTGCGGACAATGGCTGCACTGCTGGTAACTGGAGCGCTCCGCTCCACCCCTACTAAGGCACTTTTTGTGCTGCTACATTGGCTGCCAACCAATTTACTGATCTCGCAGAAAGCTAATCTTGCTGCTGTGAGACTAAATTGTATCTCAGCATGGAATAGAACAGAATTCGGTCATGCGAGGATCTTGGCCGAGGGAGTACCCGCACCAGCGGTTGTTGACTATATCGCTCCGCAATGCATACTGAATTTGGAGTTCACAACTCACATTCCTGGCAGGGAGGAATGATGTGATGGTGTCACCCTTGAAAATGGGCTTATCCATGTGTACACTGACGGTTCAAAGCTAAACAATAGAGTCGGGAGTGGTGTTTACTCAGATGAGCTGAATCTCCAGCTGCCCCTCCGTCTACCAGACCACTGTAGTGTCTTTCAGGCGGAGGTAGCGGCTATTTATCAGGCAGTCGACTGGCTTCTGTGTAATCGAATATTCGGAGTCAATATTGGTATTTTAACAGATAGCCAAGCGACTATTAAGTCCCTTGCTGGTCCTTGTACAGTGTCCATGATTGTGGCTGAATGCCGTGCATCTCTTAGGGAGATGTCGAGACATTCGGTTGTTCAATAGATTTGGGTACCTGGACTTAGGGGTTTTCAGGGCAACTGTGAGGCCGATGAGCTAGCAAGGCTTGGAACTTTGCTACCTGAGGTCTCTTGTTCCTTCTCAATAGGTATACCGATGACATCGGTCAAACTGGCCATTAGGCAAAAATATCTTGAGGACGCTAAGAAGTCCTGGGCAGATGAATATTCCTGTGAGATAGCAAGGCAGTACTGGGTATCCATCGATGCGCATCGCACCAGGCAGCTTTTAGGCTTAACTCGAAGCGCCCTTCGTTGCACTGTGGGCGTTCTAACGGACCACTGTCTTATAGAGCGGTATGCACGACGTTTCGGCGTAGAGTTTAATGATTTCTGTCGAAGCTGTGGCTCTGAGGATGAAGAGGAATCCGTCCTTCATCTCATTTGCCAGTGTCCGGCTTTGGCAAGGAGAAGATTGGCGGCACTTGGTGCACCCTTTCTCTCAAACCTGACATAGCTGTCCCTGGTAAATCCAAAGGAGATAGTCCGCTTTGTCAAAGGAAGCAAATGGTTTCCTGACTTTAGTGAGTAGAAGAGAGTCACTAAATATTGTGGCATCACAACAGGCCTCTCTTGTGCCTATGCGTGCTGGTCGTCAGGCCTCTGTAGATCAGCAGCCACGTTAACCTAACCTAACCTAGATCAGTACTTATACAATTTGCTTATTACAAATACGTAAGCTGTTTTATAAGTAATGATCATGATACAGAAGGGGATTTATAAAATTAAAAGTTTATGATTCTTTTAATATTTGGTCTTTAAAAGCGGGTACTATAAAATTTCAGATAATTCAGTCGAGTAGTTTTGTTGTTATGATCAAGCCAAGCAAACATTTCAGAGACCTTTTCGAAAATGGAGCAAACTGAAATTCGTGCTATCATAAAATCACTTCATATGATACCAAAAAAAAAACGATACCAATGTTAGTCTCTCTCTCTAGGGTAAGGGAATTTAAACGTGGTCTTTCATCTATTTGTGATGAGCCACGTCCAGGTTGCCCAAAACCCGCTGTAACTACAGAAAACACACCAAAATCCATAATGCAATATTACACGATCGACGAGTGACAGTATGTGAGAGCTTGCTGACACTACAAGGATTTAAATAAGCCATATTATTAAAATTTTGCATGAAGGTCTGCAAATGACAAAGTTTTAGGCGCGATGGGTGTCGCAATCGATAAACGTTTCACAGGAGTGCTCGGACATCTTTAAGCGCAATTCAAGTGTGTTGGAAAATAAAAAGACATTGTACCGAAAATGAGACGTTCTCTTTATCTCAAAAATCTTCGAAATTTTGAGTCAAAAATATGGCTGCATGTTAGCTTATTTTCCTTTTAGAAATGGACATGCCCATTTTACTCTTGTGCTGCATCAACATTCTAGGCATAAATTAAAGTTAAAAATATGCAGACTTATTCGTATTTACTTGCATATTTTTTTTATTTAAGATAGTTGCATTATCATGATGTATAGAGAATATTATTGATTTCGTTTGTTGACTTTAAATTTTACTAAATTTTGTTTAGTTCTTGTAATTTCAGTTTATTTCCGCAATTATAAATTACTTATTTCGTTTTTCGAGGTCTATTTCCTCAACATTCTTCCGAATTTGATCACTTTAATGATTTATTCTTTTATGTTAACTGTGTACATGTGTAATTTTTGAAAACTATGCGGTAACCCTGCACGTACAGTAGGCACATAAAATCTTTTAAATCATCGACCCTTCAGAAAGAATTTGGCGTTTTCAAAAAAATGCCAACAATTGATAAATTCAATCCTTTGTTCACTCTGTCAAATTCAAATTTTCAAAATTCCGCTTCGCACAATAACGGTAGCCACTCGGCCAACAAATCATCATTTTTCTGAGCACTCGAAACTTCTGTTCACGAGATTAATATGAAATTCAGAGAATATATTAATCTAAAATGGGAAAAGGTGTGAAAGTTCTCAAAAATGTGGACTACCGTATAGCAGTAATGCTATCTTTAAAAATCACATTTTGCTTTATATTTATTGTAAGGTCAGTGGTAGGATTTTTTTTAAGCCAAAGCCCGAGATGCGCTGTGGTGCTATGACGGCGAATTGGCTGCAATTCGGTTGAAATATTAGGATAGAGTTACAAGCGATCGTAAATTTTGTAAATTTTTTTATCATTTTATTACTAACAGATGGTACCATTAAATTTTCATATCGTAATAATATTGTAGTGAAAAGATATCAAATTCAAAAGTTTTGAAATTTACGCGGGTGTTAGCCCTAAAATTGTTTCCCTATGACTTCCAACGCTGTCATTGGATAGAAACAAAATTCGCTGGATGAGTTGAAGTATTGCGGTTTTGGGCTTGAAACATTTCTATATGTATCAATGCATCATCAAAATTTCAGATGAAACAGCAGAAGGAATTTTCAAAATCAACTACTTTAATATTAAGCCTAGTACTAAGACCCGTTTCAAGTACAATCTGCATTTGAAATTTTACGCGGAATTTCTTTCAGATAAAATTTAGCTTGAAAAAACGCTAGAGCGATAATTAGGTTTGCAGAAAATGCAGATAGTATTATCAGCATCTCTCCACCCATTTCACACCAATTTAGAATGGTCCAGCCATTGTTGGAGCGAAAAAAATGACATTTGATGTCAAGCGTTTGAATGCGAAAATTTAATTATCCCAACGTCTCTGACATGATATTGTGTTGATCATTGTTATGCTGTGCATGGGAGAAATGATGATAAGTCAGTCGTAGTCCTAATATAAAATAGAAATAACTTAACTGAAGTATAAAAAATTGCCAGGCTGCATATGACAGTCACATCCAATTTAAATATTATTAAAAAATATTTTTGGAAAAATGATATGATATGCAGCTTATTCGTTACACTACTGAGTTTTGATTGATGATTTTGGTTTTAGGGAGCATAGTTTTTAAATTTTGATCTAAATCTTATACTTAAAGTGTACAACTTAAAATTTAGTTTGCTTTTTTTTTATTTTCGCATTTATCTTCACAATAGAAGTACTTTACAGTTTACTTTTTTAAAAAAGGGTGAAAGATCCAAAATTTCCAATTGTTCAAATTACTGCACAGTTTTAATTTTCTCACTCATTTCAAAGAAGTGGATATAAACACAAATTTGAAAAGAGAAAAAACTTTATGAGAAATATTACTTGTCTTTTAATAAATCTAGCGCTCAGTGTGGGTTCTTACATGATAAATGTTTTGATTTGTATTTATTAGCTCGCTTGGAATGTTGCTTTGAGTTTACTAAATGTTTCCATATTTCATCTGTTTTTAAAAATACTTTGCAAGTCAAGAGTCATTTTTAAGTCATTACAAGTCATGTTCCTAGTGAAAGTGGACAAAACATAGTTGACACGTTTGGAAAATCTTAACTTTCTCATGACTCAAAATACCAAGTTGTCGTAGTCACAATTGTTCTGATTGATTATAACTAATTTTAATTTTAAACTATGCCTCATGCATAGTGGAATGTGGAAGGTTATAAAATTAGTAATGCTTTGTGAGCTGTAATAGCGTACTACTCATAGATGCTCTATCTACATATATTTTAGTAACTTCGGAGATATTCAATGATTTATGTTTTTCTGCAGCATGCATATATGTATATGGAAAGGGCATTTTTCGCTATTGATTTTAACATACTTCCATAAAAGATAGGATTTTCATATTTTGTAGAATGATGTTTTCCAATCCGGTGTTAACTCAAAACTGAAACAAATAGCAGAGCGTTTAAGAGGGCAGTGTACAAAAGTATGTAATTCAACATAGATTCGCATGAAATTGTGTTGCATTACTTTGGAGATTAAATTTGACGCTTTGTGCTTACAATATAAATATCACTTGAGATTCGTTTGCATTTGGAAGTATTTATGTATTTCTGAGTAAACAAAATATTCACTACAGCTTGATAGTTGCCCATTGGTTTTTCGTACTTTCCCTTCAAAACAAAAGTAGCTATTCAGTTACAAGCTAATTTTTTTCAAATTCCCAAATCAATATTTACTTGAAATAACTGCTCGCAGGAAGACCGACAAAAGTGAAGTGAAGAGCTGCTGAAACAATAATAATACCGTACATTATTTGTAGGCCAGGAAAACAAGATTAAAAAATGGCCAAATTACCAAATAAATTCAAGTGGAGATTTTTCAACGGAAATGTGTTTATTGTAAGATGACAAACATGATGTGGAAAGTCCATTACGAAGTCGTGTGCGGAACAAAAGTTATTCAAGGTCAAAGGTCACGAAAATCAGTTTTTCTTAAATATAATGTTTACGATTGGTTTTACGTGAATTTATGCTCACATCAAATTTACTCAAAATTAAATTCTGCACAAAAGCTTCATACATCAAATTCATGTACGATAAGTAGTTTTCGAGATATGAGGCTGAGAAATGTCTGAGCTGAGCGCATAATCCCTTATCGTTTGCATATAGTGGTGTATACAGACTATACGAAGCAATTAAGCGTGGAAAGTACCAAAGCCCACCATCCTGCCTTTTTAAGGTGAAGTTGGACTGAAGCTTTCTACTTAATACCATATTCCATAGTAATTCCATAGTATTAACGTATTCCATAGTAATTTTACATACATCTTGTTCCTTTTAAGTTAAGATAAACTATTAAGATATATAAAGATAAGTACGAAACAAACTCATATAGATAAGAATAGAATAAAGCACAATCAAGTTTTCACTACTACCATCCGTACCATTGAAAACTAGTACAAAATAGATAGGATGCTTTGTTACTTGGTACGTGACATGCAAATGTAGGATAAGGATGTATAATATGAAGTCAGTCGAAATTTATTTATTTATTTATTTAGCCAAACAAGGTAAAAAAAACAATAACAAATTTAAAAATGTTTTCCATAAGCTAAGTTACAATAACACTTCTAAATGTCAGCAGAATTTGTTGCCTGGTTGTTCATTCAATATGAAAGTTAGGAGGAAAGTAAAATAATTTGGTTTAAGAATTTAAAGAAGTATATAATATTTTTTTGAATAAAAGTTTAGAGATAGAAGAGGAATAGTAGTTCGAAAAATTGTTGAATATTTTTTCGTTAAATATTTTTTATCAGCTGTGTTTTTTATTGGCCATGTCTCCATAGATAGTGTGTTGTTGATGCTCATTGAGCAGACGTGCGTGCCTAGTTTGTCTTAAAGGATTATTGAAAGTGATTTTACTACGAAGATATTCTACGTTAACCAAATCCCTAACGGCATCAAAGACGAAGCATGAGGATAATACCGCTCTCCCCGAAGAAAGTGTCGCCAGATTTAAGAGATTAAATCTGTGACCATAAGTTAGATTAGAAGACTTTCGAAGTCATGTGGATTATAGAGATCTCTTAAGGCAAAAAACACGAACTGCTTTTGGATAGATTCCAGTTTATTGCTATGAATATCGAAAAAACGATTCCAGGCGATGCAAGCGTATTCGAGTAGAGGGCGACCTAAAGACATAAAGAACAAAGACCTTGTAGCCCGTACTTTTTTAAATTATTTCGCTCGTCTTTTAATGAATCCTAGCTGCTTGCTAGCTCTTGCAAGAACTCTGCCATACTTAAGTCTGAAATGCAGCTTTTTATCCAGGACGACACCGAGATCCACGACACTATCAACATTTTCCAGGACCTGATTATTCAGGTGATGATCGAAATTAAGAGTAGTGGTCTTGCGGTAAAAACTTATGGCATGGCATTTTTCAACGTGAAGAGTAAGTTTATTCTCCTCAAACCATTGCACCAGTGACTAAAGTTTCAGCTGAAGAAGATTTGCATCTGATTCCGACTGAATAGGGTGATATATTTTCAGATCATCTGCATTAAAAAGGTGCGGAATATCGGATAACACCACCGAAAGATCAGAAACAAAAACATTGAACAGAAGCGGCCCTAGGTGGCTGCCTTGAGGTACCCCAGATGAGACGGTATTTTTTTTGGAAAGACGGTCTTGGAATTTAACATGTGCATTCGATCTTTAAGGTAACAGTTCAATCAGTTTAGAAGGCTTCCTGAAATGCCAAATTTTTGGAGTTTATGCTTCAAAATGCCATGGCCAACGCGGTCAAAAGCTTTACTGAAGTCAGTGTATATTGTATCGATTTGACGCCCTTTTTCCATATTACAAAGAACATTTGAGACTATTATCATTAGGTTGAAGGTAGTAGACCGGCATTTTCGGAAGCCATGTTGTTGCTCGTTTGGGAGAGGATCAATAACGATTGCAAGTTTGTCACAAACAATTTTTCAAACAGCTTAGGTATAGCTGACAAAATGGCGATACATCTATAATTTTCTACTGAGCGTTTATCACCACTTTTGAAAATCGGCGTGATATGGGCTGATTTCCAGAAACGTGGAAATGTACCGCATGACAGCGATTTATTGAAAATTATATACAGGAGTGATATAATCGTTTCTGCACACTTAACTAGGAAGCTTGTAGGTAGTAGGTCAGGTCCAGGGCCCTTTTTCATATGAAGTTCTCTCATGGCCCTTGAAATGTCTTCTCTGGTTAAATAGAGTTTATCAGCGATGGGCGACTGGTAGATTTCAGATAATGGCGCGTTAGATTATCCTTTCGCCGGAAAAAAACTAATGGTCGACAAACATATCGCATATTTTTTTATGGATCAGAAGAAATTGAGCTGCATTTGTACATGGACGTGGGATAATTAGAAGCTTTTCGCTTGGTGTTCATGAAGTCGAAAATTTTTTTGGGGTCATGAATTATATTTTCGTCGACTATATTTACATAGCTTTCATATGGTTGGCGAGACTGCTTTTGAAATTTTTGAGCTATATTATTATAGTTTTCCTTGATATCATTGCTAGCATTGATATTGGTTTTTATAATCCTATAAAGCTTGTCTCTCTGATTTCGTAAACAACTGAAATCTCTATCCAGCCATAGCTCAGACCGTTTGTCTTTTTTCTTTATCTTTGGCACGTGCTTCACAACCGCATCGAAAACCGACTGGTAGAACAAATCAACTGCATCGTTCAATTCTAACGTTAAAAGAGTATTATTCCGGCCAATATTGTTAAGCCACCTCTTGTCTGTCCAGTTTGCAGATAGTTACGGCCATTTCTATATATGGTCCAGCAACCATCAAGAATTTCTTCATTTATATTCTTCATTTGTGCACACCGTATAGTTTTTCAGCGTTCCCCAAAGTAACATAAATTCCAAATTAAAATAGAAGAAAGATATTCCAAGGATATTCCTAAATATTCCTAAGAATAAAAACAATATGTAATTCGAAGGCAGGTCATTAATTTCGCGGAATGAGTAGGTAAGTCATTAATGAGGTTAGTTTAATGAAAATAAATGAGTTTAAAGACTCATTGTTAGTTCAAATAGCAAGTTTTATTTCAATCGAGCCATTAGTTTTTAGACGGAATCGACTTACGGGGACTCCGGTTTAGGTCAAACTATGATTTACAATTTGCACAGTCTTTTTAAACAAGGAAGGGACTCATTTGAAGACAATCTACGACTAGGACAGCCAAGTGACCACACCGGACATTGTCCAAAAAGTCGAAAAAGTAATATAAGAAGATGCTATAGAAAAAGTAATATAGGAAGATAATGAAGAAACAGTTCGCGAAAATGGTTGGAGTACCAGTTGCAATCGTTTTAAATATCCTTCACGATCATCTTTGCATGACTAAAGTTTTCGCAAAGTTGCCAAGAATGCTCGCCGCCTTAAAAACAACAGCGCGTTGCTGCTGCTGCTCGTTTTAGTACTACTGTAGTAAAGACCAGGATGGAGAGAGTCCAATTGTTACTGGATACAAGACTTGAGAATTCATCATTATGAGCCTGAGTCAAAACAAAGCTCTATACAGTGTCAACAAAACTCTAAGTCCAAACAAAACTGTAAAGTGTCATAGTCTGTTGCTTTTGGGACTCAGAAGGGATGCTGTTGATCGATTTTGAAAACAATGGTGTCTCAAGAACTGCAGAATACCTCGTTTCAATCTTAGAGTGGTTGAGATAAGTTATAAAAGGAAAAAGAAGAGGAAAATAAACCAAAGGTGTCCTCCTTCTCCATGACAACACGCTTGCTCACAAGATGTATCGTCACATATTTTCAGGTACACATAGACCCACAAGATTACTATGCAATGCATTAGTACGATTATTAAGTAGAAAGATCCACTTCAACTTCACCTTAGAAAGAAAGAATTGTGGGTTTTGGTTCATTACACGGACTTTCTACGTTTAATTGCATCGTATGCAATCGACAAGGGATTATGCGCTCAGCTCAGACATTGCTCAGCCTCATATCTCGAAAACTACTTATCGTACATGAATTTGATGTATGAAGCTTTTGTGCAAAATTTAATGGTCAGTAAATTTGTTGTGAACATAAATTCACGTAAAATCAATCGTAAAGAAGATATTTATGAAAAACTGATTTTCGCGACCTTTGATCTTGAATAACTTTTGTTGCGTACACGACTTTCTAATGAATTTTCCATATTACAATATGTTTTTCATCTCACAATAAATACATTTTCGTTGAAAAAATTTCACTTAGAGAAATTCTTATTTTCCTGGCCTAATACTGCTGGCCACTATTTTGCTTTTGATTTGCCCGATAAGATACGAGGCGCACCTGAATATTACTCATCGTGTCATACTTTGACGTGTGACACTTGTATACAAATAAAATAATTGAAATGTTTCCGATGAAATTCATAAATTTCTTTGGACTTTCCGCTCATTAAACAATATTGCCAAAATGACGTTCAGCGTAATGCTTGTATAAATTTGGAATTACATCATTGGAAAAACTACAGAAGAAATAATAAATTTCCGAGCAGGTGTGAGAAGTTTTATAGCACATACTCGTATGTATGTATGTACTATCAATGGTATGTACATAGCTACCCAATTGGGCTTATAGCATTGATTTTATTTCTGAATGACTATTGAATGGTGGCTCGTTTTGGTTTTGATATCATATCTGCATGATAATTAAGAATACAAGATTTTAATTATATAATAATTTTTAAAAACCTTGATATATTGTAAATATACGCAGTATTGAAATATTATACGTAGGTATATTGCTGATGTATCAGGTAAAATTGTTTTGTCATAAATCATAAGAAAATATTCTATTAAATATTTTGAAATATGAAACGAATTTCTTAGTACATGCCTTTGCGATTTTAGAACGTATTGAGAATTAATCGGAGCTAATGTGTAGATTTAATCAAAGGGTATTTTAATAGCAGTATCAGTTGACTCTATAAGTTGAACAGAAACCTATGAATATTTTCTATACGCTATTGTTTGATATGCTGAAAAATGGCTGATAAGAGTTATCTTGCTAGGCTTTCATGTTGTAAACATGGAATTTATTCATATACTCGTATTCATTCATCGTTATTGTCATCGTTCTTGGACATTAGATAATTATGTTTACATAGGTCGATCAAATTTATATGACATAAAGATGCATTGAATTTCCGTAGTACTACATCAGTCTCATGTTTCAGCATTGAACTAACATGAACATGCAACTTGCAATTAAAGATATATCTCGATTTAGATCAAATTCAGCATACACACCAATACAATCTCCCATTAAGAATATTACCAATACAATCTCCCATTATTCAATGGTGGAAAAAAATTTTATCGACAGGGACACAAATTTATTATGATTCTCTTGGTAAACCAATTAAAACGACTACTTCAATTGAACCCAAATATAATTACCAATTAGCTAAAAAATACCCAGTAATTAGCTAAAAAACAAAAGAATGAGCCGGTATTTGGAATTAGCTGTAAAATTAATTTTTCTCTCCTTATTTAAAAAAAAAATTCCTCGATTCCTCTATTCTCCCCATTTTCGGACATTATCGGCGATCCCGGATTTCCACGTAGTTAACTCAGCCATTTTATTCAAATTTAAACAAAATTAAACAATTATTTTATTCAAATTTTACGCAGGATGATACACTCTAGTTTTCATTGGTATTATTTAACAAGTTAAAAAGTTTGATTTTTAAACAGACGTGATGTTTGAATGTTTGAACATACCTAGTATTGGCCATGAGCCTTGCTGATATACAGTGAACGAAGCTCATTTAAGCACACTTCAATTTTTCATAGATAATCTGTCAGCTATGTAAGCGAATATTTTTGTCAATGAGCCGCAAAGTACCATTAGGGCTAGCAAGTAACTGCCAATAGACGAGGGGAACAAGCAAAAACACTTTACTTTTAATTATTTCCTTAATCATTAAAATGTTCATCACTGAACTTACGTACAACAATATATTTTGTGCTATTAAGATATTTAAATATCCAACACTACTAGCTAGAATGTTTAATTTATAAGAATCACAAATATTTTCCAGAGCCCTTGAAAAGATATCTGGAAAGCGGAAAAAAATCTTTCAGTGGAAGAAAAAATAAAAGTTGATCTTTAAACAGTGTGAAAAATCATAGCACCCGAAACCATAATTTATATACTTCTTACGCTGTATACATAATTGATAACGGGATTCAAATAAATCATAGTCTCTGCTACCGTAATGCTAGTGCGACAACTTGTAGGCGCATGTGCTATGTTCATTAGACTAGGTGCTATATATTATAGCTTGCAAAGCTATGTCATATTGTGGTGTTTTGCCACTGAAAATACGCTTCGTAGATTCAATATTGTCTGCGCTTACGAAATAAAACATTTCGTTTACCACAACTAAACAAACTTTTATTCAAAACAATAATTGTTATTTTACACTCTATCAAACTCGCATACACACTTTATTTGTCGCGCCGATAAAAGTATCATCCGCAGTATCAATCAACTTACTTTGAAATTAACCCGCCAGGAAACGCACTCAGTTTGCTTTTTCAATAGATCCGCTTCGAAAGACTCGCTTGAAATAACTGGCTTGTTAAAAACATCAGACTGCTAGCAACGTGCTTTATCACGTCTCGACTAGGTCTGGCTTACAGCCCATGGAGCCCATGCTTGAGAACTGCATCGGGTCCTTTACGGACAAAAGCCCTGTTCCCCGTTTTATTTGCGGCTAGAATATGTTCATGAGCAAGTCCACCTCACTTTTCAGTGAGCCACCCCAGCCGCGTAAAGCTAGCAAAGCGGCAAACTAGCATCCATCGTGGTCGGACTACAGGGTGCTCTGCACATGCGGAAGAGGGACCTTCACGGCCATTTCTAGGGTACCCTGCTCCCGGGGCACTTCTGTTTTTTTTATTCGCCCCTGTTAATGGTCCGCCATCATCTTTACCGCTGGTTGTCAGACTCTCGACTAGACTTCGGTTCCGTTGATGCACCTCCAGACAACCCTCCACTTTCATAAATCGCTACAGAGCATTGATAATCAGAACGAGAGCTTGCGCAATGAAATGGAAAAAACGACTCCGACACGTATGCTGGTTGAAGATTGCGGATTTTTTTGCCGCGACTGTGACGCGAACCAAGATGGTATCCCAAAGATCGCTGCTCGGTGAGGATGACGTTCCACAAAGCCGCTATGGTAGCAGCTATTTGCTGCTCGCAGTCTGAAGGATAGCAAGAATGTAGCTAAGGCAAAATGCACGTCCGTACACAGCTGACTCATTGTTCAAACATGATTTTTGATTAGAAATTGGAATGAAAAGAAGTTTTTGCGCTTTAGTGACAAAGAAGATGAGGAATAAATTTGAAAATAGTGCTATCAAAAAATTAATGCAAGCTTTTTAAGACTTCAACTCAATTCGAGGTTTAAGCCGGCTTTTACACAGCGCAGCTCATCTTGGGTCTTTTAGACAGCGAGTATAAAGAGCAAAAGGCCGGGTGCACTGATTCGTGTACCATCAAATTTTCAACGATTCTTTTTCACATATATGGCATCAAAAGTCGACAATAAGTGAAACGTTTTAAATATGTTAGGAAAATGTTAATGGTTTCTGCAGCTATATGCTTAAAACTCCTAAATTTCATACAATTTCCAAAGTGCAATGCAAGTATTGGTCAGCTTTGAATGTTTTTCAGGCATTAAGGGAGTTTTAAGAAGAAATTGTATCTGTTGCCATGCTCATGCATTTACTTTTCAATCAAGGTTGCTTTGGTTAGCAACCGATTTATAAAAACCAATTTTAGTTCTAAAGGCAATTGGAGTGCCAGTGGGCGTCGATTGACTATGTCCTAAAACAAACAAAAATGCGATATTTTAACACCTAGAAAACATAAACTAAGCAAAAAGGCTGGCTATTTGTAAGAAATGAAAATAAAATCCAAACGTTACGACGCTCTGATATGTTTTACCAAAAACATGATCGAATACGTTGCTGCGGAACGAATGTATGCCACATCGTTGCCATCCACTGACCGGCAACTTAATTATATTTCGTTGTTTTTTCAAATTTATGTGGTGCGGCGAATGGCAGTAGATGAGAGTAGTGATATTTTTAAATTGCTTTAAATGAAATGAACTCAAATGTGCAATGATTTTCAGTCACGAGGTGATCGATTAAAATCGACGCTGTCGTAACGAAGCCATACTAACTAAATTACCCAAAAATATCCACATCTAGCTTATATGAACGAGTAAAGGTAGAACAAGGTATCTCAAGAAATCAAAGAAACTTTTAAAATTTCATAACAATTCTCGAATCAAATGCATCTATAATCAAATATCTCGAACCAAATGCATCGGGTCTAGATATGTTATTTTGTGCTGTCATGTTACTTTATGTTAACTGATCAAGTCGAATGACTAAAAAAACCAATACGTTGCAACGAACAAGTTCAAATCTCAAATATTAATTGATTCGCGATCTATGAAAATTGTCTGAAAACAAAACAATCGAATTGAAAATCTTCAAAAATGTATTCCTAAGTAATTTATATAATTTTTGTTGCTGCAATCTAAAAATTGTACAAAATCTCTAAACGGCGTTGCATATATTAGTATTTTCTTCAGTCAACGCAATAACCGCAATATTATGCTATTTAGTTTAAACTGTGTGTCGAAAGATGTCCTTATTGTTGTCAAATGTTTCTTTGAATTTAAATTATTTTTAACTGCAAAGAAGAAACGATATCTATTTGACACAAACTAATGTAATCTCATCTTGTTTTCGGAATAGTGTTAAGAAAAACCAATTAAAATATTTCAAAAAAGTATCAGAGATAGAAATAACGAGGAACATCGAGAAAAATCGTCCCAAACTATCATCATACAACACATCTAATGTACGTCATAGAACGGGAAAATCCCATGGATCCCATGCAGAGATTTTCCTACACCCCCCTAACACCCCCCTAATACCCCCCTGGAAAGTGCATACACCCCCCTAACACGGAAAATTTTCCTACACAAAGAGACCTTTGTGTCCTTTGTTCCAAAGAGACACCCCTCCTAAAATTCTGAACACACCCCCCAAGAAAAATGCCTGAGAAAACCCCTGATCCCATGGTAAACGCTGATAAGAAACTCCTAGAAATTAAAACTCAAACAGATTCCCATAGGGCAAGAAACCTCGAAAATAGCCTAGAAGCAGGCAATCAAAATCGAACATTCCGGAAATGCCCGAGCAAAGTATAAACATCTCGCCGGGGATATTTATACTTTGCTATATAATATTTTTTTTGTTTGTCATTTCTTACAATTAGCCAGCGTTTTTGCTTAGTTTATGTTTTTTGTTTATGTGTTTTTGTTTTTTGCTTGTTAGGATATCGCACTTTTTGTTTGTTCTAGGACATAGTCAATCGACGCCCGTTGGCACTCCAATTGTCATTTACTATGTTTCACTGCGATACTGCTGAGTGTTTGGATAAAAAACACACGTCGCCAATGATTACTTGCGCTGGATTTTACGCCCTAACATACCATTCGAAATGCGTTTCCCTTCCGGGTAAATGTACGTATGTTATTTTAAACATGATTCGGGCGTGTATTGGTTCTTCCACAAATGCAGGAAACGTTCTATGGTGTCCTACGCTTCGCGTCTTCATTCTGCTAAGTCAGCGATTGATACTCTATGCAGGGCACTTACTAAACTAGCGAAAGATGTTTGCTTTACCAGCAGGGAGGTCGATGAGCTGGTCTCTATTGCTAACATTGAGCAGCCCTCTGGGACCTCGCAGGCAAAACTGATTGATAGCTGCGTTACGTTAAGCCCACCTGGATCGCCTACAGCTGTTCGTACTCGTTCGCAGGTTCAGACTATAGCTAAAACGTCAATGCGTGTCCCTCAACACACGCCCGGTTATCATCAGCAGTTGCTCAGCCCGTTGATACTTACAATTTCATCTTTATCTGCTACCCAGACTGTGCAAACTGCACCCTCTTCACTGCAGGATAGTCAGTCTTTCCGCTTCTGCTGCTGCTTTGCTTACGCTTCCAGGCATGGAGGTTATAACTCCTCTAATTTAAGTTTTTGTTTCTCGGTTGGCATATCGTCCTTGGATCAAAACAGTCAAAAAGTACGTAGCTGGTAAGCTTGGATACGCGCCACCTCTTTTGCTGTGAAAAAAACTAACTCTGCATAGTCTGCAGGAGCAAACCATTGCTTCTTTCTGAATCACTGTTTTTTTCTGGCATCAACGACCTACTAAAGTGCGACTTCTAGCCACCTAGAGTGTTTGTAAAGGAGTTCAATAAACTTCCGCGAAAAATTTTTCGATCCAGACTAGCAAAGAAGACTCAAACTTAAACCGTTCCTTAAAATTGTACTATCAAAACGTCCGTGGCTTGAGGACCAAGTCTTATAAAATAAGTCTTTCTTCTGCACTATCTTCTAATGACATTATCTGTCTTACGGATGTATGAAGATGTATGAAGCTTTTGTGCAAAATTTAATGGTGAGTATAAACCTAAACCTGGTTGATAGATGATATTTTTGATAGTGAGATTTGACCACAGCACACTGTTTTCCGCAAGGATCGTGATCGCTCAATCTCTGGTAAGTCTGATGGTGGAGGTGCTCTGATTAGCATCCACAAATCTCTTTCTAGTTCGGTTTGCAGTGACATTACAATTACATCTTGGGTGTATTTAAGCTCATGTTTTACTTATTACTTATCGCCTCAATCTGCATCCCCTGTAATAGTTCTTCTTCACTTTATGGACACTTTTTTGCAGAGCTCTCATCCTATCTCCTCTGCCGTGTTCCTACCGCTCACTTAATGCTATGTGGTGATTTCAATTTGCCTCTCATCGAGTGGAATACCTCTTTTTCAACCATCACTTCTAGCATCAGTATTTCGCTTACCTTGTCTTCATTCATTTCTTTATGTTCGCTTTCCCAATTGAACTCGGTACCTAACAAAAGTGGCAAAATATTGGATCTAATTTTTTCCAATATTCCAGTGTCTTCTGTTTATTTGGATTCCGATGCCTTACCCTATGTCCCTCAAAACCCTCACCATCCTCTTCTTCTTTTAGAAATTTCTCTCTATTTTCCTCTTAGATTCAAAGTCTCTCACTACACCCGCTTCAATTTCCGTAAGGCCAACTTTGTTGGAATGACGAATGAAATCAATCTTGTTAACTGGTATTCATTTCTTCGCTGTTCTTACGTTAACGAGGCTGTCCATAAGCTTTACGTCTTCCTCGCAAATCTCATTCCTCGCTTCACTCCCACGTGTCATCCCAGGAGACCTAATGATAAATTGCTGCTGCCTTTAGGGCAGAATATGCTGCCCGTGCCAAATTCAAACGTTCTGCTTTGCATGATGACCTGCTTGAGTTTAAAAGCTACACTCTCATGCAAAGAGGGTGGCTAAAGTAGTCATGCGTGCCTACGTTGCCAGAGTTGAGGCTTCTATCAGTTTCAACAATTCAAAACCTTTCTGGTCTTTGTGTACCCCTGTGTACCTTCAACCTAAGCATCGCATCTGGTGTTTTTCCTTCCATAAGGAAATCAGCCAACATTTTTCCCATACTTACGGCAGGTGAGACTGCTTGTATCTTCAATTACCACCCGATCTCGCTTCTACATTGCTTTAGCAAGCTACTTGAGAGAGTTGTCTACATCAGAGTTTATCCTCTACTGGAGCCTTTCCTTGGCAACGAGCATAGATTTGTCAAAGGTAAACCAACTTATTATCTTTCAGCAACACTGTTGCTTCTGCCATCTTTGCACTGATTGCTCTAAGACATTCGACTCTGTCAACCACGTGCTTCTTCTCTTGAAATTAGACAAATATGGTTTCTATGATCCGCTGCTCTCCTGGTTTTCTTCTTACATTTATGAACGTGCTTGTGTTGCAACTGTGAACTCCTGCCCCTCTGCTCCCTTCTATCCCACCTCAGGTGTTCTGCCAGGATCGATACTTGGCCCCTTGTTGTTCTTAGTCTTCATTAATGATCTTCCGGGTCTGCTAAATTTCTTCTCCCTTCCTGATGCAGACGATCTTAAAATATTTAGAGTAATCGATAGAATTGAAGACTACTTTCTGCTACAGAATGATCTGCACACTCTGGGCAACTGGTGTAGTGCGAATTATCTTACTTTAAATGCCCTAAAATGTCACCAAATGTCATTCACGTGTAAAACTAACCTTCTAGTATTTTCTTATTGTGTTTCTGGTACCTCTCTCGATGTTGCATTCCGTTTTAAAGACCTGGGAGTAATTTATGACACTAAACTCTAATTTGACCAGCACATATTGCATATAACTGCCAAAGCGTCCAGGCTCTTGGGTTTTATAATTAGATCGTCTAAGCATTTTACTGATATCTCCACCTGTGTACACCTGTTTTTCTCTTTTGTTCGCGGTATCATTGAATATTGTTGTCAAATATGGTACCCACATTTTCAGTACTTAATTGATGCGGTTGAATCTGTACAACACAGGTTGACCTGCTCTCTGCTTTTCAAATTCAATTTGACTTACTGTGGGTATAATGCGAGACTTACCATGCTGCAAATTCGATCCCTGAAATCTCGTAGACTAATCTTCGATGAATGCCTTCTATTTCAACTACACCATCAACTTGTCCCATCTGACCTCTGCAACCTGGTTTCCGTCCGTGTATTGGATCGGTCATGTAGATCAACCTTAACGTTTAATATTCCTTTTGCACGGGTTTAATATTCCTTTTGCTTTGTCACGTTTACCTAGGCAGCATAATGAACTCAGACTTGGTTCCCTGCCACCGACCTTGTTGCTTTCCAAAATCATTTTAAAAATTAAAATAATTACTTATTCGGTTTAATGCATGTTCATCTTGGCTAATTGCTTATTTAAATTTTTGATTTTTATTTTCTATTGAATTATGATACTCTTCTTTGTTTTATATATATTTTTGTTTATATTTATCATTGTCTGTTGCGTAATTGTACTCGATCTGTTGTTTTAGGCATTGAATAAATAAATAAATAAATTGCGTTTAGAACTTAAATTAGTTTTTATAAATCGTTTGCTAACCAAAGCAACCTTGATTCAAAAGTAAATGCATGAGCGTGGCAACAGATACAATTTCTTCTCGAAACTCCCTAAATGAATAAAAAAAAATTAAAACTGGTTTACAGAACATTACTTCCGAGTCACGACCTCGCTTTCGTCATCACTTGGCTCCTCTTTAAGCGGTTGTGCCTCCGAGTGCGATCGAAGAATGCTCGGTTTCTTGTTTTTCTGCCAGGCGAAGACTCCAGCCAGCTGGAGAAATTTCCTTCGTGAGACCTGCCCCATGTGCTCGAGACACTCCTTGAACGCAGCATCATCTTTCGTTCCCTGTTCAGTTAACAGAGCGTTCATGAACTCCTGGTTCTAACGTAGCTGCTTCATTAATTTTTGTTTTGTAGCATTTTAGCGAGGTGTTCGTCTGGAAGCTCACAGTCCGCTCGAATAGTTTCTAGGTAGGTCATACGAAGAAACACAGGTAGTAGCGGAAGAGGCATTGGTGGATTCCGGCGCCTGCTGTGGCCCCAATAGTATCTGTGCTTTGTGGAACGTCATCCTCATCGAGCAGTGCAACATTTACTGTTCACGGGAACTCACGAACCAATCATCAGATGCAGTTGAAATTTACAGAATACATTGGACTTACGTAGGACCAAGTCTGATAGAAGCAATTTTGAATTGTGGGCAACACTGTGCCAGTGGTGCCATCTTGAAAAATAACAAAGAAAAAAAAACAACTTTTGCCCTATGCATTCTGATCCAGTTGGCAGATTTTCATGAAATTGACACAGTAGCTGAGCCATATTTGATAGAAATTTGGTTGAAAAATTTGATTGGTGCTACAAGCTATGGTAATTTTTGTGTCTTTGGTTTTGAAAATTCGCTCAGAAAATAGAGCTTTTTGCCCTATAACTTCCAGTGCAGTAACGATGTCAATACGGATTTCATACAACTAATGGAACTTACTATAGGCATTATTTGAGCCGAGTCTGGTTGAAAAGCCACGATAGGATTGCCAGCTATTGTTGGTTTTGTGTTTATTTGCAATATCTTTATAAAGCGATTTTATCGTAAAATTTTCAAATGGTAATGATATTGTATAGGTAGTGACAATAAACAGCAAATATTATGTTTTCGATTATTTGAAACATTTTGCGGCTGGTAGCCCTAAATTTCTTTAGACTCATAACTTTGAACGCAGTCATCGGATCGAGATGAAATTCGCAGGGTAGGTTAATTTCAACGTGAAGCAAATGTGATACATTTTTGGCTTTGATACTGGCAAAAGGTTCCCAGCCTGAGTCGGTTGTGCTTTTTTTGGATCAATAAATGCTTACAATTAGTATTAACAATGAAAATAAATAACCAATCTTTCAATTCCCAAAGTTCTGTAAATTTTTCGGATCGCAGCCCGAAACACCAACTTCAGTTACAGTGCTGCAGGCACTAAGCATTTTCTTCATTGATGTTATATTAGATGCTGCTTTCCATATGAGTTATAATGCATTCTTGAGACCAAAGTAAAACGTGGCATTTGAAACAGTTTGGCCGTAATAAGCAGCTCACGTGGTGGAATATGCACTCAAAACCTGCACGATTCTTCTACTGTTCTTCGAACATTAGTGTTTCTAGCGGTTCAGGTGCGCTAGAGTTTTTTAATTCTTATATCGGATTTAAATACGAAAAATTACATAAGCTACTTTTCAATGAAAGACATCAAAGAGTAGCTGTTTGAATGCGAAAGCATTTGTAAGAAAACTCATTTAAATTCCTTTCCTTATCTTTTAAATCAGTGCTAAAACAATCAAATTAGGAGGTATGTTCGCGTACACCAATTAATTACGATTAATCGCAATTAATCGCAATAAAATCGTTTTTGTATGCCGTTTTACTGAAAACTTAAAATTAAAACTCTTTCATTTAATACGATAAAATTTCAGTAGGGTCTGAGCTACTTAAAAATACTGAAAAGTGACGAACGGTGTGGCGCGACTAAATATTTTCAAATATATTTTCAAAACGTAACATATTTTTTGCGTTAAATTGCTATAAAAGCCGAATAGTTTTGTGGCAATACTTTATCATCGCTTAAGATTATTTTATAATCACTAATGTTCTTCCAAAAAACGACAACTGACCAGTGTTCCCACTTTTAAATTTTCAGCTATATCAAATTTCTTCAAAAAGTGTATCAATATTGGTAAAAATGTATCAAAAGGTTCCCAAAAGTGTATTTGGGTCGAGGTACTGAAACTATAAATTATAATATGAAAAAACTTAGTTTGGAGCTACATACTATATTTATTGAATAATATAGAGCCTAAAAAAATATCACAAATTACTTCCGTTCTTTGTTTTGATCTGTATATTGCCGTTAATATTGAAGCCACACAAAATAAAATGTGGGTTCTTTGCGAATGTAAAAATTTTTGAAAATTTTTTCTGACTATTTTTAAGAGAAGTTGCTGCTTTAAATTTCAAAAAAAAATTATTCTTCGGCTTTAAAAGCAACCATATAGCTATCGGAATATTGGTGATTTGATGAATAAAAGGATATGTTTTGGGCAAGTATGTCATACAATGGACCCAAACATTGTTTGGTTTCTTACTTCCCGAAATTTCTCATATCTCTTTCAACTCTAATCAGTAATAGGTACAGCTATTAAAATCAAAATGAAGAAAGGCGGCAGATGACTTTGATTAACCTAAATTGCTTTCAACCAAACTCTGTTAATCCCAAAACACTTCAACGTTCATTTTCGCGTTATTATTTAAATAGCTTGAAAACTTCAAATCTTCAGGGTCATCACATATTAGATATCTTTCGTAGTTCAGAGTGTAAAGTAGATTGAAATTGGCAGTTTTTACTGCTAGAGAGAAGAGATTCGGTAGGCTCATGGCAGTAATATTAAAAAAATTGAATTTATTTGCTGGATGACAAAATGTATCATTTCATCATAATTTTGTGAGTTGCTGTATCACTGTATCAAATATATAAGTTTCAAATAAAAATATATCAAAATGATACAAATGTATCAAAAGTGGGAAACCTGCAACTGACACTTTTGGTTTTCACTTTTCAGGAACTGCAATGAGAGCGTTTTCGTACTTTTCATGAATTTCCCCCACCACATGATTCAGAAAAATTCAGCTCATGAAACTACTGAAAGTATGCAAACAGACCTATTCTGCCCTGATATAGCAAAAACGTTCTATATATATTTTTGTCATTTTTGAGTTAACACCGGACTCGAAAACTGCATACTCTATTACATAATTCTGCTAAATTCGAAAAATCTAACTTTTGTGAATGCACTCTCCATATAACTCCAGTACAAATATCTCGAAAGCGCTAAAATATAGATCGAACGTTTATGCGATTCAGGGCAGTATTGTGCTATCGGTTATCGTCTGTATCGGCTAAAGCTTAGTACTGTCTTTTCTTTGTTTTAAAATTTAGCTTGAAAATAAGCAAGAGCTGTACCCCTTAGCGTGAAAAGTTGCTTCTTTTCGTTAAAAGTTGCGTTCGGAATTGAAATGCAGATGGCATTGACACATGTCTCCAATCATTTCACGCCAATTTAGTAAGTGCAGTTCTTTCTTTCGAGCTAAATAGTGAGATTTGGTGTTTGAATTTGAAAACTGTGTTGTGCAAATGTCTTTTCAATGACAAAATCGATTGAAAATTGAAATTCTTGGCATTTTATCCGTCAGATATGATAAGTCTCCGCTTTTCTCCATTTTCAAAAATTTCGCTCGAAAGAATAACCAGATAATGGAGACATGTCACAATTTAGCTTCACAATTAACTCAGTACTAGCCTTAAAACACAACTTCAAGTCAGATAAGTGCAAAATTACAGCAGAAATCGGCCTGGTCATGGTCGGTGTTCACCTATTTAAATTCGTGCGGTGAGTTCTGTGAACTTATTATAGTCCAACTACCGTTTAGAAATGTTGTGTCCTTTGGTTTTCCTAGTAATTGTTACGGTGTTGTACGCCTATCCTGCGAAAAACAGCCGTCTAATACAATTTCGTGCACTTCCTACGGAAGAGGAAATAAAGCTGGAAGGAGATGATATACTTCCGCATAAGTTTCAAGCACGCAACGTACTACGATCGGATACGTATCGATGGGAAGATGGAATTGTGTATTATCAGTTTGATAGTGTTTTCGGTAAAGTGAATCAGTTTAGAAAAAAAACATTAAAAAATATTCTTTTATAAATTCTGTGTGGCTTATTACAATAGATGATGCTGATCAGGATCTAATAAGGGAAGCCTTCGATGCGATTGAACACAAGACTTGTGTGCGGTTCAGGGAAAAATATGACGATGACGATGACGATATCGAGGACTATGTTTACATAACGGTAGGTATATATAGTAATATGCGTTAAATTAAAAGATATTTGCTAAGAAAAGTAACATAATTGCAAAAAAAAAAAAAAATATGTTGACCACTTAAATACATAACTATTCCAAAAGTTTTCAAGCGTATGAATAATTTTTATTAAAACAAAAACTATAAAAATATTTCAGAATTTTATAACTGTTTCTATGTGAAATTTTACTCATAATCGATTATTGTACGCATTCTTAAAGTTTTCGCTTATCTAATTACGGTACACTTTTAGGGCGATAACACTGGCTGCAATTCCCATGTTGGGCGCCAAGGTGGCGAACAGAATATGAATCTTGAATTGAACGAATGCATGTATTTCGGAACAATAATGCATGAAGCTCTTCATTCGTTAGGATTTTGGCATCAGCACCAGGCACCGGACCGCGATGAATACGTTCGCATTAAAACAGAAAATATAGAGTCTGGAGTACTGCATAATTTCGACAAACTAAGTCTCACGGAAGTTACTGAGTTTGGGTTTCCGTACGACTACAAAAGTATCATGCATTACGGTCGGAAAACGTTTTCAAGAAACGGTAAAGATACAATTGTGCCCCTTGAAGATGGTGTGAAAATTGGCCAAGGAAGAGATTTAAGTATTACCGATGTAAAAAAGATCAATTTAATGTATGATTGTCCTGAAAATAAATATTTTACCAGTAGCAGCTCCTCAGAGGAGGCATAGGAGGCAGTGCTTCCTCGGTAAGATTTGGAAAAAAATAAACTAAATTTATCATTAAATTATATTTTGCTCATTGCAAAAACATCAGTTTGGTTCTCAGTATCCTCTTATTTTCTATCTGTGTTTATTTACATAGTCAAAACTAACATTCAAAACACGGCCTCAATGCAAAAACTGAAAAAAAAAATCACTAAAATCGATTCCATTATCCAGAGCTCTGCCTCATCGAAAAAAAGTCGAAAAATGTGCTTTTCGACCTACCCGTAATATATGTAGTACAAATAGTTTACGCACAATAAAAACAAAGAAAGAATAACACAAATGAGGCAAAATCAAATCTGCCTCACCACTGACAATTTTATCAATGAAACCGTCTCAAGTTGTGCTTTCCCGTCATTGGCAAATTGTATTTATTTTTTTTTTGTACGTCTAGTGTCGAGTATGGGGAGGATCGTAGAGGCGAGCCTCTACAGCTACTGCAATAAAACCACGAGTAGTCACGTCGTTTTTTTCATTTTCTTTGGACATTAGTAAGGTAAGAAAGCAGAGAAGGCAGAGAAGGGCAATAATTAACAAATTAAGAATTATGCACATCGATATTTCTGGGTTGTTGGATTTGCACTTGTTGTTTTATATGTTTTTTTAATGTTTTATATCAGGTTAATGAAAAGTTTAAATGCTTACAAATACGCGCATATAAATTAAAATATAATGAGAATGATTTATAATTTCATACATTTTTTGGTTTTTTTTAACAGAAATTTCTTTTGTTTTCACTTTTATGTGTCTGTCAATTAAGGATTTGGTGATGTAGTTGATTAGCGACAATATTTCAGTTTACGCCGCGTCCGCATTGGCCATGGGAGATGGCATAACATTCGACTTGACATGGAAATGGAAAATGTAGACGGTACATGGCATGCCCAGGCCATATGGCAAGACATTTGCATGGCCATGAGCATGGCTATATTCTGACAGTTGTTCATTTTCAAAATGGCGATGTCGAGGGAAACAGTGTTACAAACCCTAAACGAATACAAAAAGAAAGATTGCTTATGGAAACATATGTTCGCCTCTTCCTCAATTTGCGCCTTTCCTCACTTTCTGCTTCCTTTAACCTTCGCAGTGCTCTCAAACACCGGATAGCGGGCATATGCTCACTGCTGAATGATAATTTCAAAATGATATGGCATGACATGCCGTTGCCCAGGCATCAGATGACATGCCATAAACTGACATTCGTTGCCATCGCATATGGCAGACTTCATGGCCAATGTAGACTCAGGGCTACTTACAGTTTGAAACGTATGTATTTACATGCGTCAAAATTGTTTTATTGTGAGAATTGAGTGGCATGGGATAGATATATGCTCATATTATTGTTTTATTATTGATTTGTATTATTTTCAGATTAACTGTCGTTTAAATCAACTTTTGTTTGATAATTGTTCAAAGTAAATATAATTGATAGGTTATTAGTGCGGCAGTTTTCTCGAAGATGCCCTTGGAAGACATTAAAAATTAAAATCATCAGAGCTGGAATATAAGATACCATTAGAGCTGCCGGGAGAGTTGATCATTCATTCATGTGGAGTGGTAATATAAAAATTGTTGGCATTGCGTTAGTTATACAGTTGAGAAACTATTTTGCTTGCCATGCATATTTCTTCCTTCTATTGCTAATAACTGTTAGTGGCATAAGCAAATTTCATTTAATTGAAAAACCTATATGGTGCGCTTCCGTCATAATCGATGTCATAGTCACATAATCACAAGTTTTTTTTAACACAGCAAAAATCTGTTTATAATTTTTTCCGTTGAGAAATGAGTGGAACTACTGAAAAATGGCGACCGTGTCCAAAATTCTGGGCAAACGTTGAAATTCTTTATTTTGAGGTAGTTAACCAGTTTATGAATTGTATAAATAAATTTCATAAACCTCATAGGCATAGCTAAGTTTTTGAACCTTTATTTTTTACATACATAGGTATGGTCGTTGATTCAACTGAGAAAAATACATCTGACAAAAAGATATGGAATATAGTTATACGGTAAGTCGTCTTTTAAAATTTTTACATTTTAATGAAATTAATGATGTTATGGCAGAAATCACAAAATTCATAGAGGTGTTCAGAAAGAATCAAAAGCTGAAAAGAATGAAAACTTAATATTGGACAAACATTGTTTTCGGATGTTGTTTTTTCAATAAATTAGAGAACGAAAACAGCTAGTATAACTACGGCTCGTCGATAATACCGCATTCTAACTGTGAAATGGTGACGTTTAAACTACCTTTCTAAACCCATTTCAATCCCAAATCAATCCGGCATTGTATATGTGGCTAATATTATTCTACATTTTGCTACCGCGAAAAAAAGGGGCCTGGATTTTATTTTCAAGTAAAATGTTTCCATAGCGTCATTCGTAGCAATAATTCGTCATATTTCCTTTCTTCGAATCATATTTAAATTAACCTGCCTCCCTGGTTCTAAATGTCACGAGCCGCCACTGTATTTGACATAGATTTTTACCTTACTCTAAGCAGCTATTTATTGCGTGTAATTTACCACCAGTTATGTTAATTGTATTTGAATAATTAAAATTTAAATCGACCCGGTCGCACTAGCGTACAAGATTTGACTTATGTGTAGTGTGGAAGCATGCAATATCCTGAAAACTTTATTGGGTAGCTCCTTTTTTAGCTGTTTTTTGTTTCTTTAATGGACCTGAAAAAAATATATCAAAAATTTTGGCAAACTGAATACCTCTATCCGGAATAAAGGAAAACAGAGCCATTCAGTTCTCGAAACTGGAAAACTCGTTTGGAGAAGAAGAAAGATTGAACAAAAACGAGAAAATCAGAAAGAAAAGAAATTGTTCGGTTACCAATGCTGGCATTCAGAAATTTTCATCTTGCAACCAATCAGAGTAACATTCTGACAACTCTGAAAACTAATCTGTGATATACATATGCCAAAAGCAACCACTGACTTATTGCAAGACGAAAGCAAACACACAGTGGTAGCGTTTATACCGCACATTTAGTCCGCGGACTAAACACCAAATTCCACCTAAATTTTTTAGTCCACGTGGTGTAAACACTGACGGACCGACCTAAATTTAGGTCGGTCCACGATTTCAAGCGACCTGACCTTAATATAGGTCGTGGACAGAGGCGGCTCGTCGTTGTACGCAAAGGAAGCAGTGCTTCCCTTGTTAAAGATTCCCTACACAAGAAAATTAACAATACATATTGCAATTCAAAACAAATCAATTGATTTCATACAAATAAACATCCAACATCAATAAAAAATTTTACAAAACACAAAACACTATTCATCTCATACACGAGATAGTTCTAACAGCCAAAGTACTTTAAAAGTAGCTTTACAGCAACGCGATGAGATATCTTGCGTTTGAGTGAAAACCTCAAGCATCTCGTACCAGTGTAAGCCAGAACGCTCAGTTCATTGCAGCGTATTGAAATATGCTACACAGAACACTAACGTGATCTTGCCTCAATGCACGTACCATGATATGTGCATACATCCCACAGCAAGCATTACACAATTGATGGTCGTAAACACTTTGCAATGAATGTTCGCAAATAGCTGCGCGGACGCTGCTCAGCTCACCGCGTCTTCCTGGTTAGAGAAAATCAAAAAACCCCTTGCTTATTCGGCCGCTAAATGGCCGAGAAATATTTGTGAATGGACGCAGCACGATTTGCAGCGTTCTCTGTTTGGTTTCTGTTTCGCTATAACTGAGTTTAGGATGTTATTTGTATGTATGAATACTGTAATGGATTCATTGTTTAACATAGGATGTTATTTGTATGTTTCGTTTCTGTAATGGATATTTTACTGAGTTCAAGAGTTAAATGTTTGCTGTAGATTGAAATTGTTTTGATTTGTCTGTTTGCTTGTTTGTGCTGAAAGCGGGTAGGTTTGTGTTGGAATGATTAAAGAAAGATAGTTTGGTATTTACGTTCGGCATACAACGTGAGGTTTTTTTAAACCCAAATCTTAGATACATGCAGCTGACTTTATGGAAGATGTATTTTATTGTAAGTATTTATTTTAACAAATGCTTAGTAATGGTATGTTTGTGTGTTTTATTATTAGCTTGTTAATACATAAAATAAAAGAAATATCTGAGTACGTTCTATATAATGTATATATGCACAGAATAGATACAATGTATTATGGGGTAAATCTAACCCCACCTTATATGGATGAGGAATTATTTTCACGTTGTATGCCGAAGGTTTAATTCATTTTGTCATGGAAATTGAATTTCATCTTAGAAAATCTACTGCGATATATTTTTCTCTTAGACTATTTGAGGAGAAAAGGTACTTCATAGATTCGTGGTGACCAGGAACACTAATTTCAGTATTTATTAAAAAAAAATGGTGCTAATTTGAAATGTCTTGGATTGTAATTTGTAATCTTGCACCATTTAAACATTAATGAGATTGATGGTGATCATAGTGAGTAGAAAAGTCACTGAATCAAACAATTCGAAATCGAATGCAACTTTTGATATATTTGCTGCGCTGAAATTCATAATTTTTTAATCTCGAAAAATATGGAAAAATATATCTGCTTCCCCGAGTTTTAAGGACACGAGCCGCCACTGGTCGTGGACTATAACCGTTGTAAACACACGCGACCTAAACATTGATTTTTGCGCGACTATTAATAATGTATGTATGTTGAATATAAGCTCATAACATTCCCCTTTGACACAAAATCATTGAAATAAACATGTTTGAGAGACAAATGAAACGATAAATACTGTGCATGAACGAAAATTAAACTAAATGACAGCTGTCACATACAAAGGAGGACTAAATTCAACCTAAGCAAATTTTAGATCGGGTTGGTTGTAAACACCTGAGGACTAAGTTCATTTAGTCCGCGCTTTAGGTTAGGTCACTTTTGGTCCGACCGGTGTAAACCGGCACAGTCACAAAAACACAAAAAAGAACGCTATCGGTAAAATTGTCTAACGGCTATAGGGGGCACGTAGTCGAGTTTTACAAAAAATTGGAAATTTTGAACCATGTGCCGGAGCTGAGCAAATCATCGATCCTGATTTTTTTTGCTTTTTGACAAAAAATTCGAATCTCTGATAAATTTTAACCTTTTTGACCATGTCGATTAAAATTTTTCTAAATTCCGAGTTGCAGAAGAACGGCAACCCATTACCAAATTACCTCTATTTTTCGCACTCGATATTTCTGTTCGCGAGAACTGACGACCCGATAATCCGATCACTATGATATTTAAGTGATATGTTGGCAATAACTAGGACCAAGTTTGATGGAAGTGATTTTGAAATGCGGGCAACACTGCGGCAGTGGAGCCACCCTGAAAATTCACTGAGATAAAATTGGTTTTCGACCCATAACTTCTGATTCAGCAATCAGATTTGAACGAAATTCACAAAATATTGGGACCTTACTTTAGGCCCTATTTGGTTGAAATTTGGTTGAAAAATTAGAATGGAATTGCTAGCTATGTTGATTTTTGTCTCCTAAATTTTGTAAATTTATTCAACAAAATAAAGCTTCTTTCACTATAACTTCCGATCCAGTCATGAAATCAAAACGAAATTCATGAAGTAAATGGACCTTATTGTACAATTAGAGTCGGGTCGCATTAGGATTTTAACATGCTAGGTATAACTAGTACGAGTACAAAAAATACCTGCTCCAAATTTTTGTTCCCAAAATACTAGCTAGTATTTTTTGAAGTATGTACCTAAACACATATAAGTACATGCGATTTGCAGTGATGTAATGAAACGGTATGATATGCCCTCCCCCATCCAACAGACACAAAGTACTTAGGCTAGAGTGGTGATGGTGCAGACGACCGTGAAAGGATGCCGAGTCATTAGTCCGTGCAGCTTGTTCGTAATTTTCCAATAGTCGGTCATTTATTTGGCAAGCGTTTCTCCAATCTAGGAGCCATCTGGAGGAAACCAATCAAATTCAATCAATTTCATTTGAATTTCAGTTTGTTATATGCACAAAACACCTCCTGTATTCGTTTAAATGACCAAAGTCCAAAAATTTACTAAGATATGACCAACTAATTCTGTTGCCAAATATTATGACTTTTCGTCAATCGATTTCTGATCCCAAACTTTTCTTGGCTAATCTAAAAGAGTCGGTAATGTCATCAATGCCGAAAATCAATTTTTACATAAAATTTTGTTTTTTTCCACTATTCTAAAAACACCCAAAGCAAAAAAGGAAATCACTTTAAGTCCGAGTACTCAAACACAACCTTTTTCAAAGTACGATATTATATCAGCAAGTGCTACTCACTTTCACTCATCAAATACTCACAAGTACGCTAGTATTTCTCACAAGTACGCTAGTATGGTACGCAAGTACGAAATAGTGACAAGTACGCAAATACTTGCAAGTACGGAAATACTACTTAAGTACGAAAATACTAGCAAGTATGAAGTACTCGTGAGAATGAAAGTATGAAATATGAGTGCAAAAGCACTTGCAAGTATGAAATAAGAGTACATATTGATATTAAGATACTATTACGTCGCTGTTTGATTGAAATGAATGAAATAGAGGAAATTTATTGGGTGAATTCTTGATTACATGTATAGTTCACAAAAATACTCGTACCTAGAATTTTTGAATTTCGTACTAGGTACTGGCTGTTCCAAAAAATACCTGTTCCAGGGTATACGCTTCATCTCTACTAGGAATTCCGTAAAAAGATCATGAAAGGGCTGCCAGTTATGGTAATTTTTGTAATTTTTTAGCATATTTTTACTAAGCGATGTTGTCATTAAATATTCAAATTGGAAAGATTATGCAAGAACAATTAACAACAAATATTAACGTTTCAAATATTTGAAAAAATTTGAGGGCGGTAGCCCTAAAAACCTTTCCATCTCTTTAACTTTCACCGTAATCACCCAATCAAAATGAAATTCAAGAATGGACTTAACTTAATTTGAAGCAGATTTTCGACTGTGGTGCTAACCCAGGATTGCCAGCACCAGACATTTTCGTATATATTGCACCAACAGATGCTTCCATTTTGTGTTCATATGCAAAGCGTTTACAATAAAATAAGCAACCAATGTTAAAATTTTGAGTTTTGGAAATTTTCCGAATGGCAGCCCCTGACATAGTTTTATCGTTAAAACTTTCGTCGATATCCCTGGATGAAAACGGAATTCAGAGGTTATGTTGATTTTAGCGCGAGCTTGTGAGGGTAGACTTGCTGCTGCTTCGGGAAAATGTTGCCAGCACTGAATATTTTCATTTGAACATTGGTGTTATAGGAGATGCTGTCAGGAAATTATTTTTGTTACTTTGAGTAAGAAATGGTTGATATGATACTACAAAGAAGTGTATTGCTTCTTTCCACATTTTTAAGCCTCTCAAAGATAATTTCTTCGAAAATCAGTTTACTGGCGGTTTTGATGCGCTGGGCTATTTTTATTTCATTGCGCAAGCTCTCGTTCTGATTATCAATGCTCTGTAGCGATTTATGAAAGTAGAGGGTTGCCTTTTAGAAGTACGGGCCGTCATGCTACGTAATCGTTGTCACTGTGACGTAATGGTGACAGGCCATTTTGATACTTCCACGAGGCCGTGCCTATATACACCTAGATTTTACTTGCGGATTTTGAGCTAAAATATAAATAAAACGTTAGCTTTTTGCGCGTGGATGCATTGTAATATAATATTTAGTCATAGCGTGCATTATAACTAAGGTTTCCCTCACACCGGAGTGTAGCTAGGGTTGCCAACTCTCCCGGAATTCCGGAATTCTCCCGGTAAAATACAGTTCACTTAAAAAATCTCCCGGCTCCCGGAATGCAGTTTAATTCTCCCGGAAATTTAACAAAAATTGGCTTCACGGTATTTATATATTTTTATTTATATTTTATGCTCGCTTTTATATGCTTGTAAAATAATACAATATTAATGATTAAAATCGCTAATTGCACTAGATTTGTACAATTGATTAAATAAAAGATCTGAGTGCTTCTCTAAACGTGCCAATAAATGAGGATAAATTGTACTACGATTACTGTTTGCTGCGAGAAGTGTGTGAGCTTGTGGCAAATGAAACAAAGAGGGTAGACTTGCGTTAGATTATTTTTTTTTTTGAAAAATGTAAAGAAGAATCGGGCAAAGAAATGAAAAAACTTGTTACATTCGCTCCATCGATCCCTATTGCAAATGTTGTCGCTGATCGTATTTTGCCGCTGATCGTATTATCAGTAAATATATAATGCCAGTTCTGGCGCACTTAAGAGGAGGAAAGAGGAGCAAAGAGGAGCAATAAGGACGTGGTGTATTCGATCATCAGCCCGCGCATAACGTAAGCGACTATCTTTGAACTAATAAACAGCTCAACAGGGTTCTTTATTAGCTCAACAGGGCTGTTTATCAGTTCAATTGGGCTGTTTATCAGTTCAAAATTATCACTTACGTCATGCGCGAGCCGATAATCGCAAGCACCATGTTCTTATTGCTCCTTTTTTGCTCCTTTTTAGTGCGCCAGAACTGATATTATATATCAACTGTGGTCAAAAAATTGTAATCGGCTTAATGAAACACATGTAAAATCAGAAATACAGGTATGCACACATTTTAATTTCACATGTAAAGAATTCTATAGCTTTATCCTTGCAAATCAAAAAGCATTACAAGCAACTCCTAGTGTAAAGAAATATCATTTTAAATAAATAAAATAGGTATTCATTAGTTTTTAATTTTCCTCCCGGATTTCCGGTCCACTGAGTTGGCAGCCCTAGATGTAGCACATAACCTAACAATAACTGTTATACATTTCGTAGTGAATTTTTCACTTTATACCGCACGCACCGCATTAGTTGCTCAGTAGTACTATTCCGCATATCTCACTTTATTTTCACTTCACTCACTTTAACACAACCTGTACAATTAACATTTTTCCGCGGACGTCCCATAAGACTACGTGTGTTTTTCACGACATTTTGCTCAGTTACTGTGACGTCATCATTCTGCATGACGGCCCGTCCTTCTAGAAGGCTTTGCTTGCAGGCGCCTCAGCTGAACATAAGTCCAGTCAAGAGCCTGACAAGCAGCGGCCAAGGTGCTGACGAACCAACAATAGGGCAAATAAAAAAAAACCCTAGCGCATCAAAACGGCTGGAAACACTAATGTTCGAAGAACAGTAGAGGATTTGTGCAGATTTTGAGTGTATGCTCTACCACAACTTACTTTTCTTACTTAAAACTAATACACCCTAAGTAATAATAGAATCTAAGCTTATTTTAATTTTGGTGACTTCATCGAAAGTTACTGCGGTAGAAAGGTGAAAAATGTCCAGAGCTTAGAAAATTTAAACTATGTTTACTTATTTTCATTGCAAATGTTTGTGATGAAAATACTTAATGCATACATTTATTGGAACGAAAATAACAAAAAAGCCTAGTGCTAGCAGCCCTTTGCTAGCACCGAAGCTAAAAATATGTCGCATCTGCTTTACGTTGAAGTCAACCTGCTCTGTGAATTTCGTATTGATCCGATGACTGCATTGGAAGTTATAGGGATGCAAAGAAATTTAGGGTTACCATTCGTAAAAGTTTTCAAATTACTTATATTTTAATATTTGGTGTTTACTTTCACTAAAGATCACTACGATTTGAAAATTCTATACTAAAATTGCTTACTAAAGGTATGCCAAAAAAATACAAAAACAACCATAGCTGCTAACCCTATCATTTTTTGCCACGCTGCAAAGGACGGTGTGCCTGGGTATCTGTGGTGCCATGAGCACTACTCCGGGTGCGGCCCTTGATGCGCTTCTCAATCTGCCTCCTCTCGACATTCAAGTTCAGAGTGTGGCGATGAGCTCTGCCCATAGACTAGCTCAGCTTGGCTTATGGGTAGGTGAAGACGATGTGGGGCACTGCTCTATTAGGAGGTCGATGTGTGAGATCTCTCCGATTCTCGCGATGCCTTCGGACGCTCGGGTGCCCTTCCTCGACTTCAGAAGAAGGTACGAAGTAATCCTCTTAAGCAGAAGTAGCTGGGATGATCCCGATCTGTGTACGAGGGGATATTCGGAGATCTTCTTCACGGACGGCTCGAGGTCAGATAGTAGATCTGGAGCTGGTGTCTATCTACATTCATCGAATGGCAGATGGGGTTTCTCTCTTGGAGAGCACGCTTCGGTTTTTCAAGCAGAAATGTTTGCTATCCTGAGAGCTGCCTGTTGGGCAATTGAGGAAAGATGGAGGGGAAAGAGCATTGCTATTTGCAGTGACAGTCAAGCTGCACTGATGGCGCTGCGTAG